>CM046797.1:31987356-32214933 GCA_025617405.1 Perca schrenkii
AAATAACTGAAAACATGTCTTATATTTTAGATTCTTCAAAGTAGCCACCCTTTGCTTTTTTGATAACTCTGCAAACCCTTGGTGTTCTCTCAATGAGCTTCATGAGGTAGTCACCTGAAATGGTTTTACCTTCACAGGTGTGCTTTGTCAGGGTTCATAAGTGGAAGTTTTCCCTTAATAATAAAAAAGCAAAGGGTGGCTACTTTGAGGAATCTAAAATATAAGACATGTTTTCAGTTATTTCACACTTTTTTGTTAAGTACATAATTCCATATGTGTTCATTCATAGTTTTGATGCCTTCAGTGAGAATCTACAATGTAAATAGTCATGAAAATAAAAAGGAAACGCATTAAATGAGAAGGTGTGTCCAAACTTTTGGCCTGTACTGTAGATGTGACTCAGTTTTTTAATGAATGGTTAACCCTCGTGTTGTCTTCCCGTCGACAATACAAATAAAAATATACCCTTTATGAGACTTTCTTCTTTTTAGAGGTTTCTGCCACTTTTCTTTTAAGTTTAGCTTTTTTTCAGCACTTTTTTTCCCCACTACCACCAGATTCACCACTAATATCAACTTATTACCACCAGTTTTACACTTTTTGTGGAATACACAATCAATAAAACCTCATTGATATGAAATTATTCCCCATTGTTTTTGTTTAAAATATTCTGAAATTAGGAATTATTTTGACAAATAGTTACAATTTAGTGGATAATCACAGACTGTCAATGTTTAGTCAGGATACTGTTTAGAAACTCTAAAGGAAGGACTACAGTTGGAAATTAGCTGGCTGGCTAACACTGGCGCATTTACAGAAATGTTGATTAATGTGTGTTGTGCTTTATAAATAAAGAATAAGAATAAGAAAACATTTCATTGTTTTGTTTTTTCAAATGCTATAAAATTCAATGAAACACCAAAAATTTAGTGAAAGTAGTGAACTGATCGTCTTTTTTTTTAACCTGTGAAGAGTGTCGTGTGTAACCATCTGTGTTCTTTTTGGGCAATTAGGTTGAAAGAAACCCAAATTTCTGATGTAGACACTTTAAAAAACGGGTCCAATTTTTTCTATTTTGACCCGGAATGACGAGTTCATGGACGACAGTAAAGACAACACAAGGGTTAAGCAAAAGTCTGTAAGTATCATCAGGAAAATTATAAAATAATAATAAAAAAAAGATGCTTAAAGTATTAAAAGTAAATGTACTCGATGCAAGAAAATCCTCCCATTGTAGAAAGTGTAAAGGACCCAACCAGTTGTGTGTTTAATGGTCTCAATATCTCAGCTGGACTTGTAGTCCGTTATATTGTTGACTAGTTTACTTTATGATAAAACATCTGATTTTATAAACTACATGTAGCCAGTAACTAAAGTAACTAGTAACTAAAATTACTAGTAACTAAAGCTGTAACAGATGAATGTAGCGGAGTAACTAAAGTAACTAGTAACTAAAGCTGTAACAGATGAATGTAGCGGAGTAACTAAAGTAACTAGTAACTAAAGCTGTAACAGATGAATGTAGTGGAGTAACTAAAGTAACTAGTAACTAAAGCTGTAACAGATGAATGTAGCGGAGTAACTAAAGTAACTAGTAACTAAAGCTGTAACAGATGAATGTAGTGGAGTAACTAAAGTAACTAGTAACTAAAGCTGTAACAGATGAATGTAGTGGAGTAACTAAAGTAACTAGTAACTAAAGCTGTAACAGATGAATGTAGCGGAGTAACTAAAGTAACTAGTAACTAAAGTAACTAGTAACTAAAGCTGGAACAGATGAATGTAGCGGAGTAACTAAAGTAACTAGTAACTAAAGCTGGAACAGATGAATGTAGTGGAGTAACTAAAGTAACTAGTAACTAAAGCTGTAACAGATGAATGTAGCGGAGTAACTAAAGTAACTAGTAACTAAAGCTGGAACAGATGAATGTAGCGGAGTAACTAAAGTAACTAGTAACTAAAGTAACTAGTAACTAAAGCTGGAACAGATGAATGTAGTGGAGTAACTAAAGTAACTAGTAACTAAAGCTGGAACAGATGAATGTAGCGGAGTAACTAAAGTAACTAGTAACTAAAGTAACTAGTAACTAAAGCTGTAACAGATGAATGTAGCGGAGTAACTAAAGTAACTAGTAACTAAAGCTGTAACAGATGAATGTAGCGGAGTAACTAAAGTAACTAGTAACTAAAGCTGTAACAGATGAATGTAGCGGAGTAACTAAAGTAACTAGTAACTAAAGCTGGAACAGATGAATGTAGCTGGAGTAACTAAAGTAACTAGTAACTAAAGCTGGAACAGATGAATGTAGTGGAGTAACTAAAGTAACTAGTAACTAAAGCTGGAACAGATGAATGTAGTGGAGTAACTAAAGTAACTAGTAACTAAAGCTGGAACAGATGAATGTAGCGGAGTAACTAAAGTAACTAGTAACTAAAGCTGTAACAGATGAATGTAGCGGAGTAACTAAAGTAACTAGTAACTAAAGCTGTAACAGATGAATGTAGTGGAGTAACTAAAGTAACTAGTAACTAAAAGCTGTAACAGATGAATGTAGCGGAGTAACTAAAGTAACTAGTAACTAAAGCTGGAACAGATGAATGTAGCGGAGTAACTAAAGTAACTAGTAACTAAAGCTGGAACAGATGAATGTAGCGGAGTAACTAAAGTAACTAGTAACTAAAGCTGTAACAGATGAATGTAGTGGAGTAACTAAAGTAACTAGTAACTAAGCTGTAACAGATGAATGTAGCGGAGTAACTAAAGTAACTAGTAACTAAAGCTGTAACAGATGAATGTAGTGGAGTAACTAAAGTAACTAGTAACTAAAGCTGTAACAGATGAATGTAGCGGAGTAACTAAAGTAACTAGTAACTAAAGCTGTAACAGATGAATGTAGCGGAGTAACTAAAGTAACTAGTAACTAAAGCTGGAACAGATGAATGTAGCGGAGTAACTAAAGTAACTAGTAACTAAAGCTGGAACAGATGAATGTAGCGGAGTAACTAAAGTAACTAGTAACTAAAGCTGTAACAGATGAATGTAGTGGAGTAACTAAAGTAACTAGTAACTAAGCTGTAACAGATGAATGTAGTGGAGTAAAAAGTCTAATATTTCTCTCTGAAATGTAGAGGAGTAGAAGTAGAGAGTGGCATGAAAAGAAAAGACTCAAGTAAAGTACCTGAACATCGGGACTTTGTTCGTGTCACATCATTTTTTTAAACTTCTCACTCAAAGTGCAAACTACACACCAAATCTCCAAAACCATGAGCTATTTCTCAGACTTTCACTCAGTTTTTAAATGCATAAAACACTTCTTTTTTTTCAAAACCCTACACACAAGTCTCTACGTAAGACAAAAAAAAAAAAATCTATCATGAAGTGACTTGATTTCCTTTTCCAAACACAACCAATCAAAATGCTACACTTATTTACCAGGGCACACACACACACACACACACACACTCCTCACATGTGCAACCACATTATGTTTATGCTGAACACTAACCAATCACTGCTTTAGTATAGGCCTATACAGAGGTCAAAGGTCAGATCACCTGTCGTAGACAATAGACAGAGAGCAAGGGGAGGAGGAGGGAGAGACAGGGGACAATGAGGAGGAGGAGGAGGAAGAGGAGGAGGAGGAGAGAAGAAGGAGAGCCATCTCTGATGGGATCAGGGCCACACTTATTCATCATGTGATCAACCACGGATTGACCAATGAGAGAAGCCCATCTTGAGTAGCTTTCCAACAGGCATGCAACTATCTAACGACTATTTCAGCATTAGAAATCAGTCAGACTTGGTTTTGCTGGAGATTTTACTATTATTTTTTTAAAGATTTTTTTGGGGTGGCTTTTTTTTCCTTTTATTAAATAGTGACAGTGGAATGACAGGAAAGGTGGGAAAGAGAGAGAGAAAGAGATGGGGGATGACAAAGGGCAGCAGGTGGGAATCGAACCGGCAGAGGCCTCAGCCCACGTGGGGCGCACGCTCTCACTGGGCGAGCTAGAGGGCCAGCCCCAGATTTTACAAATATTTTGAGGAGATTTTTTTAAGGACAATTTATTTTATTTTGTTGTTGTGATATTTTACTGATGTTTTTTCTTTTGATGAAGACATTTTTTAAAGATATTTTACAGGCAGAAAGTTCATTTTCCAGACCAGACAAACATTTAGCCTCACCTTCACATAGATATCCATTTTATTGAAAAGAATATTATTTATATATATATATATATATAAAAAAAAATATATATATATAAAAAAAAATATATATATATATATATATATATATATATATATATATATATATATATATATATATATATATATATATATATATATATCTCACCGTTATCAACCGAGTATTGATTGGTCAGTAGGCGGTGCTTTTATACCGGTTGATCTCTAATCTCCAACATAACCTGCTCCCCGACCAGGTTAGGTGTTCAGCATAAGTTACCACGGCGATTGAACCCGGTAACAAGTGATCCACCGACGTGATACACAAAACTTGAAGTTACCTCGGTATCCCCAAATCTGGCTTTGTAGTCCAGGCCTCTGGTAATGACACCCCCAAAGATATCAGGCTTCAGGGAATGGATATGCAGTCAGAGGAGGGCCCATTTTACTGTGTGTGTGTGTGTGTGTGTGTGTGTGTGTGTGTGTGTGTGTGTGTGTGTGCATTTTCCATACCAGACAAACATTTAGCCTCACCTTCACATATATTAAAAAACATACGTGGATAATCCCCCCCATACAGGATGGTGCTTTTTCTTCCTTCAAGCCTGCGTGCTCTCCCAGCGGCCTGGGACCCTAAGGATTCTGGGAGTGTCTCAGCCGTTGCCAGGACGTCTCTTCCGGCAACATGGCATCATGACTTTGCGTAAATATACACGGCACTTTCATAAAGCCAAATGGCGTTGTTATTGTACGCATTTTCAGCTATCCACGTGTACGCCCACGCTGTATACAGCTGATGTAAACATACCCACCATGTGGCCTCGCCACGTTGCGTGTTATCGCGAGAACGAGACGTACTATCGCGAGAACAACGTCACATGCCGCTCCAATTATTACTGGAACCACTGACTGTTGCCTTCCCTTTCCACATCTTCTCTCGAAGCCCTTGGGATTTTTCTGATAATAACCTCCTCTGAAGAGTCCGTCATGTTTTTTTTTTATCCTCCGTGTCCTCCTTGGTTACTAGCAACTGCGTGGAGGAGGGGTGATCACAGAAGGCTTGTATCATGTGGACGCGCCGACAGTGTTGCTGTCATTAATTAGAATTCCTCACGGGGGCGACAGAAACTACGCTCTATAGCTTCAAGTTGCCCTATTTTGTGTTTTATTTTGTGTAAGATTTACAACTTAGGTTTTCTTTTTTCTTTTTTTATTTAATGAGCATTGTTGGAGGTGCCTGATGCCGAAGATTGTCATTGCCAACGAATACTTCTGCTATTGCTGTGCACAACATGAGAAATAAAGAAGCCTACTCATGTTCTACTCCTCGCTACGCCCTCAAGGTTTTCAGACAAGACAGTATTTTTGGCTTTAAACTCCCAGAAAACACTCTCAGTTCTTTTAAATCAAGGCTGAAGACCTATCTTTTTGATGTTGCCTTTCTTCAAATAACTGTTCATTTGTTATATGACAATCTATATAAGCATATAAAGAGAAATTCCTATTGTATCTGCTTTTATATGTTTAACTGTTTTAACTGCTGTTTAATGTTTAATTTCTCATACTGCACTGTAACTTTAATTCTCGTATTTTACCTGTTTTTAATTTTTCTTTTTTAATCTGTTTTTATGTAAAGCACTTTGAATTGCCCTGTTGCTGAAATGTGCTATACAAATAAAGCTGCCTTGCCTTGCCTTGATATCTCCACAGCATTGGAAATTCCCACCTTCCTTTGTTCTTTTGCAATTGCAAACATATGCCCTTTCCAATCACTTACAATATGCATTTGTATCAAGAGACACACAGCACATGGCCCGGGAACATAAGGATGATCCCGTCGGGACATTTCACTCCAAACCACAAATGTGACCGCCATGATGGCGCTGGAAGAAAAGTCTGGAGGATCACCAGTGGCTGTGCAGGGTTTTTAAATAGTGTTATGTAAACTTTACAACCTAAATTCATGGAGCTCTCCTGTAGAACACAGAGGGGCCTTCAGGTGTGTTCAGGTGCATTCTGGGCATGCTGGTCTTACAGGGAGGTGTGTTCAGGTGCATTCTGGGCGTGCTGGTCTTACAGGGAGGTGTGTTCAGGTGCATTCTGGGCGTGCTGGTCTTACAGGGAGGTGTGTTCAGGTGCATTCTGGGCGTGCTGGTCTTACAGGGCGGTGTGTTCAGGTGCATTCTGGGCGTGCTGGTCTTACAGGGAGGTGTGTTCAGGTGCATTCTGGGCATGCTGGTCTTACAGGGCGGTGTGTTCAGGTGCATTCTGGGTGTGCTGGTCTTACAGGGAGGTGTGTTCAGGTGCATTCTGGGCGTGCTGGTCTTACAGGGAGGTGTGTTCAGGTGCATTCTGGGCGTGCTGGTCTTACAGGGCGGTGTGTTCAGGTGCATTCTGGGCGTGCTGGTCTTACAGGGAGGTGTGTTCAGGTGCATTCTGGGCATGCTGGTCTTACAGGGCGGTGTGTTCAGGTGCATTCTGGGTGTGCTGGTCTTACAGGGAGGTGTGTTCAGGTGCATTCTGGGCATGCTGGTCTTACAAGGAGGTGTGTTCAGGTGCATTCTGGGCATGCTGGTCTTACAGGGAGGTGTGTTCAGGTGCATTCTGGGCATGCTGGTCTTACAGGGAGGTGTGTTCAGGTGCATTCTGGGCGTGCTGGTCTTACAGGGAGGTGTGTTCAGGTGCATTCTGGGCGTGCTGGTCTTACAGGGAGGTGTGTTCAGGTGCATTCTGGGAGTATTGCTATCTTGAGGCAGCGGGGAAGTGATCGCTCCATTGACCAACAAAAACCTGGTCTAAAGTCAGTAACGCAGCATTTCATTGTTATTTTAACAGAGCATTAGTAAAATGCTCCTAGGCTAATGCACAGAGCGCATGCACACTATGCTCATTACACACAGGGACGCACAGCAGCACACACACACACACACACACACACACACACACACACACACACACACTCACACATGCAGAAGATTACAAATAAAAATATTACGGTGCAAATCCTCCATCATAACAGCAATGCTCCAAGGTCCAAACGCGCCTGGCTTTTAAAGGGAATGGGAGATGATCTCTGATTGGTTGATTTCATGTTACGCCCAAAACACACCTCTGATTAATGAAGACACTAAGGACAACCCTTTAGTTTGATTTTATGGCTCGACGGCTCTTAGACTTCGACTTAGAAAACTCGGATGTCCCCCGAGAGGCAATTTGTTGTTCAGTCCAGGCATACTGACACATAATCCACGACACAAACACTGAAGCAGACATCTACAGCGCTATTATATCTAACACATAACATACACACATCAATAAATAGACTACAGTAAAAAGGAGTATGTTGCACTTCCCTAAAAGGCCTAATGTCATAAATAAATTAAACCACTGCACAGTACACTTCACATATATTCCTCCTCCAGTCATACCCCCTCCCCACATCTTATTTAATTGGGTTATTGCCATGGGAATGAATGAGGTTTTTTGCTTGGTTGGCTCTGACGTTAGTGTATCTATATCCACTGAAAAGTGGATGGGTTGTACCCATGCAGACCTTGTCTGCCTTCTGGGCCAATCTGGTCCGATATAGTTGGTACAGGTCTACCTGTTGCTTACCAGAATGATTTCTTTTTTATTAATAAGGGAAATAATTCCACTAATGAACCCTGACAAAGCACACCTGTGAAGGTAAAACCATTTCAGGTGACTACCTCATGAAGCTCATTGAGAGAACACCAAGGGTTTGCAGAGTTACCAAAAAAAGCAAAGGGTGGCTACTTTGAAGAATCTAAAATATAAGACATGTTTTCAGTTATTTCACACTTTTTTGTTAAGTACATAATTCCATATGTGTTCATTCATAGTTTTGATGCCTTCAGTGAGAATCTACAATGTAAATAGTCATGAAAATAAAGAAACACATTGAATGAGAAGGTGTGTCCAAACTTTTGGCCTGTACTGTATTCCTATGGGTGATTTTTGAATGTCCATATCAGCATACAATGCAATAGGAGAGAATACTCTCCATATGTCGACTGCCTTTGGGTTTGTCAGATCTCTTCTTCTTTCTTTAAAAATAACTTTTTTGGGACATTTCCGCCTTTAATCAACCTGCCCAACCTGTTCTCACTCTGAACAACTTTTTTTCTTTTTAAAGGTTGTTTCCAAAATGCATCTCAGCACACATTTTAAACAAGTTTTTCTCTTTGAATTCATTGTCAGCAGTTGTGTTTCCAGAGCCAGAGTGTCCTGTCCTGTCCGGTTTGGACCAGAAGGTGGCGCAGTAGCCTGGGAGTTTACCCTCGACCATCACCATGAACACACAGGGTGTAACTCCTTCACTATTGGGAGTCCTCCCCCCCAAAAAAAACTGGAGCATCAAACACTTAACTTCCTGCATTCTCGTGAATTTTTATGCAAAAAATTATGTTGCAAATGTCTTCATATGTGTTAAGGAAATAATTGTTCTCCTGTATTGGTCATAACCTTCTGCATATTGAAAACATCATTGCGTGTTTTGGGGAGTGGGTTGTCTTTCATATTTTATGAGGGGGACAAATCTACCTCTTCTCAATATTATATCTCAATAATCATTTTAACTTGGGGTTGTGGGGTGTATTCCCCCAGAAAACTTTAAGCATTCCGGTGCATGTTTTTTGCAACAATGTGTGCCTTTTCTGTGTCAATTTATGGTGAAAAAATGTCTTGAATTATTATTATTTATAAATAATGCTCCTGTATTCAAACTGGTCAAAACTTTCTGCATATTAAAACATCACAGGGAGGCTTGCGCTGCAAGGTTAAGATGGTATGGTCCACTATAGGGGGGGGGTCTGAAATCGTTGGGAAACATCTGTACAGGTAAGAAAGATATATACTGTATATAGGCTGCATGTTTTGAGCCTTCTAAACGGTTACTTTGTTTACTTCTTTTGGGGGGTTGTCTTTCATATTTTTTAAACCTACCTCTTCTAAATATTGGGTGGGGGGGGGGGTCATGCATGTCCCCTGCATCTCCCCGCACCCCGAAATCTACGCCTATGATCCAGAGGAACGGGATCACCACAGCAGCAGGATGCGCGCGGCGCTGCTGCGCACATTTGGCACATGTCCCTGCGGGGTGGAGCGTAGCGTTGCGGTCTTGTTTTGTCAGCCTCACAACAGATAGACAGACAGAGAGAGAGATAGAGAGAGAGAGAGAAAGAGGGAGAGCAGTTGCAGCGACGGACAGGAGAGCTGCAGCCCGACGACACCAACCGGTGAACGAATCCGTGGATGTTATTCCCAGGTTTCCCCCCACCACCAGCACCACCACCCCGGATCGAGCAGAGGAGCGGGGCTCAGTCGAACGCTTGAGAGGGGAATATTTTTGTGCGCAGCTTCCAGAGGAGAAGTGTTTGATATCCTGCAGAGGACTCAATCAGAGGACACGAGACGGGGAGTCCTTCAGGCTGAAGGGGAGGGGAGGGTGGGGGGTGGGGGGGTTGGTTTGTG
This sequence comes from Perca schrenkii, assembly GCA_025617405.1. NCBI lineage: Eukaryota > Metazoa > Chordata > Actinopteri > Perciformes > Percidae > Perca > Perca schrenkii. The sequence goes on from CM046797.1 coordinate 31,997,033, forward strand.
ATCATCGCTGTCCCTTCCCGGCGTTTGTCCTGCAGAGGAATTGTAACCGTGGAGCTTCTTCGCGGCCAAATGGATGCGAGTGCGTGCGGGGAATACTAATGAACGGCGCGCTGCGTCCTGCCGAGGCGCACCGCGTCCCCTGTTGCTGCTGCTGAGGGTCACAGCAGAGCCGATCAGTCTCACAGAGATCACAGGGGCCTGCGCCCCCCCCCCAAAAAAAAGCACCAAACCAGCCTCCACACAGAGACTAAATAAGTGGGATCTGAGCGCCAGTGTTGCTTTTTTTCACTTCCTGGATAAAAAAACCCTCCCCCCTCCCCAAAAAGAAACGCCAACATGGGCAACAGCTTCTCCAACATCGCTGCCTTCCAGTCTCTTCACATCGTCATGGTGGGCCTGGACTCCGCGGGGAAGACCACGGTCCTGTACCGGCTCAAATTCAACGAGTTTGTGAACACGGTCCCCACGATCGGGTTCAACACGGAGAAGATCAAGCTGAGCAACGGCACGGCGAAGGGCATCAGCTGTCACTTCTGGGACGTCGGGGGCCAGGAGAAGCTGCGGCCCCTGTGGAAGTCCTACAGCCGGTGCACCGACGGCATCATCTACGTGGTGGACTCCGTGGACGTGGACAGGCTGGAGGAGGCCAAGACGGAGCTGCACAAAGTCACTAAGTTCGCGGAGAACCAGGGCACGCCGCTGCTGGTCATCGCCAACAAGCAGGACCTGCCCAAGTCGCTGGCGGTGGCGGACATCGAGAAGCAGCTGGCTCTGCACGAGCTCGCCCCCGCCACCGCGTACCACATCCAGCCGGCGTGCGCCATCATAGGCGAGGGGCTTCACGAGGGCATGGACAAACTGTACGAGATGATCCTGAAGAGGAGAAAGTCCCTTAAGCAGAAGAAGAAGCGGTAACGGCTGCTGGATTCTGTGGACAGTGTTTTTTTTTATTTTTATTTTATTTTTTCTGCCAGTGTTGCCCTGCACAGGTTTACTTTGCAGTGATTTTAAAAAGAAAAGAAAAATTATCCTCGGTTTGGATTAACGCTGTTCGATACGGAAGATGATTAGCGCCACGTGTGAAAATTTGACTTCTGAGTTTCAAGTCAGAATCCGATTTCTGTCTTTAAACTTCTGAGAATTCTGACTTTAAAGTTGGTCAGAAAATGGTGAAAAAAAGTCAGTGTTTCCGAAAAAGCCCGAGATGACGTCCTCAAATGTCTTGTTTTGTCCAAAACTCAAAAGATATTCAGTTTCCTGTCACAGAGGAGAGAAGAAACTAGAACATTATTCACATTTAACAAGCTGGAATCAGAGAAGTTTGACTCTGTTTTTCATAAAAAATGACTCAAACCGATTAATCGATTATCAAAATAGTTGGAGATTAATTTAACAGTTGACAACTAATCGATTAATCCGACTTTAAACTTTAAAGTAGGAATTCTGACTTCATTCTCGGAATTTTGACTTGAAGTTAAACTTTTTTTTAAGTTTAAAGAAAGGGCGTAACTTTGGGTTCAACGTTGCGAGGGGTGGATTCGAGCTCTCCAACTATCTTGGGAGGTCCCGGGATACGTCTGCACGTATTGAGAAAAAAGCGTCAAAGAAATTGAAAAATATTGTCAAAAAATAAAATCGACAAAAATCGACAAAAATGTAAAACGGCAACAAATATTGACAAAAAGAACTTTGAAAAAGGCAAAAAAAGATCTGAAAAAAGCTACAGAAACGTTGAAAAAAGCAACAAAAATGTATGAAAAATCAACAAAAACTTTGAAAGAAGCCCAGGTTGTAACCAAATTGTCAAAAAATAAAATCTAAAAAAAGCAAAAAAAAACTAAATAATGAAAAAAAGGAACAAAAACTTCAAAAAAAACACCCCTAAAACCACTGTCAAAAAGAACTTTGAAAAAGGCGAAAAAAGATCTGAAAAAAAGCTACAGAAAAGTTTGAAAAAAAAGCAAAAAAAACTTCTGTAAATTACGCCTATTGTTTAAAGTCATAATTCTGTCTTTAAACTTTAAACTCCAAAAACGACATTTTTCCACATGTGGCCCTAATCGTCTCCCGTACGGTGACGCTGTGAAGCTCTGCTGGATGACGCTCCTCGCGCACAGGAAGCTGCCTCAGTGACTGCAGGATAAAATAAAATACATTTATAACCAAAAAAATGACAAATTAAGGAACTTGAAAGGACTCTGCAGCACGGAGGGAAAGAGAACATGGAAACAGGCGGGCCTGTTTATCTGCTGCTTCATCCAGGACTTTGGACACCGTTTGGACTCTGAAGAAGACTTTTTTACAGCGTAATAGTTTTCATTTCCACCCACGGGTTTCTGCTTTGTAAACACACGTTTTGATTTTGCACGTGGCCTCGGGTCCCTGGCGCCCCACCCCTCCCCGGCTCAACAGACAAATGTGTAGTCTCAGTCGGGACGTCCCGCCGACGGTTTATTTCTGTGGGGGGCGCTGAAGTAGCCTTTCCTCTGTGTGCTGGACTGACTGGACAGACTGTCCACTACTTTGCACTTTTTATTTCCTAACAACCAGTAGAGAAGTACACTGTATTAATAGAGGAGCAGATCCAGGTGCTTTATGTACTAAGAAGCCAAAATTGAAGTATTTTTTGAATATTAAAAGATCTAAAAAAAAAAAATCCATGATTTTGGTCTTTATTTATATGTCGTTAAGAAGTGTCAAATCATAACAGAAGTTAAAGGGTAACCTGTGTTTTTGTGTCTAAGTGACTGATGGGAACAACAATCTTTGACATTGGTCCAGTATTAACCTTTGTGTTGTCTCCACCATTGTCCATGAACTTGAAAATTGAAAAATGCTCTTTGTTTGGAACTTTTTTCAGACTTTTTTTTACGCTTTTTTTATGCTTTTGGCGCTTTTTAAAACATTTTTGTCCCTCTTTTCAACAAACTTTTTTCAATCCATGGTCAATAAACCTAATAAAATGACATTATACCTAATTTTTGAGTTTGAAAAAAAGCTGATACTATGAATTATTTTGTCTAATAGAATAGTTGAGATCAGATTATGTTGAGTGAATCATAGACTGGTTTATGTCAACGTTTGGTCAGGTTGCTGTTTTGAAACAGCCATGAAATTAAATAAAACAACCAAAATTCAATGGAAGTAATCAATAATGTTACCTGCGAATGGAGGTATATGTTGTATGGGTTCCATACAACGTAGCCTACATGCATGCATCCATGTTATTTTGGGGCAATTTGGTTGTTAAGAAACCCATATTTCTGATATAAAAAAAGGACAACAGGTGGGATAAGCAAGATTGCTGCAGTCGGCAGCCGAGAAACAAGCTACAATCTAAGTTAATAGGACGATTGTCCAGCTTGTATTTACCTTCACAAAAGTTCTCGTTTTGCCACTGACAGACTCAGATTAATATTCTAAGTGTCTGACAACATTATGGAAAGGATCCCTACAGAGATAGACCTTTAAAACCTATTTGAGACCTTTCTGTTTAATCAGAAACAGCTCTGAAGTTGCTAGCACTAAACCCACCAGACTCCCTTTAAAAAAGCAATACTTTTAGCGTGTATAGAGCCAACATATTTTCACATGTAAATCAGTAAACTATGTGTTTGTTTTAACCAAAACTAGAGTTGTGATGGTTGGAAAAGTGGAAAGACGACCTAAAATGGCTTTTCATAGTTTTACTTTGTTTCTGTCGACGTTGAATGAAGTGTGTTTTACGATGCTAAAATTACTGTTTATTTACATGGAGTCTGGTGTGTTTTTATGTGTTTTTTTTAAAAAAAGGATCTTACTCTTTAACAGAAAGGTCGACCTCCTTAGAATACTGGACTGGGGTTCTCGACTGTTGTAGAAAGAAGTGGCTGATCTTTATTATTTTGCCCATTATTATTATTGGCGAACCCTTTTGCAATTATGTAAGCACATAATGTAATCTGAAAACTGCTGCTCTGATTAAAAAAAAAACAATGCAACTGATCTCAGCTGGTATTCTGTCTATAATGGAGTGGAATGGAAATTTCTAAGTGACCCCAAACTTTTGACCAGTAGAGTATATACACTGTTTCTCCCAGGCTAAGTACATTAAACCAAGTCCTGTTGAAGTACCTCACAATATACTTAAGTATTTCCTATTTTCATGCTACATCAATCATTCTACATCCACTACATTTAGGTTACAGCTGTAATTACTTTTCAGATGAAGATTCAAAATAAAAACACATAAAATCACAGATGAAATAAGGGCTAATATAATAATCGGCTTCCAGATTCCTCTGAGTTGTTGAACTTCACACATTTAGTTTCAATAACAGTTTGAGGCCCATGTATGTGACAATTATCCAAGATTTAACAAACAGAAAAAGCAAAGATTGGAGAAAAATAAATAAAAAAAAAGATACATGTGAACTTAGTCTTCTTTTCTTCCTCTCCCATTAACCCTCCTGTTGTCTATATCAGAAATGTGGGTTTCTTTCAACCAGACTGCCTAAAATGAACATGGATGGTAATATAGAACGCTCTTCTCAAGTAAAATGAAGGATCAGTTCGCTACTTTCATTGAATTCTGGGCGTTTTATTCAATTTTATAGCATATTTTGGCTTTTTAAACTCAAAAATTAGGTTTATAGACTGTGAATTCCAAGATTAAGTGAAAAACTCGTAGTATAAGTTGGTAGTAGTGGGAAAAAAATTAAAATTTATGGTATAGACACTTATCAAAAAAGTGTCAAAAACTTTGAAATAATGTTTTTTTAAAAAAGCGAAAAAAAAAAAAAATTAAACAAAAAGGTTGAAAGCGGAAAAAATAAATGTGTTTTTTGAATAAAGTGCTGACATTTCTTTAGCCGGGAGGACAACACAAGCATCTCGCTACATGTTTCATGCTTTTTTTTTTTTAAAAGAATTTTAATGACAGCATGCCGGCTCCAAAATAACTGAAAGGCTTCCCCAACGGAAAGAAGAAGAAGAAAAACAGAGCAAGCCCCTTGTCATCTCGGCACTGCCCGTTGCTATGGCAACAGCGTAGCAAGGAACCGACCCGGTGAGTTGAGAAAGTCGGCGGTGTCTGTGTTCACGCCGACAAGAGTCCCAGACATCATGTTACGTCCATAGACAGCTCCATGACATACTCTGGCTCTCTTGTGCTGCATTGTGTCCCCCAAAATTCATCCTCTTGATGATGATGATGATGATGAATTTTATTTCGGTTAACCCTCGTATTGTCTTTCCGTCGGCCATATTTTGACAATTATCGATACTTTATTGACGCTATTTTGTCGCTTTTGACTTTTTTTTTTGGGGGGGGATTTTGGGTTTTAATGCTTTCTCAACAGGTTCTCGCTCCCATCTCGTAACATACGGACGCTTGGCCAGGTGCCTTTGTCGTTGTTATTGAAGCTAAAAGTCTCCATTAGCGTCATATAACGCGCTTTAACTAAACGCGCTGGGTCGGGACTATTGGCGTACCTTTTGACGCAGTTATGTTAAGGAAAAGGTTGTGAGTGGGCTTACGTTTACATCACACGTGGCAATAACGGGACGGTTAAAGACACACGATCCCTGGTCTCCTGGGTGTAAGTCCTGTGTTTTCTTTATCCACCCCCCCGACCAACCTCCCTACACAGAATTTCCCCCTTACATACTAATCGCTAAACCCCGTGTAGCTGCGGCTCTTCCCGGTACGTTCTACAAACACGCTAAAGGGCGTTTTTTTCGTAGCTTCAGACGCTGACAGCCAACTGTCCAAACGTCCGTATTTTACCAGTTTGGAGTGAGAACGGGTTTCTTTTGATGCTTTTCTTTGAGAATTTTGGGGGTTTTTGGGACCTTTTTTTGGATGGTTTTAACGCTTTGGAGGCTTTCTTTGACACACTTACGTACTCACATGTTGTCCTGCTCTTGTTTGCCTGTTTGTAAAGCAGAAAGTATAAATGATTCTGTCTTATATCGTTATTTTTGGAAAATTACATTGAAAGAAACCCAGATTTCTGATATAGAAACGGGTCACGTTTCACCCGAGGAAAACAGGAGGGTTAACATACATGAAACAAACAATAATTTACCACAATTTGCCACCGTAGCTAACCGAAAAAAGGAATAGGCTGAAGCCAAGACTTTATTTTTATCCTCATAGAATCACCCAGATATCCAACAAAACTAAATGAAACCAAACATTTGAGTGCTAATACATTTTACAATTTACATTTCATTCAAATGACTTCAAAACCGTTAATTAATTTACATTTTAAAAAATTTTTTTTGTTGGAAACTCAACAGAGACGTGAAGACATTTTCAACTCATCATTGAGCTCATTCCATAATTTAACGCCCCAAAGCCTACAAATGCCACATGTGTGCAGCACAGTTAGCTACATGAGTGGCCTATAAAAAAACAACAGCCTCCAAATACACCGCCTCCAGAGAAGCCTGCCCTTGCTTATTTTGAAGATACGGTACAGAAACCAGGCCTGACTTTTGTCAACTCCACACAGTGGCTGTGAATTTATAACCTGCAGCATCTAAAGATACGTGTGAGAAGAGAGAAACAAGTCGTCCGGAGGAAACAACACGACATGTTGTTCCTCGTTACCTCCAAAATGAATCTGATCTGGCACCACTGTGGTTAAGGTTCGGTTTAGGCCACGTCCACACGTACTAAAACGATCCCCCCAGTCTTCCCTGGCATCGTTTCAAGAATATTTGTGTCCAAACGGATCCATTTGTAAATGACTCAACAAGCTACTTCATATTTCAGGCCTATAGGTGGTGCTGTTTCTGCTACAGAAATTCACCAACAACGGAGAAGAAGAGGCGGAGAAGACGAGGCAGAGAAGAAGAGGCGGAGAAGACGAGGCGGAGAAGAAGAGGCGGAGAAGACGAGGCGGAGAAGAAGAGGCGGAGAAGACGAGGCGGAGAAGAAGAGGCGGAGAAGAAGAGGCGGAGAAGAAGAGGCGGAGAAGAAGAGGCGAAGAAGAAGAGGCGGAGCATGCGCATAAAGCTTGCGCCGCTGTATACAAACAGACCGTAGAAGAAGAAACCAAACACACAAGAATACGACGAAAATGGCTAGTGCAAGGAAACCAGAATCATTTGTGTGGACCGATAGTGAATTGGTGTTGTCGTCGTGATGAGACGTCATCGCGGGATAAGAGGTTGAGGGGTGTGGCGATGACATCATCGATACGCAATGCGAAGCCGCAGGGGCGGCGTTTTTTCGAATTTTTTTCACCCTGGGACCAGGTTTCAAAAAAAGTTCGTCTTCAGGCAGTGCGTTTACAGGATTCGTTTGGACGATCGGCCCCAAACGATGCCAAACGTGCGTTTACACCAAAAATATAAAAGGTTAGTTGTGAGGGAAGGTTATTGTGATAATATATATTTTAAGTCTGAATATAGTAGAAATAGTTGCAGCTTGTGTTTAAGTCAGGCGATTCCTTCCGGCAGCCAATGCAACGGGTGAGTACATACCGTGATCGTAATCAAAGGACAAACCGAACATTATGTGTAAGCATAATTGCAGCGCTGAAGATTTCAAGTCAGGATAAGTTGCTGACTGCATTTCAGAAGTAACCCCCCATCCCCCACCACCACCTCCCCAACTCCTTCTTTTCCTCCACCTCCTGCGGTCTTTGTTGGCGTCTCCCTCCACTCTCCAATTATCTACTTAAAGCACGAACAGAGCTGTCTCTGCTGGAGCAAAACAAACTGCTGATTACAGAGCAGCGTGTCGTTGTGCTGCTACAATCGCTGCGGAAATTAAAAGATAATAAGCTGACACTGTAAATGCTTTCAACCCCAACAGCCAGCTCTGTTGAGTGTTTTTGTATTGTCTCCTGGGGGGGGGGGGACATGTTTATGGAAACCAGCTTGGTGTGTCTCTACGTCTATATGTGTGTGCTTTAGTTTGTGCCACTTCAGTCCGGGTTAACTCATGTGAGAGGTGGATCAAACCTTTATCACAGTCCAGGTAACTTTATATCACAATAATGTTGGGAATATTCCTGGAAATTTTAACTGAGAATGTTTGTTTATGGCACATTGATTAAATAGCTCTCTGTACTATTTCATCTTGTAGGTGCCATGCCATTGTTCTAACGGCTCATTAATCCGGAGTCCAAACATTACCAAAAATGTCCCATTTGACTGACAGGCCATTTGGCCAACAGACCGTTATCCCAGAAACAAAAGCGCATTGCTCCGAGGCGCCGTTTCTTCTAACCTGATGCGCCAGACGGTTTGTTACACAGAACTATCTGAGAAGCCGTCATTGGAAACTGTTCGGGAAGCGAAATTACAAATCCCACTATGGCCATGCCAATACCTGCCCTTCAATAGCATTTATTGGTCAGGCGTCCATGCTTACGCAAGGTAATGTAAGCCCAATCAGCTATCCTAACCTTAATCACTCGAGGTCAAATGCCTAACCCCAACCAATCGAGCTGCTTCGTAGGGCGGGTCTTGACGTGGCCATAGTGGGATTCGTAATTTTGCGTTCGGGAACGGACAAGCACTCTCAAGAAACTACCTGGCAGGTGACTGGATGAAACATCTGTCAATCACGTCTGCCATTGTTGTTTTGAACGAAGAGTGGCACACCTAAACCACGCCTTTTCGGACACAAACGTAATCAAGAAGCTTGACAAGCTGGATTTTGTAGTGACATGTGATCCCGCGAGAATCCAGATTGTGTGCAAGGTAATGCTTCTCCATGGCACTCTCCCAAACAGAAGCAGATTGCTAAGCACTACCTCTTGATTGGCTTACCCTGACATTCTTACCCTAACCTTAACCAATCCCTCTCCTCGTGCCTAAACCCTAACCAACCCAACCAACGAAGGCAACGAGTACAATTAGTCAAACTACAAATTCTCCAACTATAAATGAAATATTTAAGTAATAAACCACAGCCTCTAAAGTGGTTTTGAACAGAGTACATGTTCTCCGTTCCTTTACAGCTGTGGTTTCAGCGAGCGTGCTTGAGACTGTTGACTGTGTGGGATGTTTATCTCAGAGAGCGGCCGTCTCTGGTGGATCAGCTCTTTCGTTCTCCTGCAGCTGTTATTGTGTGTTCAGAGGGTTGATAAGCTGTGCATTGTGTCTCTGGCATATATAGGTCATGCTCGTGTTGTTCTGCCTCCTACCCATTGTACTGTACTGTCTGCATGTGTGGGTATGTGTCACTGTTTTCTCAACGATATACAACAGCAGCAGTGCCAGATCCCCTTCAGCCTCTCTGCTATCTCTCTAACGGCCTGAATGCAAGACATTGGACAGGACGAGATAGGGTATCGCCAGTGATATCCCAAATCGATTTGATTCCGATTCACTAGGTCCCGATTCGATATCAATTAGGTTACTTATGCTGTAACGGCCGTGTCCAACTATACCTAAGACTATAAGCCCTTGCACTTAGCAAAACAAGCCAGGTGTGAATGCAACCATGAAAAAATTAATTTTTCTTGCTTTTCTTGTCGGTGCGGTGCGGGCGGCGATATGACGCAAACGTGGCCTGGGCGACTACGCGCGGAGGGTCTGATTGGCTACAGGAGAGAAGAAATCCGTTTTTTGAGCCGCTCTGACCGCAATCGGTATGAAATACCAGGCGGTTCACTGCGACCATGTGCTTTGTCCGCAGCGCCCCGACCGCGCTGAACGCAAGAAGCATGAATCAGCTTTTGGAGATGTGGGGATGGTTTAAGATTACCTTCAACGGCAGCTGGATTCTCACGATATCACGCTAGAAAACACTGGATAACATATCAGACGAAATTCATCCTGTCAGAGTCATTGCGTTTGAGTCTGAACAGCAGTGGACCAAACCAACCAGCATCTGCTGATGAGCTACGGCCATGGTTTCTACAGCAATGGCAATAAAAATAAGCGCAATAAAGTGCAAAAAAGCAATGCAAATATTTGAGGGTTGCTTCTTGCTTGTACAATTCACAGCTGAAGTTCTCTGAAAATCTGTTTTAAATCCAAGCTAAGTTGGTATTGTAAATGAAGTTTCCCTAACCTAATTGATATCGAATCGGAAATTTTATATTATCTGGACCTTGTAAATTAGAATCAAATTGACTCAAGAAATCAGTGGCGATTGCCCAGTTGCAATATAAAACATTTAGCAGTTCTTCTTAAGTATCGTTGTTGACATGCGAGTTAAGCCCGTGGGTTTCCACACATCGTGCCGTGTTGGTTTATTCCCCGTTTGCTGCGATGTGTTCAGCAGCAGACTGAAGAATGTGTCGCCCTGCTGCTGCTGCTGCAGTTTAGTCTGAGAGCAGAAACATGCCTCTATATGGAGACGAGTCCATCAGGGACTCACAGGCTCCTCCAGCCACCGACGCTAGAAGTCCAGACCATTCATCTTGGCACAGGGACTTATCTTCTCACACACACACACACACACACACACACACACACGCACACACACGCACACACACGCACACGCACACACACACACACACACACACACACACACACACACACACACACACTCTCTCTCTCTCTCTCTTAGGAAATGACTATCCTTTCTTTTTGCTTCCTGCTTAGTAAAGTGGAGATGAATTATGCATTTTATCGGATGACAAAAGAGGCCTGTCAGACTCTGCATAATCAAACAGCAGCTCTGTGAAGCTGCCAGCAAACATCCATCATCTGCAGCTAGAAAGAACACGGTCTCATATAATGACCACACTGCACGTTTTTCGGGGGTTACATTTTTATAAAAACAAACCTTTATGTACTTATGTTTGTATGTATTTGTGAACAGTGAAGGCCATTTAAAACATTTGAAAACCTGTGATTATATTGACCTGTGGACCTGCTTTTTTCTTGATCAGATTTTTCTCTCATCTAAAACAACTAAAACTCAATGGCAACTAAGTCAAAGAGACTGAAGGCGATCGGTTACCCAGACAAGTATGCATCAACACCCAGACAACACATGCCACAGGTAAGAGTCAAACAGACCACAACTGAAAGCTGAGCTCTGGGACTAATGACTAACAAGGTGCAGCTGGGCAGCCAGGTGAAGACAACTGAAGCAGAAACAGACGCAACAGGGACTAAACTAAAGACCTAAATCAGGGGACCAAAGTACCTTTAGCACATTTTCAAATTTCACCAAAGTTGAACTTAACTTGAAAAATATGTGGGCATTAAATTCACCCCCATGGTGAGCAAATCCACCAATTGTTGCGATTTCATTGAAACATTTTTAAATGTTGGTGTGACTAGACCTATAAGGTTCCTCTAAAACATATTTGGCAATTATGAAACGTAAATTTTACATTTCATAATTGAACACAGTTTCACAGTTTCACAGTGACCATGTTAGAACAAGTTGCAAAGTTGTGGTTTTCTTGCTCATTCAATCACTCACTGACTTGTTTGACTGTCTTAAAAAAAACAATAACCTTCCCTCACAACTAACCTTTAGTTATAAGTATTAAACTGCATTCTCAATAACGTTATGAAGGAAATGTGTTTTCTACCGCATTAGACGTCCTTGTACTCAGCGACAGGCACTTGCTGTGAAACCTACTTGGCTCAGGAAAAGATCATGATTGCTTGGGTTAAAAAGTTACGCACGTAAGTTAAGTCCGTTAAGTGCATTAAGTAGTTTATGTTAAGTACCTGACAAACATAACGTGAGTCAAGAAACATTTTGTTGATTTCAATCCAGCTCTGTGTCACGGCAGTGTGGGCAGTGTGTTTTGATAAACGGTATTTGCCTTTCCTCCATGGCGCAAGTGCACGGAGCTCACTGCGAAGGTCTGCCGAGATCTTCCGGATGATGTAAAATGATGTCGGCAGACCTCCGCTCCTCCGCTTCTTTGTGCACTGGTGCCAAAAAGAGAAGTTTAACACCTTTCATCTAAACACACTGCCCACACAAAGATGACACAGAACTGGATGAAGATTGGCAAAGCATTTCTATTAGTAATTAGAAAATATGTCAATGTTGTCAACGATCACACGGGACATAAACAGCGCTCTCCTGGAGGAAATTCCCATATTTATTTGACCCATCCATCCACCCCGACCTCCCTTTGCAATCTTTGAACATAAACTTTGATTAGAAATGTATTTGTGATATGTCAGAAACGAATGCAATCCGGGAAAAAATATGTTTCCCTCGAAACGTAATTGAGTATGCAGTTGTATGTTATATGGGAACCTAATTTTTTAAGAGACAGAGCTGGACTTGGAGTTTTTTTTTTCAGTCAGTAGCACCCAGTCAGTTTCTGGACCATTTGGAAAGTCCATCCTCGGGACAGGGGACTTTTTGGTGCCCAGAAACTGAAAAAGGAACCCGGTTTCTGTGGTTGAAATACAGAAAATGTTCCTAGGTTCCTTTGCATCTGAAAAAGTTCCTTTGATTGAAAAGGGCATAGTGATTGCAGTAGAGGAGGAGGAAGTGCAGATGCCACTTTGGATTAGGATGTAAAACAGTTTCCAGTAGAGCCCTCATGTCCAACTGTATCATGATGGAATAAAATGCTATACGCTGGTGAATCGCTGCTTTGGTTTGAATTTAGGGTAAAATCTCTTTTTGACGGCTTATTCTGGCTTGTCTGGTAATTCCCTTATAAAGCCCATATTTAATGCTTTAATTTAATGTGTTTTTTTTTTTTACTTTATCCTTGCACTGCTAGTTTTTATATTACAATGTCTACGTTATCGTTTATATTGTCCATATTTAATGCTGGTCTCTAGACTTCTATCCTCTTAGAGCACCTTACCATGCAGGCTGAATCCCAGGGTCAGTCCCTGCCTTTCATGCTTATTCATCCCTTAGTACATTCATGTGGATTTTTTATTTAATATTTTTTCTTTTATTGTCCATATTATTCATGTGGATTTGTTATTTTATCATCCTGTTTATGATGTATGTGTATGTTGTGTGTGATGTCTATAAGCTACTGGGACCTTGGATTTCCCCTTGAGGATCAATAAAGTATCTATCTATCTATCTATCTATCTATCTATCTATCTATCTATCTATCTATCTATCTAATGGGTGTGTTAATTGTATTTGTTAATGGGGAGATCTCTGTAGTCATTATTAATATTTCTGCTGCTCCTCCAGAGACAAGAGTTGAAAGATGAATGCTAGATTAGTTTTGTGTTGGGTTATGAATAAGTTACCTCGGCTTTGAGGTGGCGACTTTGATGTTGGCGTGTGCAGAGAAGAGTATCGGGGTTATCTGGAAGTCAGAGTGGGCAGATGAAGGTTTGGTAAAGTGGAGCAGCAGATAGGGATCTCCCAGCTTCCCTGCCCAGCCAGCGCCCTGCAGACAGATAGAGAGGGCTTCCTTCTTTCAGACGGCAATGCGGCAGACTTTTTCTTGCCCCAGTTTTTGTTCCCTCCTCCCACTCACCGTCTCGGTGTTTCTTATTTCTGTCATCGTATGGATTCCCAGAGGCGCTGACATTATCTATTGTTATCTGTTTGAGTGTTTGCAACAAACTCACTCAAGAATGCAGAACTAGTTGTTTCCTTTTCCATCTTATTTCCCATGTACATTCACACGTCTACCTAGGAATGCAGGCTGTTCTCATGAACCATTTGTACATATAGCTACGAAATGTAAAGCACTGTAATTTGTAATTATTCCACAAATGTACTGCTGTTAGTGCAACCCAGTCTCATGGCAGTTTGTGAAATTGTCACGTTATTTAATCTATTGATTGGTGTTCATGGGGACGTTTTTCTTGGGGTTTTTTTCGTGGTGGCCAGCACGAAAATGTAAACTAATGTATTTCAATGGGAAGCATACTCCGTGATCACAGCACAACTTTGGTAGCGAGTAGTATGAAATGCCGAAAATCCGCGTAAGGAGGTTGGTTGGGGGGGGATGGGTCAAACAATTAAGGACTTGTGGATTGCGTCCCGCGTGTGGCATTTTGTTTCCCCGTTAACCGTCCCGTTATTGGCGCGCATACACAGCGTCTGTCTCCCGACCCGTGAGGCGTCCTTTCCCTGTCATTTTTTTCCTAAACCCAATCTCCGTATACAACAAAAACGAGATAAACATGTTGTTGTACACGAATCAATAAATTAAAAATAACGTGACAATTTCATGAACTGCTGTGAGATGTGTTGGTCAGCGCCATATTGACTGTTGCTGTATAAGAACGCTTCAGCTCCACAGATGCAGATGGATGGGCGGACACGGTGCACAATTCCAATTTGGATTAATAACGTACTATGTCCATCAAAAACTGTAACATGTGGATGCGCCGGCAGTGTTGTTGTCATTACTTAGAAATCGTTATGGGGGCGACAGAAACTAGGCACTATAGCTTTAAGTTGAAAGTTGAAGTAAGCTTTGCAGTTGCACTCCAAGCTTTCTCATTTGCAATCCCGGACTCTTGAAGCACTCATGAAACCTCAAACATGAATTGAAATAGGCCTACACAGCTTCAACATGGGAAACAAAATGTGTTGAGAGTGAGGAGAGACAACTCGGACTGGGACCATTGTTAGTTATACTGGTTTTATGACTGTGGCTGTTGAGCAACCTTCTGCTGAAAAACAAAACTGGCACCACAGTCCTCTAAATCTGCTCCGATAATCTGCATCTGTTTAGATAATGATGCAGACTTTTGGACATTAACTAGGACTTCGGACAAGGAGTTATCGTGGGTTGAATCTGATTGTGTTGCTGTAGATTAGAACAACCTGTAGGTGAAATACAACCACATTTAGCCAGATCTGCTGACAGGGTATCATTGGATAATCCGTTATTCATTATGTAATTGGAAAATGAAAAACGCGTATATTTTGTATCGGTTTCAAAACAGGAAAAGGTTTCTGGTGTAATCTGCCCTTTTTTTGTTTTTGGCAATTATTCTTTTTGTCATTATTCCTTTTGGATTGGAGAATGAAAAGGTCTGTGTACAATTCTTTATATCGTTTGAAACCACAAAAGGGAATCACGTGGTCTGTGAAGAAAATCAAGACAGGTAAATGTCTAAAAATAAAAAGCATAGGGGAGCGTGAAAAATAAATAGCCTATTCAATACACATAGAACAAATAAATACATAAATACATAAACCTGGAGCGGTGGAAGTATAGCCTATATTGGCAACAGTACACTGTAAACATTTGATATGAATTTACAGCTAAAATGTCAAAGTATCATACTGGAAATGGCAATGCATTCTGGGAGAAAATAATATTACAGCACTATCTACAAATGCTACAGATTACAGGTATCTACTGTTAATACCAATGCATCTTGGGAAAATAAAGGAAAAGGCGGAAATTACACGGCAGCCAGTATATGACTGTAAATACAAATAATACAATAAGAAACTGTCTATTTACATTAAAAACCCAAAACTTTAAAAACAGTATGCGTACTGTGAATGGTGAAAGGTTATACAGTGTTAATCACATGTGGTTTAATATTGTGCATTTAGCCAGGTACAGAGCAAGTTTCCCAGTAATGAGTGCATGGTTTGGTGCAATACAGTTGGTGAATCAGCCTGACTTCTTAAACATGAAACGGTTTTAGGAATAAGGACACCAGAGACAGCCGACAGTAACCAGGTCACTTAAAGTGCATGAAAACAAACACACACCCACACCCACACCGACACACACGCGCACACACGCGCACACACGCGCACACACGCACACACACACACACACACACACACACACACACACACACACACACACACACACACACGCACAGCCACCCAGTGTTTTTATGGGCCTCTGTCTGTCTAATGGCTTTATGGCCTGTTCCTGGCACACCTGGTCTTTTGCCTCAGCTATTAAAACACTTTGATCCATTGCCTTTTGCAGGTTTGGCCTTTACAACAGGCGGTATGCTCCTCTAATGTCTCTCACCTCCTTCACAAAGCCTGAGAATGCTTTGCTCTTTAGAACTTCAGTGACCCCGATCCATTTTTTTTAAACTCTGCCCCATTGCTTTCCAAAAATGTGTTTTCACTACGGCTGTCGATTGATTAACAACAAACAAAAACAAAAAAGATCTAAAAAACAAACTGAAAATACAGTACAGAAAATACTAGACTTACCTGCTGCATTTTTATAGTGCTTAAACCTGATTGGTGTGTCTACAATTAAGCACGTGTTTGCGCACCTGGTGGCTGTGTTTCACAGGTCGGCTCCTAGGTGTGGTCATTTGACATGTCTATGCTTTGGAATTGCGAGGAAGTGACATCATGATATACTACTTCTGTGTCTAATGTATACAAGGCTGTTTTGCAAAAAGTGTGAGGCTGACATTGTGCTTATAGCGGTGCACATCAGGGCCAACTGTGTAATACTTTTGATTTCAGTTTGCAGTCGGCGAAAACTGTAATAGTATGAGTGGACGTCAGGCAGGACCACAGCAGAAGGTGCAACCTTGATCCAGGTGCCACCACAATCCAAGGAAATCTGTGAGGCGAGAAAGCACTAGGACTATAGTGGAAGAAGGGGAGTTAGTTACACCCATAAATGGGACATTATTGCATGACTACGTTTGTAAAAAAGTCAATAGGAACGCGTGCGCTCTCTCTCTCTCTCTCTCTCTCTCTCTCTCTGAAATGACCTGTGATTGGACAAAGTCTACCGTCACATGCTAGATTTTCTAAAACATGAAAACAGTGCCCTAGAGGAGGTGCAGAAGTCTAGTTTTTTTCTCAGACCACTTTTATTACAGCAGGCTGAAAGGTAATGGGATTTATGCTCAGTGAGTCCAAAAATAAACTGCTTATCCCAGGTTTAAGTGTATTTGGTTTTTGTTTCCTATTTAAATCTCTGGTTATGTTTGAACTCTCCTGACTTATTAGGGTCATTCACAGCTGGCGTAAATTGTGTAATTTCACATCAGAATGTAGCTAAGTAAGCCTTTTCCTCAAGAGGATCTACTGCTCTTCTTCCCCCTTTTTTAAATTTCCACTTCACTATTTGTTGATCTGTTACTTAAAATACACACTGAAATGCAAAGTGTTCTGCGTCAGAGGCCCCTGTGTTTGCTGTAGTGACATGTGATGTTTAGTGGACCTGACAGCAATGTCTCAAATTCTGTAACCGCCTGACATGTGGAAAATCTCTTGACAAAGACGTTCCTGTCACAAGCCTCTCCCAGACTAAGCGGTCAGATTCTCAAATTAAACACTTGTAAACCTGCGATAATCGCTGACAACCAACAGGCTTCTTTAACATGTCTTTTTTTTTCTTTCTTTCTTCCAAGATGCAGAAAGAAGAATAAATTGCATTGTAAGAAACATTCTGAAAATGAAATTCCTTCACATTTAGATTGAACTCATCCTGCACCGAAGTCAGGAACTCCCTGTTTCCCTAACAACTGGTTCATTAACGTTGCTTTACAGGTCCCATAGTTTTCTACAACTTCCTTGAAAAAGGAACTGATGTTTAACTGCAAACTCACAGTCACTACGTTTACAAGCAGCCAATAACCCGTTCAAAACCGGAATATTAGCAATAATCCGGTCGCGCACGGCCATGTAAACACCGGCATAAACACGAATATGCTCATATTCCTGTTTTAAAAAAACAGAAAATGATCCCTGGGTTACCCATTTTTGAACCCGAAATTTTGGTCATGTAAACGCGTAGCGGCATATCCCCATCAAAAGGAACATTGATTTGTGTTCTGTGCATGTTCTATTCGCAAGGAATCTTGGTCTTTTGAGTAGAGGAACTTCTTGTATGCGCTAGAAAACCTGCGCGCAGTATACTGGAAGTAAACAAGAAGTAGAGGTAAACATGGCGAGACGCAGCACAGCACCCAAGGGGGTGCTTCGCTTCAGAACTCGAACCTCCTATGGCGCCATTTTGTTGCTACCTGGCCATCACCTCCCGTTAGCATTCCATTGACTCCCATTCAGTTTGGCGCCACTTTGACAGCAAATAACTTTACATCTGAAGCGTTTAAAGACTCTATTTGTCCGTTGTTTAGTTCTAAAGAAACATGACAATGTATAAAAGGCTCCATTACCTTGTACCTCACGTTATGGCTCCGTAGCAGACGTTTTTATAAAAATAGGCTAACGATTGTGTCACATAGTAGAGGAATTACCGTATAGTACAGGATAAGCTTGCAGGCAGTTTGGACTTACATTAGCTGTTTAGGATTAATTACTAATGTTAACTAGCATGTTAGTGATCAATAATTAGCCTGTGTCTATGTTATCTCCTCACATATACCTACGCTCTCCGTCTCTGTAAGATTGGGAGTGATTGAGATTTCTCTTGGCACAGCTACCAGAAGACTTCCAACTTTCAGACAGGTTGCTCACGTCACATCTACGTCTTCAAGCTCAGTTGGAGGCTGCTCAGTAATGCTCAGCCAGCACCGGGAAAGTGACTTCTAATATCCTTCACTGGTCTCCATCCAGAGACACGGGGTCTGGCGGTCCATTATATACTGTCTATGACAGCACCAAACTTTTGGAGCGAGTAGGAAACCAATTTCTTTATTCGTGTGGTGATCGGAAATGACGCATATTGCGTTTTAAGGTTGTCCGTACGTCCATACGCTAACCGTGCGTCGCCGTTTACGTCGGGATATTACCAATTGATTACAAATTCCATGTATACAGAAGTAACTCTCTCTGCTCACGCATGTAAACGGGTTATTCCGATTGTTTCAGAAACCCCAATAGTGACCTTAACCCGACCATAACGCAAAAATTGACAGCTTGTAAACGTAGTCAGCGAGGTTCCTGGAAAATATGATGTATTTGGTGCTGAAAACTACACAGCACGTTCTTCAAACAGAGGAGCATGTTCAGTGGCAGACTTCTGTCACTGTCATGCTCTACAGACAGGTTGAGGAGGTCCTTTGTCCCCAGGGCCATCCAACTCTTCAATACCACACAATGGGGGAGGGGAGAAATGGACAGGCATGAGCCTGTCTCTCTCAGCCCCCTACCATTATACCAATTTGTCTGCTGTACACCTGATGGTCTTATAGGCTACATGAGCCCTCCTACACTATCTGGACTATGGTCATAACATCTGTTCCCTGTTATATATATATATATATATATATATATATATATATATATATATATATATATATATATATATATATGTATGTATTGATAGGACAGCTGAAGTAATGAAAGGGGAGAGAAAGGGCGAATGACCTGCAGCAAAGGGCTACAGGTCGGAGTCGAACCCCTGACCTACCTCTATGTATGGGCGCCCGCTCTACCAACTGAGCTATCCGGGCGCCCAATATATATTGTTCTTAAAGTATATTATTTCTTTTCTTGTTTGTCAAGCAATTCTATTATGTTTACATTCTTGTCTTTTCATAGTTAGGGAAGAGCATACAATTTAACATATAAACTGGCGTGCGTTTAGGGGTGCTATGGAGCTCGCTGGCAACGCCCGAGCCCAATCACTGCAGAACTTTACAATTTTGGCCACGTCTGACGTGTGCCACAATTTTACAGTTTTAGAGTTTTCAAGCATTCCAAAGCCCGTCAGAAGTGTGATTGCGCAGCGAAAAATAATAATAATAATCATAACAAAAACAATAGGTTCCTAACCATTTCAGGGATGGATTGGACATGGACCAAACTAAAAAATCAAAGTACACTACAACTACATTTTCCCCAAAGATGATTTCTGTCATTTTAGGAAGTTCTGATCACGCTGATGTTTCTAAAAGTGTTAATTTTTCTGATAAGCAAAGCCAAACGGTATGTTTTTTTTAAACGTTTTCAGCAGTGAGTCAGAATGAAACACTGCAGAAGTTTTATGTTTTTAATAGAGATGTACTTTGTGTTGTCTTTTTTCGCCAGGTCTAACATTTGTGCCAATTTTCGTGACTTATCGAGCATCCAAAGCCCTGGAAATGTGATTGGGAAGCAGAAAAATAATAATCTTTACAAAAATAATACAGGTAGACAGATTCTTTTAAGAGGATGGAGGAAGTAAGGGCTGCCGTCGATCCAGGAGTGGGTTTATGAGATGGCTAGTGTGGCGGCGTTTGAAAAACGGTTTGCCAGATTCGATGTCTAGACTAGAAAATGGGGAAAGTAGCTGAACTCTCTGGAGGGCTCCTAAGAAGCTTTGTGCTGGGGAGAGACCTGATAGGGTTATTGTTTTGTCACATATAAATATGTTTATTTGGTTTACAGATGTTTTTTTTGAAATTATTATTTTATTGCACTGAATAATTATGGTTATGTTAGCTTGTCTCGATTTTTCTTTGGGTAAGGGGGATGTGTTCATGTTGTACATTATGTGTTTTGCATGCTGTTGTAAGCCTCATGTTGCCCTTGGGTCTTTGACCCATTTTCCAGACAATTTTTCGTAAAATAGTTTTGCTCTCTGTTGTTTGTGAATAAAAGTGCATCGGTTAATTTTGACCTGGGGATAGCCAGAAGGCTAATATTTGACATACACCAGTCTTTTATAATCCAAAACAACCAATCACTTCTCTCATTTTACTCAGAAAATTAGATCTAATTTCATGTAAACGACATCGTGAATTCAAAAAGAAGAATTGTAAAACTAGTTGGAATGAAGTTGGCTTAAAGTGTAACACAAGGTTATAAATTATACTTTTCTGTATTTTATGAACAAGCAAACCAGACCAGGACCAGGGAGGACAACACAAGGGTTAAAAAAAAAAAAAGAATTCAATCATAAAAAAAACCCAAAACAATATAGGTTCCTGAGGCTCCATTGCCTGGCGCTTTCGTGTTCGGGCCCTGATCAAATGTTCGTTTTGAGCCATCCTAACTCCATGACGACCGCTCTCTGTCCGTCTGAGATTTCACTGTGTGGAAGAAAAACACGGCAGGAGTTCTCCGGATCACTGCAGCCTTTTAGCTGGTGTGGGGGGTGAGGTCAAAGGTCAAATCACACTGTGGCTCCCGCCTGGCAGAGTAAACACAAGCCAATTTATACTGCTAACCCGGCAGCCACTTGTGTTTCTGTTTCAAGTCTGCGGAGGATGTGTTGAGCATTAACCGTTTCAAATGTTTGGGGCAGATTGTGAGTTCAGCATTAAGGACTGCAGAGTAAACACAGAGTCCTGTGTTCCTGCGGGGGCCGTTTTGAACATTAACTACAAAGTGTTGTGGTACTAATTGATTCGATTTGCACTAATAAGCTCCAGAACGCTTTTCATATGCTCTCGCAAAAAAACACATCGGCTCTCTCGTGAAATCCCTGAAATGTCAGCAGCTTGTAATTGACTTAAGAGTTACAGTTTTCATCTGATCCCGACCCATCTCGAGCTGGAATTAAAAGTTCACACGAACGGGGCTGTTTTGAACTTAATTTCATTAAATGACATGAAGGCTGCAAACCAGAAGAAAGGCTTGTTAACGACATCTGGTAATGAAACTACATCAAAAAAACGTGAAACCCCACATTTTTATTTTACGTTGGGTTACAGAGATTTCAGAGAACAAGACAAATTAAGCATGTCTTTTATCTACATGGGATGGCACTTTTATTAAGAAAGACTCTTCTCTTCTGGTGAGAGAAGAATTTGCTCCATTGTTTTTTTCCACCCCTACTTTTCATGGGATTTTCTAGTTTTTTTTTGAACAATAAAAGAATATAGAATGACCCCAGACTTATCGGCAGTGTCCTGCTTATAAAATGCTTTTCTGACCCTGTGACCTTTCTAACCCCCAAAGCTGAGTTATATTAATGCTTTCAATGCTTTATGTGTAGCTTTTATGTCTTTTCCCTCCAGGACCCAAGTCCTTTAGAAAGTACTTATGCAAGTGGAAAAATAAAAGCCCTCTCTGCTTTTCTACCAGTGTCACCAACTGGGAACTGGGACAGCTCACGAGTGGAGGCGAAGCTTTCATTAGAGCTGTGTTGAGGATATCAGCCGGAGACTCTGTGGTCAGCTGCCGAGAGTGGAGACAACTCCAGCTTTGTTTTGGTCTCACAGTGATTGAGTTGTCCGTCAGTTTGGTTGGAGGAAGTCCTTGACTCAGCTGCTATCCAAATACAGTGTCGCTACAGCAACAACAACTCTTCCAAAAGATGACACGTGTTACATCCAAGGTTAAGGTCTGTGTAGTCTCGCATTGTCAGACCTTGCTCTACAACGCTGTGGAGGAAGGTCTGGCTAGTCCATACAGCGTTCCTGGATGGGAGAAGAAAACGTGCTCTGGTTTATTGGCATTTCTTTAGACCAATCACAATCGTCACGGTGCCTTGGGAAGGAACTTGCTTTGGTGGAACCCATGTGAACATTCAAAAGTAGTTTTAGTCGTGCAAAAGAAAACTCAGATTGGACAGATAGTCAAGAAACTATTATTAACCCAAGGTTTACATGAGCATTTGTCTGTCTTCCACAGCCAAGCAATTTCCATTTGCTAAAGAAGGCCTTTTTATACGGTTGAAAGCCCCATGTGAGCCCTGATTTCAGAATATTTTATTTTATCATAAAATATGTGTTCCCAATCTCAAGAATGAATCTCCACACTGAAATCAAACAGAAGGGACAAGCAACAAAGAACAGATTATGTCTGGCCTGTGAAATTTGTGCACACTCCTGGTAGATTACTTTGTAAGGTGAAAAGCCTATTTCTATATCTGTCTCGTATTCTAAACAGCTGTGCGTTGTTTTTATGTCTAATAAGCCTTCAACAATATGGTATTATTATCTTAAACAGGATTTACTGGATGAAATTGCTTGGAGCAACTCACTAACACCAACGCAGCCACTTGTGTTTTCTTAACGTTGAGCTATTTACACTCTAAACACCAGCTGCAACGTGCGTATTCGGACTATTTGAGTCTCTCACTGGGATGAAACCAGTTTGGGGAGCGCCGTCTTCATGGTTAACAGAAACCAACGTTGACTTCTGGTTGAAAGATCATTGGTTAAAGTAGGACTCGTTTTGAAGATCTTTTTCTAAGACTCAAACCGCGGGTCGCCAGTGTCAAAGTTGCCCACTTTGTAAGCCCAACCGCCCACTCCAACCTCCTCCCTTCAGCGCCGCAGGTTTTGCGGCACCATAACGTCTTTGCTTCGGAGGCAACATCGTCATTCACATATTCAGGCTCAGTGTCTTCCCTGGCTTTGTCGAAGACGTAGGTGCGGGGTTTAGGCGTCCTTCTTTAATGTGCTCATATTATGCTTTTTGGTTTGTTCTCACTCCCAACTTGTAAAATACTGAAGCTTGGTCAGTAGTTCTCAGCGTCACATAGCGACGCTAAAATCACCCTCCACCAGCAGCTCGACCGGGGCGCTGTAAGATGAAGTAGTGTTAAGAGCGACAATGGTAGCGTGTAGTAAGGAGGTCGTTTGGGTCACATAACACAGGACTTTCACCTAGGAGACTGGGGTCCGTGTCCCATTCTTGTCCCGCGCGTCACTGAAATAGATTTTATAACCCCACCCACCATCTTTTCCTAAACCTAACTGTCCTGTTCTTGTGCCGCATGTCAGTTAAACGTACACGCTGACCCAGAGCGTCGAAAAGTGACGCTAAGAGTCCTGACCAAGCGCATCTAAATATGACGCCAAAGGCAGTGGCGGCGCCAGAGATTTTCTTTGCTGGTGCCTTTGGGGTTGCTGGACGTTTCAGTGAGGGTGCTCTGAAATTTTGAATTTCCCTTGACACAAATAGGCTAACGTTACACACACTCGCGCAGATGCCCACCCACCTCCGCCGCGGTTTACTAAACGAGCGAACGAGAGAGTTGCCGATACAACAGCACCATAGAACTCTGATTAGCCCACCAAACATATTAAAATACCCGACAACAAGCCGGGTTCAAACAACCATTACTGCAGCTCTCATACACTGGCTCAGAAGAGTAATGCAGCAGGCCAAATACACCACACACAGCCAAGCACACACATAAACACACACGCGCATGTATCCTCACAGTTTTCACATTTGCACGTATGGTCAAAATACTGTAGTCATATCTTAATATATCTAAATAAGCCACGGAGGGCGAACACGTTTTCTGGACTAAAAATAAACCGATGTCCAGTGCGCTGTATAACTTTAGATTCGGTGATCCATTTATTCACATTTTTGTAAAACACGTTTATAACTGTAATGTTCTTCTACGAGACAGAGATAAGAGTAAAGTTCTTGCATGGACCCCTATCAGCTGACTCACCCACTGTGGCCTGGCTGTGCGTTCCCCTGGTCTATACATGTACATGTCATGTACAGCAGGGTGACGTTAAGCATCCTCAGCAGTAGTAGCCTAATCACGGCCGAGGTCAGCTCATCTTCCTCTGGCCGCTTTTCTTCGTCCCGGTTGGTGACAGGTTCACCATATCTCTCAGTCTCATTTACAGGTTGTGATAAAGTCTCCACACCTTGACGTTAAGGGAGTAAAAAACTATCCATTGCTAGCGTTAAACTCACTTCTCTAATCCTAACGGCTCCAAATATTGAGCTCTTCTTCTTCTGTGTGAATACGTTACTGCGGAAGTAAGGTCAAAGGTTCAATGTGTGCTGCACCCTTTGGCCGAATACGATCACCTGTGTTTTTTTAGCCTAAAAATAATCGGTTTGTTTTATTAATGTATTTATTCATTTTCCAAATCTAAATTATACTATTTACACATTAGCGATTTTTAATTTATTTATGAATAAACCACAGCAATTTCTTGGGGGTGCTAAGGGGGTGCTATGGATATCCTAGGGGTAGCTAAAGCACACCCTAGCCCCTCCCTGGCGCCGCCTCTGGCCAAAGGGCTGGACGCGAGTCCCAAGAGCGTCAAATAGTGATGCCAAAAGTCCCGACCAGGCGCGTCTAAATTTGATGCTGAAGGAGACATTTTGCGTCAATAACAAACGCCAAAGGCACCTGACCAATCGTCGCTTTTTGACGCGATGGGAGCTGAATGTTTTGGATTGTAACCTTTCCACTAAAAGCCAGATGTTAGTGGGTGTGTATGGATTTTTTGGCCGGTGGTAAAGGGGTATTAGTTATTATTTAAACTCCTGCGAGCTTCACCCCACTGAACGGGCTTTTATGAAAGAGGAAACAATTTCTGCCTATTAAAGATGTAACAGGGAGCAGCTGATGCCCACAGTAGATGTACATTTCCACCCTGCTGAGGTGCAAATGGAGGCAAAGATACCGAAGTGTTTACACAAGTCTTAACTCATCAGGACATTGTTATTCAAGGCAGCACAGTAACGTTAAATGGGAAGCTGCTAAATATCCATATTTTATCTTCATGCGCTCACTGGTTGGCTTCCCTGCTCCCATTCAATGTAGGATCTGCGTTTTCTCAATCTCATTCAAGCCTCTTGTCTTTATGCTGACAGTTTAGGAAGTTGCCATGGTAACGCCCAGCATGTGGAAGAGGAAGGGCACATTAAACCGTTGAAACGTGTGATTTCAAAGCTTCACACCTCGGCGACGATATCGAGAAGTCATTATCTCCTCCCGGTGGGGAGTTTTCCACGTTCGGGTTCCCGTTCCCGTGTGTGGTCGCTTGGCTTCTGGCCATTAGCGTTAGCCCGAGGAAGAGGAACCAGCGGCTGTCAGTCCCCAGAGTTTGGTCTCTCTCTCACACACACACACACACACACACACACACACACACACACACACACACACACACACACACAAATGGTGTTGCTGGTTCACATGTTTCTCCATTAAAGACCATGTTACCCATTACTATTACCCCCTTCTATGGCGTATTTGGATGTGAAAATAAGGAGATTTTATTCACTATTCACTATACTTTTTTTAAACTTTTTAGTTTTTTCATTTATGTTGTAAAATGTTATTCTATGATGGTATTTTATTTTAATAATATTTTTTATTAATATTTATTTTTTTTCCCTGTTATCAATATGTCTTTTTATCTAGAGACAAAAAAACCTGCTAACAGCTCCTTTTTTTAGTACAGCCTCAGTCGAGGAGATACCAAAAGGTGACGTGAAAACCTGCAGACTACTGATTGGTCAGAGACAATCGTCACTAATCACAGCGTCATCATTGCTAGTGTAAGACGGGGGGGGTCCTGAACAAAAACGCCATTTTTAAATTGTTTAGCCAGCTGTGTTCTTTTCGCAGCCTACAACTTCTTTTGAAACAAACAACACACCTTCGACGTTCTGTGTGTGTGTGTGTCGCGTTTCCTGCGGCTTCGCTATGATGACCAGCCACGCTCGCCTCACACATGAGGCGGTACTTAAATCTGCAATGGAAAATGGAGGACGTGGCACCGCGGTCGAGCCGAGTAGAGTAGAGTCGAGCAGGTACCATGTAATGGGAAAAAAGCCATTAGAGGGTAAGAATAAATGACCTACAGTATATCGTCGTATGGTTTGGAGGAATTAGTTGGACTTTTGCAGGCTTTGATAAGAAAAGTATTTGTGATTTGTCAACAAACAAAAAAAATATCCCTCGGAACGTAATTGAGAATGCAGCTTAAGTGTATGAGAACGTCATGTCTCGAAGACAGGGCTGCGAAGATTTGACAAGAGAGACTTTTGTCTGCTCTGAAAATATCACAAAAGAAGCATCTCATCTATTGTCCCCACGGTGTCAATAAAAGGATCGCCTGCTCGCTGAATGGTAACCACCGTCTGTTGGGAATGAACGACTCACATCATCGTATCGTTTGGAGGACTCGCTAGACGTGACGCAACGTGACAATCAAAGACCGTGTGCCTCTTCCGGCAGCGGTGTTAGTCTACGTGATACGCAGCGATACGCAGTATATACCCACTAAGAAAGCTCCAGGATTTTCATATACCCACTTAAAGATGCCCAATGACACACTACAACATACTTTCCATTATATTTTTGATATATTTTGAATTGTCATCTATGTTTTTCTTCTTCACATAGGCTAAACAAAGGTATTTCCACCGTAAATTGGTGCATAAAAGTGCATCCGAATACAGGAAATTAAGTCATTGATGCTCAAAACTTCCCTGGGGAGGACACCCAGACACCCCACTATGATATGACCCCCCCCAAAGGCAGATTCTGGCCTACAGTATACCCACTACAATACATTAGACTACACCACTGACTTCCGGTAAACAACACGCCTGCTCTGTGATTACGGCTTCACGCATTTGCGCTTTCCCCGTACTCTACATACCGACTACTGTGCAAAAAAAAGAGGAATCACCACAAATCATGACTTCATACAAACACATACTAATGGCCACAACACAAAGCCGGCTCCTACACATACACTAATCAGTAGGGAATAGTGTGTGGGGGGCTAATGAAACACAGCGCTCCGGCTCAAACAGCCGGGACAAAGACCTGAGGTCACGTTGTGAGTGCAGAGGTGGATTAAAGGGCCACTGAGTCGCTCCCCATCAATTGTTTGGGGATGAAAGGAAAGAAAGGCATTCACATAGCAACCGGTCAGCTGGTTCCCGTCCAGCTGTCTGTGGCTGTTGGGCTGTTTTCAGGGACACAGGAATGTCATGACTGCCCCCTCTATCCATAGGGCCGGCACTTGTTTGGCAGCCAGCCATCCCCCCACTCCACATTCACGCGAAAGACAAAGACGGACGGCGAGAGGGCAAACTGTGGGCAGTCTGAACTGGAGGCGGGTTTCATTTGTGGCCGGATTCTGTCAGAATTAGTTTAATCTTTAATCTTGTTTCCTGTCCTCTTAACAAATCATCTGTTATTGTGCTATTACATGTAATTCCTCCCCAGACCCGAGATGACATTTGGTGATATACTCACGATCCTCAGAGGATGTTTGGGATTTGTTTGGGGGTGATCGCTTGACCTTTTTTGGTAGCGCTGCCATCATGTCAAAATACAAGATTGTTTTCTTGACTTCATGAAACAAAATGCTCAAAGGAATACGCCACCGTTTGTTGAAATAGGGATCATCACGGTCTCCCCTGGCTGTAGATAGGTGGGCCAACGCATTTTTTGTCTCAGTGCAAGTAATTAGGTTGTTTTCTTGTCTTTTGGTGGGTCACTTTTACTCAGAACATGCTAACCGGCAACATAGGATTCCATTCACTACGCTAAGCTAACTAGCGGCGGCGCTGCCAGTATTGCACCGGACTAAAATAATGCATGCACAAAAATCTCCAAAAACACCTATCTACAGCTAGTGGAGACCGGGATAAGCCCTATTTCAACAAACGGTGGCGTATATCCCTTTAATGCAACTTGTTTACCATACTTTGACACCCAGAGACCATATGGAGTAAAATGCTTAAAGCAACCTGTTTACGGAACTCTGACAGTGATCTCTAGAAACCATATGAATAATGACTTTAAAAAGTTCTTCAGAGAAGAGGTTGGGTCAACAAAGCATGTGACTTTCTGTTTCCTACCAAAAGTCAATGTTTGTTGTTCTT
This sequence comes from Perca schrenkii, assembly GCA_025617405.1. Lineage (NCBI taxonomy): Eukaryota > Metazoa > Chordata > Actinopteri > Perciformes > Percidae > Perca > Perca schrenkii. Next base: position 32,025,357 of record CM046797.1, read on the forward strand.
TGTTTTAATCCTGACCACCATCTTTTCCCAACTCTAGCCTAGACATTATCTAACATTAGGATCATCAGGCTCTTCAGGGGCACTATTTTGTCTAAATCCGACGCCCAGTAGTGCCTGTTTCCTTTTTGTTTGCACTGATGAGCCATCTACGTGTTGTACATTTGGCCGGATTCTGTCACAATTTGTTTAATCTTTAATGTTGTTTCTAGTCCTCTCAACAAATCATTTATTATTGTGCCTTTAAATGTAATTCATCACCAGACCGAGATGACATTTGGTGATACTTAGGGTCTTCCAGCCCAGTCTCACGCCAGGTCGTGTAATAGTTACGTTATTGTAATCTATTAAGTCCAGTTAATCAGTGTGCTATATCAGCATTAAGGCTGCCGTCATCTACCGAACTAGCACAGGCAGTGTTTTTAGTTTCCCTTTTGTGCCTACTAGTACTACCCAATCGTAGGCAGACTAAGGCGGTTCTTCGCATAATGGGGAAAAAGTCAATCAAACTACCGTACATAACAGGCTGTGCTCCTGCCAACAGTGGTGAAAGACGTCACTTGGCATGTAATCTATTTCAACGACGTTTAATTTCCGGGATTGTACAGTGCCGCCAGTAATTCCGTCGGATATCACTTATTTCGGTCCGATGTCCCCGTTTTTAGGCCGGATGTCAGTTTCCTTCCTCTTCCTTTGTGTTGTTGTTCTAACCTCTGGTGGATTTGTGAGGACTATGGTTAACTGCTCCTAAGATCAGACAGCTAGCTAGACTGTCTGTCCAATCTGAGTTTTCTGTTGCACGACTAAAACTACTTTTGAACGTACAGATGTTCCACCAAAACAAGTTCCTTCCCGAGGCTATTTTGCAGCGGCACCGTGGCTCCGTCCGGAGCTTAGCATTGCCCAAGACGATTGTGATTGGTTTAAAGAAATGCCAATAAACCAGAGCACATTTTTCTCCCATCCCGGAATGCTGTGTGGACTAGCCGGACCCTCCTCCACAGCTCTGTGGAGGAGGGTCTGGCTAGTCCACACAGCATTCCGGCATCACTGCAACATTTCCCAAAAAAAGTGTTTTATACTTATTGCTAGTGTGCCATTGGTCATGCTACCGTGTGCCTAAAGTTACTGACCCCTTAGTCTGGATCAACGACAGTACATTTCCAGGACAACTGCCTCACATCCGGTACTGCCGGATGTCCCGTCAGATGTCCCTCCCCTTCTGCTCTCTGTGTGTTGTCATTCTCTGTTCTCTTCGGGAAACAACAACAACCTTTGATCTAGTGAGCTACACGCTGAAAATGTCAAGTTTTTAATATATTTTGGATGGTGCGACAAGGCAGATCTGCTCGGATCTTTGTGGCGTGTTGTTTGCGCCTCAGTTCACGATTCCGACATTTATCTCTGTTCGGTATTTTCTTTTATTTTGAAAAGGAAAAAAGGGTTTTAAGACTAAATGAAACAAAAATGAACAACACTCATCCAGTGGAACAGTGTCTTGCAGCAAAGGTGAACAGTCCGCAAAACATAGTAAGACACAAATGCAATTTGATTTATATGAGTAAAGAAAAAAAGCTAAAATCTAAATAATGGCATATCATGAAAGATGGACATGATTTGATTTAATTACGTCACTTGATGTCTGTGTGATTCTTTGATGCTTGGGACTTTAATGTTGTCCGGGCCATTAGTGGAAGTGGCCTCGTCTAATATCAGGGTCTCTTTAGTGACTCTCATTAGGAAATTTAATAACACGAGCATTTGATCTGTCTCTGAACCCGCTGGCGCTGATATCACACACTAAGCCGCGTGAGCTAATTAATAAGAAGAGATTTGAAAAAGAATAAAATCAAAAAGGTTAAAAAGTGAATGCTAGAGTCTGTGGGGAACTCCTCTGCCCCTGTAGGCAAAGATTTACGAACGAGGTCATGAAAAGTTCGGCTCCATCTAGAGTCTGACTGTCTTTATAACCTTGTTTTTTTTTTCCAGCTGAGTGAGTCCATATTTCTTGCTCATTTGAATCTTTCAAGCCGCTCTGATGCCACTTTCCCTTCGAGGTGAAATGGCTCTTTGGTTTCTCAGGATGTGAGGATCCCTCAGGCACCGGTCCAAGTTAAAGTGGTCTGAAGATTTTGGCCAGGCTCAGTTTTGCTCTTACAAAAAAGTCTAAAAATGAAGGTAGAAAAGGCATTGGCTCTTTGCTTCAACAGGTACTTCATGAGATTTGAATTGCTACTCTTAGATGTGGATAACTCACCACTACATTTTTGTATTAAATAAAAATAAAAATTTCGGCAAGCGAAAAGTAATGTCTGTCATATACGGTAGTTAAAATGTGCCCGTGCATATATTGTGATACTGTATACACGGTAGCACCCAAAACGTGTGTGTCACTGCTCACTTGTTACTTGCATTGGGAGTTCAGAGAAAAGAAGACTAAATGATAAACTGCCTTCTTCGTTATCATTTTACAATGTCCACACTTCCTGGAGAGAAAGCTCATTCTATCCGCACTATCGGCCATGCTGTGGTTTAATGCTCATTGTTCGATTCATTCATTTAAATTTTTAGTAATTGTAATTGCGTTACTTGATGAAAAAATGTTTGTTACACGCTCGTTACCGCTAAAAGTAGTGGAATTATAGTAACGCGTTACTCCCACCACTGGTTGCTAGTAGCCAAGGAGGACACGGAGGATTAAACAAACATGACTCTTCAGAAGAGGTCATTATCTTCACTCGAGTTTCTGCGCGGGAAAGTGGCCGGACACCACAATCTTCTGAACATAGCCGTACTGAGAAATCCAGAGAGAGTTGTGTGGAGCTGATAGTCTTAATTAGCTTTGTAACAACTCATTTGGTAATGGCTTGAATGTAAGTTACGCACTAAAGCTTTAATAAGACGGTCAACCAAAATGTTGCCTGTGAGGGGTTGCCCTTAATCTTTTTGTAGGAGATAAGTGTGTTTATGATCCAGGAAGAGGAACTTTTCTTAAGTCTGGTGATCTGTGCTTTGGTGGACCTGTAGAGCCTGCCAGAAGGCAAAGGTTCAAACAGGATATATACTTAAATTCTTCTGATACAATTTGGAACCACCGTACTTGAATATTCTACCTAAAATAATCATGAATGAACACAATTTTGTGCAACTAATGCACTATTTGTGCAAAAGTCACTGCACAAAAGCCCTTCGGTTTAGTTTTTTTAAGACATTCAGGGAGTCGATGCATAGTGAATTGTGTCTGTGACTCATTTCTGAAAACACTGCTGCAGAAAGATTATCTGAACTTGAATCTACCCGCTGGTGTTGTGTGTGCAGGAAGCTGGAGCTGGGCAGTAAACCAGTCACAGAGCTTTGGCAGCAGAACACCTAGTTTAGTTTAAACGGTGATTCGATGCGCCTGTTACAAGAAATGAGAATGTCAGCTGTTCAGCGTTTGGTGTGACGTGTCTGCTGGTGGTTCAATTACGATTAAATTGCTCAAACAGATTTGTTTTTTTACCGCTGCTTTGTGTTGTTAGTAGCTTAGTAGTTAGTAGCTCAATAGCTTCAGAGCTTTCCAACTGTATGAGACATAAAATAAATATTGTGTCAAGTCTTAGTAAAGGTGACGCTTGCTGTAAATGCTCCCTAACAAAAAGCAAAATGTTAAAGCTCCACTTTGAACTAAAGATTGTGGATAACTGTTGGGTTTATCTACTGTATGTGTGGACTTGAAATGTGACAGAATCTTCACTCTTCACCCTACAAAAATAAGTTGTATACAACAGTCCTGTAGGTGTCTATAAGGCTACGTTCACATTACAAGCAAACTAATCCGATTTTCTTTTTTTCTCCAGAAATCTCCAAATGTCAAAAGGGTTTTTGGGAACAAATCACAGCATGACATTTCAATGGTGTTCATAAAAATCTAGGTGTCTTAAAGCTGTTACACACCGGGGGGAACGAATAATAATCCTATATGCAAATATTTCACATCCAAACAATCAATTCATACCGGCAGCGATGCAAATTTGCGTTTTTGATAAAAGTTTCGGATATTCGAGCCAGCTCATCGGCCATGTTGGCGGGACAGTTTGAGTTATTTCTGGAGACGCTGCTGAATAGAGAGAGAAAGCGACGGGCGGGGCAGTGGGAGTGGACGAAGCAGAGGAGAGATAACGTTTAGCGGTGAAGACACCAAGTGAAATGTACAGTAGCTAGAGTCTGCAGTTTAAGCACAAATAAATGCTTTGGAAACAACAGCAAACTAGGAGATAGCGAGCTACACGCTGAAAAAGGCAAGTTTTGAAGAAAATTTGGATGGTGCAACAAGGCAGGCCTGCTTGGTTCTTTCAGGGAATGATTGTAAAGATTTACTAAGAATATGTTTAGGGCATTTCCTCTCTAACTGGGACGTTTCGGGACCGATTGGTGGGATTGTTGTGGACAAAGTACACACGGAGATACACTTGTAAGAGCTAATGAGGTTTAACCATGTATCAGCTGATTTAAATAGCTCACGTTACTGTATTGTGTCAACAGTTCATTTAATATTGTTATGAGGAGTTTTCTTCTGCGAGGTGCAAATGTTCCACCAAAACAAGTTCCTTCCTGAGAATATTTAGCAGAGACCATTGTGATTGGTTTAAAAGAAATGCAAACAAGCCAGAGCGTATTTTTTTCTCCTATCCCAGAATGCATCTTTGGTGTAGCCAAACCTTACTCCACAGAACAGAGCGTGAGAAACTACATTTCAGATTAATCTTCAGGTTCCCAGCTTTTAGACGATGTGAACCACTTCTATGTGGCATCTACTGTCCCCCTGAACATCATCTGCACTCCACTTCTCAAAAATGTAATGCTAAGAGGTTTTAACCAAAATCCATTTTTGAACCTCACGGCCTAGTCCACAGTAAGCATTTTAACAGACAAAAAGTGTAAGTGTAATTTTAATTTCTTTAGCTTTGTGGTTCACATTCTTTCTTTCTTTCTTTCTGCTAACTGCCATTTTTAAATATCTGAGCTACAGTTTGTGTGGTTGGTTTTTGGCTTTGATGGACACCAGCGCTGCTCTCGCTGTAGCGTCAGGAATGAGTATCCTCTTGCTTCACAGCGGTCTGTTCACGTTCATAACCTCAAACCCCTAAATTATAGAATGAGCTCTCCATGAATCATTGAGAAATTTCACAAGAATCTCCTCCAAGCCACGGATGTAGTCTGTCAAAAGCCCCAATCACTCTCCCGACTGTGGGCTCGCATTAAAATGCAGGGAGGGATGAGTGCATGGTAAATTAAAATTGCAGACTGAAGTCTTGCCGTGTTTGGAAGCCCCTCTGTGATTAAATGAGAGGAAATCTCAAATCCTTGAGTTTCCTGCTTCTGCTTTAATCCACCCCTGATCTGATTACTGAAACTGATCTTTTCCACTCCCAGATTACACAGAACAACATGTGCTTACTATTCAGCGAGCACGCAATCATTTTATCGACACATTCGGGATAAGAGATGGATAAAATGCTTTTCTGTGATATTGTCAGTGCAGACAAAAGTCTCTCTCATCAAATCATTGTTGCCCCGTCTCCTAAAAATGACGCTCCCGTACAATCGAGCTGCATTCGCAATTACGTTCCGGGGGATATTTTGCCCCGAGTTATGTTTGTTTTTGACATATAACAAATACATTCCTTATTAAAGTCACTGTCATAAGCCATGTAAACAGCTTAGTCAGAATATCGTCTTTTTCGGAATAAGGACAAAAAAAACGGAATGTTATGTTCATGTAAATATCAGTGCTGGCGTTAAAATTCAGCCTTAAACAGTTTTAGAAACTAAGTTAAACTGATGAAACAAAGAAACTCAGGTTTAAACTATGATTCTGCCACCATTTATTTAAACAGGTTCAATCTGGTGCAGCTGCTCACATTTTTAACATTCATACCAAGCTGAGATGTTCCTTCGGATGTTACAATAAAAGCAGAAATGGTTCCAGAGCCATTTTCACTACAGCTCCCAGCTGTTGAAAGAATAATGCACTCCATGATAAAGGGTGTTCCTATCACGCTCTGCCTGCAGCCATCATGCAAAAAATGAAAGAGCAGTTCGGAAAACCTGCTATCCTTCATGAGATACCTGCAGTGTGAGAGCAAAGAGACTTCACCAAAGTACTCCGACGCCAGAGACAGCAGTGACCCAAATGGGCAAACTGTGTCTGAGCTAAATATAACGTGAAGTGATGCAGGAGACAAGCCTCCAATGACAAACGGCTTTTACTTTCCTGAGTGTAATTATGGTGGAACATTTAGCACATGAAATCGTTGTATCTCCAAAAATGACTTTTGCCTATTTCCACGTTATCAAGGCAGGTTTTAGAGGGTTTTAAGATCATAAGGGGTTTAAAAACTGAAGGAGCGTGTAATCCTTCAATTTATTTGAAAGCATGAAAATCTCAAGCATGAGAAATGGAACTCAATCACTTCGCCCTCCAAAAACAATCACGTTAGGTTGACAGTCTGAACAAGGCCGAAAACTACAACACTACATCTCACAACAAGGGAAACCTGTAACATTTGAATGGTTTTAAACCAAAGCCTTAAAGGAACACACCGACTTATTGGGACTTCACCGTATCCCCCAAAGTTAGATAAGTCCAAACATACCCTTCTCATCTCCGTGTGTGTCGTAACTCTGTCTGACGCCCCCACCGCTAGCCTCACAACATTTTACAACACGTAAATAGGAAAATGTTGTTGTTATTTTGTCACGTATTGGGAGCAGTGGGCTAGATGGAGCCGGATACCTCCAGGATCTGTGCTAAGCTAGGCTAGCGGTGGGTAGCTGAATATATAATTTGTTGCGTCTAAATATGAATGTGGATAACGTTAGTGATACTAAGTAGTGCTTGCTACAGTTACACTTCGAGTGGTGAATCGGCGAAAACTTTTATTCATGTAATTCATGCTTTGTTTTATTGCTGCTCCCTCTTCAGTCACTCTCTTGCTCGCTCAACCACAAACCGTTATCTCGCTCGCGGGCATTTGTTGAGCCTCCGTCTAAAACCCTATTGGCAATTGACTGTTGTAAAAGGAGAAAAAAAAGGAGATTAGTCTTACTTTCTAAAACCAACCTCTGGAGACTCGACCAGCTGAGTCGCAGCAACGCCGTCAGCTGGATTTATTCGAGCTGAGAAACCGCTGAAACTTTTCATTGCAACGTTCTTAAAACGTTTTTTTCTCATCGCAATCTTTGGTCTGAACTGTTCTTACCATTTCCTTCTTATCTGATGCTGTACATATTTACATATATATAAACGTATTTGCCTTTGGTTGGCTGAAGCATGAATGAAGGGTCAAAGGGTCAAAAATAAAAATACAAATAAACACTAAAAAGGTTATTTTCAGTCCATATTTGAGTTGAGGCTGTGAAAAAGGTGCTCCGTCTCAGCGGACTTGTAAAGAGAACTTAAACCAGTTCCATGTTTTTCCAGCTCGAGTTCTACTTGGATCATTCAACCGTTGGGTTTCCTCTGGGATCTGATTTACAGCGAGAGTGATTTAGGGTTTTGGTTTAAATCTGGGGCAGCTAGCGTTACAGCAGACCTGCTGAACAAACATCCCCAGCTAAAAGGTCACCTCATTCAGCCATTGTATGAAGTGGGACAGGTGGAACCGCCTTTGTTTCCCGAAACAAGAAGAGCGGGGAGGAAAGCACCGCAGAGGCCGACTCACTGTGTGCTCAATACTACAGAGCTCAACAGTGACGGCCCACTTTTTGAACGGCTCCGGTTACAAAAGTGATTTTCCCCCATCAATATCTCCATTGACATTTCATTAAATGCTTATATAAAGAGTTTTGCGGTAAACATTTCCATGGTCACAGCGCGTGCTAACAATCAGAGACGTCGATGCTCAGTTAGGATTGTGGGTAGTGTAGAACTTAGACATTGGAAATAAAACATGTTTTTCTTTAAACAAGGCTGATTTCATACTGACTTTTGGCTTCGACAGGAGCAGAAACCTTTGTCTCCCAACCTCGCAGCGCGTGGTCTGTGGTTTGGACATTACGGCTGATAATACAAATCCTTACAGAGAAAATGAATGGGAATATTACTTCTGGAACCACACTGTTGAGCTCTATTCATCGAGGGCATAGCAGAGTTGGATTTGCGCTACAGGTGGAGGATGGTGGAATTTTAAGACGACAGAGAGCGAGAAAGAGGGTGGCAGTGGTGGAAGAGCCACGGCGCAAAACGGTTTTGCCGCCTGTCATGTGTAGGCGGCTTTAAGCGTTCCCACAAAGTAACCCGTAGCAAATGCTGTTCTGTCCCGTGGCATTTCTGTGTTTGTGACGTGTTTCTGCAGCTGAGATGTGTGTCTGCTCCATGTTGCCCTGAGGCAGGTTTTGTTGGCGGACTATGTTCGAGAAATATAAAGAAACTGTTGCTGCTGCGCTCTCTGTGCCTCAAAGTATTCAGATCCTAAAAGGTACTAATACCACAGTGTAAAAATACCTGCAAAAGCCCTGCATTGAAAATGTCACTTAAGTCAAAGTAAATAAGTATCATCAGGGAAATGTACTTAAAGGATTAAAAGTAAAAGTAATCAATGCAGAAAAATCCTCCCATTTTAAAAAGTGTAAAGGGCCCAACCAGTTGTGTGTTTAATGGTCTCATCATCTCAGCTGGACTTGTAGGCCGTTATATTGTTGGCTAGTTTCATTCACAATAAAACCTAGTATTGTAAAACTACATGTGTTTTGTGTGCAAAGATCTTAATGTGTAAAGTAATTAGTAACTAAAGCTGGAACAGATGAATGTAGTGGAGTAACTAAAGTAACTAGTAACTAAAGCTGGAACAGATGAATGTAGTGGAGTAACTAAAGCAGAGGTGGGTAGTAACGAGTTACATTTACTCCGTTACATTTACTTGAGTAAGTTTTTGAAAAAATGATACTTCTAGGAGTAGTTTTAAATCACTATACTTTTTACTTTTACTTGAGTAGATTTGTGAAGAAGAAACTGTACTCTTACTCCGCTACATTAGGCTACAATGAGCTCGTTACTTTTCTTTTTACCTCTTTGGTATTCTACGCGTCACTGTTTTTATCCCCACGCGTACGCCTCATTTTAATGTTTTATTTTGACAGAGAGAGAGACTTCCGCTAAAGCCTCTACCACGTGACTGGGTTTCACCCAATCAAACGTAGTTATGCAATCTCGTCACCTTCCTCAAACCTAGCAGCGGGATGGGTTAGCTTTTACAGTCGCAGCAAAACAAAAATGGCAATTTCAGAAACGTCACAGACGAGGAGGAACCGCGCCCTGTACTACGAAGCAAGATCAACATGCCCTGGATTTATTTCAGTTACCCGGCTTCACCTAACCTAACCACCGCGGTCCCGCATAAACTGTGTCATGACGGTGGTTATCAACTAGTTCAATCAACCCAGGGTTTCCCAATCCAGCGGCGCCTGTTCACATAAAAGAGGTGATGTTTGCACAACATGACCAACAATAGCCACATATTTTACATAAGAAGAGCAAACTATAATTCTACATAAAAATGAACACATACATGGTTTTACAGTCAAAACGCAATACAGTCGCTGCTTCCTAAAACGGGAAGGAAAGCTGGCAAAAAAAAAAAATAAATTGCCGACGCTGTAGATGCGCACAACTCTTATCAATATCACTTCCCCATCAGTCAGGCACAAGATCTGACCATAATTACACTTGTACTTTCCATAAACTGTCGTTGCTTTAGCCTTTTATTTCAGTTGCAACCATGGCAGTGAGAGCGATCGTGAGAGCAAATAAAAAATATAAAAAAACATAAAACCGCTGTGCGCATTACACACGGCAAATATCGACATCAGGGAATGTTAACGGGGCTGTCGGTCTCTAAATATTTTTAGCATGAGTTACCACGGCGATTGAACCCGGTAACAAGTGATCCACCTTTGTGAATGAAAGCATGTTTACCTTAGTAAAAGTACCAAACAGCAGCTACATTACCTTGTTCTAGTTGTGCCTGCAGAGTCTGGTAAAAAAAAGTGTAAAGGTTTGGAAATTTGTGTTACTTGTGCTTATTTATTTTTTATGTATTATTATTTTATTGATATTATTTTTTAAGTACTTGAATTTACCTGGATTATTTTAATTTAAGCTATTTTATAATTAATTAATTAATTAAAATTAATTTAATTGATTGGATGAACTATAATTTGTCTAAATATGATTATTTAGTATTTTTGTCCGTCTGATTGAATGCTTATGTTAAAAAATAAATCAGACGTTACTCAACAGTTACTCAGTACTTGAGTAGTTTTTTCACCAAGTACTTTTTTACTCTTACTCAAGTAATTATTTGGATGACTACTTTTTACTTTTACTTGAGTCATATTATTCTGAAGTAACAGTACTTTTACTTGAGTACAATTTTTGGCTACTCTACCCACCTCTGAACTAAAGTAACTAGTAACTAAAGCTGGAACAGATGAATGTAGCGGAGTAACTAAAGTAACTAGTAACTGAAGCTGTAACAGATGAATGTAGCGGAGTAACTAAAGTAACTAGTAACTAAAGCTGTAACAGATGAATGTAGTGGAGTAACTAAAGTAACTAGTAACTAAAGTAACTAGTAACTAAAGCTGTAACATATGAATGTAGCGGAGTAACTAAAGTAACTAGTAACTAAAGCTGTAACAGATGAATGTAGTGGAGTAACTAAAGTAACTAGTAACTAAAGCTGGAACAGATGAATGTAGTGGAGTAACTAAAGTAACTAGTAACTAAAGCTGGAACAGATGAATGTAGCGGAGTAACTAAAGTAACTAGTAACTAAAGCTGTAACAGATGAATGTAGTGGAGTAACTAAAGTAACTAGTAACTAAAGTAACTAGTAACTAAAGCTGTAACAAATGAATGTAGTGGAGTAACTAAAGTAACTAGTAACTAAAGCTGGAACAGATGAATGTAGCGGAGTAACTAAAGTAACTAGTAACTAAAGCTGGAACAGATGAATGTAGTGGAGTAACTAAAGTAACTAGTAACTAAAGCTGTAACAGATGAATGTAGCGGAGTAACTAAAGTAACTAGTAACTAAAGCTGTAACAGATGAATGTAGTGGAGTAACTAAAGTAACTAGTAACTAAAGCTGGAACAGATGAATGTAGCGGAGTAACTAAAGTAACTAGTAACTAAAGCTGTAACAGATGAATGTAGTGGAGTAACTAAAGTAACTAGTAACTAAAGCTGTAACAGATGAATGTAGCGGAGTAACTAAAGTAACTATTAACTAAAGCTTTAACAGATGAATGTAGTGGAGTAACTAAAGTAACTAGTAACTAAAGTAACTAGTAACTAAAGCTGTAACATATGAATGTAGCGGAGTAACTAAAGTAACTAGTAACTAAAGCTGTAACAGATGAATGTAGCGGATTAACTAAAGTAACTAGTAACTAAAGTAACTAGTAACTAAAGCTGTAACAGATGAATGTAGTGGAGTAACTAAAGTAACTAGTAACTAAAGCTGCAACAGATGAATGTAGCGGAGTAACTAAAGTAACTAGTAACTAAAGCTGTAACAGATGAATGTAGTGGAGTAACTAAAGTAACTATAACTAAAGCTGGAACAGATGAATGTAGCGGAGTAACTAAAGTAACTAGTAACTAAAGCTGTAACAGATGAATGTAGCGGAGTAACTAAAGTAACTAGTAACTAAAGTAACTAGTAACTAAAGCTGGAACAGATGAATGTAGCGGAGTAACTAAAGTAACTAGTAACTAAAGCTGTAACAGATGAATGTAGTGGAGTAACTAAAGTAACTAGTAACTAAAGCTGTAACAGATGAATGTAGCGGAGTAACTAAAGTAACTATTAACTAAAGCTGTAACAGATGAATGTAGTGGAGTAACTAAAGTAACTAGTAACTAAAGTAACTAGTAACTAAAGCTGTAACATATGAATGTAGCGGAGTAACTAAAGTAACTAGTAACTAAAGCTGTAACAGATGAATGTAGCGGATTAACTAAAGTAACTAGTAACTAAAGTAACTAGTAACTAAAGCTGTAACAGATGAATGTAGTGGAGTAACTAAAGTAACTAGTAACTAAAGCTGGAACAGATGAATGTAGTGGAGTAACTAAAGTAATTAGTAACTAAAGCTGGAACAGATGAATGTAGTGGAGTAACTAAAGTAACTAGTAACTAAAGCTGTAACAGATGAATGTAGCGGAGTAACTAAAGTAACTAGTAACTAAAGCTGTAACAGATGAATGTAGCGGATTAACTAAAGTAACTAGTAACTAAAGTAACTAGTAACTAAAGTAACTAGTAACTAAAGCTGTAACATATGAATGTAGTGGAGTAACTAAAGTAACTAGTAACTAAAGCTGGAACAGATGAATGTAGTGGAGTAACTAAAGTAACTAGTAACTAAAGCTGTAACAGATGAATGTAGTGGAGTAACTAAAGTAACTAGTAACTAAAGCTGGAACAGATGAATGTAGCGGAGTAACTAAAGTAACTAGTAACTAAAGCTGGAACAGATGAATGTAGTGGAGTAAAAAGTCCAATATTTCTCTCTGAAATGTAGCGGAGTAGAAGTAGAGAGTAGCATGAAAAGAAAAGACTTGAGTAAAGTACTAGTAGATCAACATTTGGACTGAAGGAGAGTACTGGAGTAAATGTACTTGGTTACATTCCACCACTGGAGGGTGGTCAGCCAATGGCAGTGGTCCCTGCAGAGGGGGTGGGGGAGAACAACAACACAAAGGGTCTGCTGTCCCTTTCCCACTGGAGTGGAGGTTTTCCCAGGAAAACATGACTATTCAGGCGAGGGTCCGAGATAAGAGGGTCCCCCTCCCTTTGTGCTGTCGCGGCGACGGGGTCACGGGAGCTTCTGGGGGGGGCGAGGAGGAGGTGTCTCCAGCTGGAGGATGTAAATCTGTCCAAAGCAACAATGAATGGCTGCTCCCTTTGACAGCGGTGAGATTTGCAGTTAAGGACCTTTTAAGGAAGCGATTGTGTCATCATTAAGGATGCAATAAAACTGCAAATGTCACCTTGTATGAGCACGTATTTTTTTAAATGACTCAATATTGGCTGAGAACAGGCACTTTTTTCAGCTTAAAGTCAAGTTTTGACAACCGTTATGCTGCCTGCACACGATAAGCTCCCTGTGCACCGCTAGGTAGGGCGCAGAGAGCAATGCGCAGTGCAGGTAAACGTCATCAAGGGTGGCAAGGAAGCTATTTCCCATTGCTAGGTAACGACAGCTGTTATCTCATTCACTTCGCTACACATTACATACTTATCATTCCAATATGCATCCTGCGCGCTACTTTACATCCCACTCCATGTGTACTAGTCTTGATATTATGTCTCATTTGTATATTTGTATTTTTGTATATTATGTTGACATGTGTCTATATGTACAGTATATTGTTGTCTCTGTTGTACAGTATGTGTCTATATTACTATTTGTCTACTTAATGTTTACTACTACATGTCTATTTGTTGAATGTATATGTATTAACACCTACCAAAGTCAAATTCCTTGTGAATGTAAGTCAGTCCCTCCAGAAAAACATGTTTATGCGATCGCATAATTCAATGCATAATCAGCCAAAGTCCACATATTAATGCGGGGGCCGCATTTTTTCAAATACAACGCACTTTCGCCGCATAAATTGCAGATTTCCGCGCAAAATATGCGGGGCTTGTATGATTTCATAATCCCCGCATTTGCGTTGCAAAAAAGTCCCATAATATATCTTAGCAGAAAGTTTAAAAAATTTGCGTTTACTTCACACAATAGCAGCCATTTTCCCCTGTTGCCATGGGAACATAATGAAGTGACGTAATTATGCGACGTGAACATCATCGAAAAGCAGGGTGTTGGGGGGGATCACTTTTTTTCTCTTTTTCATCAAACCGCAGTTTTTGTAATTTTCCGCAATTTTTGCAAGTTCCCGCAATTTCATTGCATAAAATTGCATAAGTATCATATAGAGCATATTCCATCGCATTTTTTAAGAAAACTTATCGGATAATCAAAGATTTTTGCCCGCAACAATCACAAAAGAAAAAAAAAACTCTACTATTCTAAAACTCTAACTATTTTTCTGGAAGGACTGGTAAGTATACTTGGCCAATAAAACTGATTTGGATTCTGAAAAACCAGGTCAAAGATTTTCCACTAGCCAAATTGTTCCTAATTTCAAAACGTTTTAAAAACTGAATTACTTAATTTCATCGATACCGCACGCTAGACATGTAGCCGTATGTATACGGTTAGAAGATGGCTGTGTGTCATGTGACCTTGTTATTTGTACACGCTGTGACTATACAAATCACAACATGGAAATAGGAACATGTTGGCATTATTTTGTCACTTATTGGGAGCAGTAGGCTAGATGGAGCCGGTTACCTCCAGGATCTGTGCTAAGCTAGGCTAGATGGAGCCGGTTACCTCCAGGATCTGTGCTAAGCTAGGCTAGCAGTGGGTGCGTCAGACAGAGTTAGGACACGCACAGAGATGAGAAGGCTATGTATGGACTTATCTAACTCTGGGGGATACGGGGAATAGGACAAAGTCCCAATAAGTCAGGGTGTTCCTTTAACAGATCTGAAAAGAATAATGTATTATTGCTGTCAAATTGTAATCGGCTGTCCCTCTAAATCTTGATAATGATAATCATTAGCTTTTCTAAATCCTTAGCGACCAGAAGGCGATACACACATCATTAGATCTCTGACCCAGCTTACAGTGGCCTGTTCAAGAGAGATATCCAGGGAAGAGGATACCTATCACCCTAATAGTAAAAACGGCACTGCTTTGTCATCAGGTTTGATGAACTCGTGACAAAGCGGTTCTACACACCCTGAAACAGTTTGGTTGTGCAACACACTCCCAAAATTACAGCAAAGAGGCCTGTGCTTCTACTTCCACCCAGTTATTCTGAGGTCGCGGATGACATTGCAGGAAAGTTGCGACACAAGTTAGGTGGAAAGTGATGATGCAGACGTGTGCTATGTGAGGCTGCAGCCACGTCACTGAACACACACACACACACACACACACACACACACACACACACACACACACACACACACCAGTCCGGACTTGTTCGGCAGCCAACAGGGCCTCCTGAACTGCAGTGGTGGAATGTAACTAATTACATTTACTCCAGTACTGTACTTAAGTCCAAATGTTGAGGTACTTGTACTTTATTTGAGTCTTTTCTTTTTCATGCCACGTTCTACTTCTACTCCGCTACATTTCAGAGACAAATATTGTAATTTTTACTCCACTACATTCATCTGACAGCTTTAGTTACTAGTTACTTTACACATGCACACATGCACACTACACACATGTAGTTTATCAAATCTGCTGTTTTATTATAAATAAAACTAGCCAACAATATAATGGCTACAAGTCCACCTGAAATGATTAGACCATTAAACACACAACTGTGGGAGTGAAAGAGTGTGTGTGTGTGTGTGTGTGTGTGTGTGTGTGTGTGTGTGTGTGTGTGTGTGTGTGTGTGAGAGAGAGACCATTAAACACACAACTGTTTGGATCCTTTCCACTTTCTAAAATGGGAGGATTCTTCTTTAATTTAATACTTTAACTACATCTTCCTGATGATACTTGCAGACTTTCGCTGAAGTAACATTCTCAGTGCAGGACTTTAACGTGTAACAGAGTATTTTTTACAGTGTGGTATTCCTACTTTTACTTAAGTCAAGGATCTGAATAATGCTTTTAACTGCTCAGAAACAGTCTGTTTCTTTGTTAAACCGAGAACGGCTTAATGTTCTCGAAGAACAGAGTGGGTGCCACCTCAGATCCACAGAGGGGAGTGAAAGACCTGTGACACACATGAGCACCCTTTAAGGGAAACAACGTCTGTTCTTGAGAAATCGCTCCTGCAGCCCACACTCTTACAGCTCATCGCTTCCTGCTTTTACTCGACTGCAGCGCTGACTGGAAGAGCAAACCACAAGCTGACAGCCAAGCACTTTGTTTTCAAACCATCTTCTCACTGTTCATTTTGAAACAGCTGCAACAAATTATGTAGACGATTGGTTTTTATCTTGTCATGATTCTTTCAGTGTACTAAAAAAAGTTTCATAGCAGCAGAGTATGTTTTTATGGAGGGTGGGGGGGGTGATTTTGCCGTGCAGCACTGCTGAATGTCTCCTCTTTGAAAAAGTCTAATTTCGGCATCTTAAAAGACAAGTAAAGCCAGTAAAATGTAGAAAGGGGGAATGTAGATGAACAAGGGTTTCACTTTCATAAGCAATGGTGGTCCAGTGGTTAGCACAGTGGCCTTACCAGGTCGAATCCAGGTCGTTTCAGGCCTTTCTGTGTGGAGTTTGTGTGTTCTCCCCATGTTTTGCGTGGGTTTCCCTCCGGGTGCTCCGGTTTCCTAGCCTGGTCTTAGGGGTCAAACATGTACCAGGTTCTCCAGTCAGTGCTCTTGATCAAGGCACTGGCTCAGATCTGGAGTTGGTCCCCGGGCGCTGTAAATGGCTCCCCATTGCTCCCTTGAGGATCAGCTTTATTTGGCCAGGTTTGCACAAACAAACAAGGAATTTGACTCTGGTTAAACTGGGCAAAGCTCTCGATCTACCGGTCAGTTTTGGTTCCTACCCTCACCTATGGTCATGAAGGCTGAGATCCAGGGTACAAGAGGCCGAAATGGGTTTCCTCAGGAGGGTGGCTGGCGTCTCCCTTAGAGATAGGTTGAGAAGCTCAGTCATCCGTGAGGAGCTCGGAGTAGAGCCGCTGCTCCTTCGCGTCGAAAGGAGCCAGTTGAGGTGGTTCGGGCATCTGGTAAGGATGCCCCCTGGTTGCCTCCCTAGGGAGGTGTTCCAGGCACGTCCAGCTGGAAAGAGGCCTCGGGGAAGACCCAGGACTAGGGTGGAGGGATTATATCTCCAACCTGGCCTGGGAACGCCTCGGGATCCCCCAGTCGGAGCTGGTTAATGTGGCTCATGAAAGGGAAGTTTGGGGTCCCCTGCTGGAGCTGCTGCCCCCGCGACCCGACACCGAATAAGCGGAAGAAGATGGATTGATGGATGGGTGGAATATTGCTACATATAAGTGTACAGTATGTAACAATAAAGTACCTTTAAAAAATAAAATAAAAATCTGCATCGCCCCTGACGTGTAGTTCCATTTTTCGAGAGGTGCACGTCAGACTACGCCGTAATTTAGCGCAGAAGCATAAATTGGCCTTAACTTGGACTTGACTTGTCGAACTCCCCCCAAAACAAATCTCTAGAAGACTCTAGGGTTGACTAGAAAAATAGCTGTTATCTGCGAATGTTTCCAGTGCTTGTTTATTTTCTAGAAACCCTTCCCAGGCCGAGCTGCAGGATAATTCGAAAGCTGACCGAGCTCTGACTTCTCTCGCTAAAATTGACATCCATGAAGCAGTCGTGCTGTTCCTCTCTGTGTTTCCCCATTCTCTTTCATACATGTCAAATGTGACGTGTTGTTTGATTCACATCCAGTCTGAAACGTTCAATCAAATCAAAGCCTGTGTCTGACATGATTATTATCCCTCCCTATGAACACAGCGTCTGGCCAGGCAAGGCATCCTGGGACTTCGGAGACGGTCTCAGCAGAGCAGATGTGTGTGAGATTGGTGGCGACAGGGCGGTTTTGTGTGGGGGGGAAAATGAGGACTGGCAGCACTAATGGGTGGCTCTTTTTCATCTCGCTGCTCTGCTCATCGTTCTGCCGAATCCTTATTTCACAGATGCCCTGAGCAAAGATGGACATTAATGCAGGACAGAAGGAAAAAACATTTAATTTTAACATCTTAAGTACAGAGGGTGAATAGGGCCAAACAAATGATTTATATGGTGAGAATGAAGTCAGAACAGAGGAGATTTAATGTTTGTTTTCTGTCGGAAATCAAGACCCAAATCCGAAAAGATTAAGGGCCTGGCTATGAGTAACGAAAATGGCCCAACTCGAGGGGCGGCACCAAGCACTCATTTGAAAATATCACTGCACGCAATTGGATAACACTACGACCAATGTTTACTGACTGATTCTGGACTTCGACGTTGCAGCGCTGTCGTCATCTGTTTAGCTCGATGCACCGATGTGATTGGTGCAGCTCGGCTCCAAGTGCATGGGTAATGAGCGTCATTACTCAATGCCGGAGTGACTCGCTTAACAAATTCAAATTGTGCTTTCGCAAGAACTCTGGATTTCCAGGGTACTTTTTTTGTAAACTTTATAAAATATCTCCACTACTGATGTGGACTTTCTGTCACGTTGGTTGTCGACACCTGGTGTCTAGTTTTCGGGGGGGGGTCTCGATTTTGTAACTTCACCCATGATCTTTTACCAAACCTAACTGTCCCGTTCTTGTGCCGCCTGTCAGTAAAACGTATGTCCCGACCCAGAGCGTCAAATAGTAACGCCAAAAGTCCCAACACAGAGCATCAAAAAGGGACGCCTACAGTCCAGAGAGAGTCCAAACGTGACGCCAAGAGTCCCGACCGAGCACGTCTAAATATGACCCCCAAAGGGCTAGAAGCTATAAAAGAAATTTGGGAGTGAGACTGTGTTTTTCCACCATATGTGTATTTAGCCTTCTGGCCCCAGGTAGGACCACTCTTGCTGGATGTGACTTTTTCGGCAATTTGAAAGGGTTCATTCAGTAAAAACTATAACATCGCTATATCTTTACTTCTGAAATAAAAAAAAGGCAAGGATCCACAGGATTGCTCAAATAAGCGACCACTATCACTACTGAATACTGATATCAAACAATATGCCAAAGTGCTATAGCTTCTCGATTGGATCCCCATCTGATTCAACTCACTAATGGGGGCCAGACTGGTTTCATCAAAAACCACCTTGCCACTGACCATATGCGCCGTCTGCTTTGAATTTTTCTGCATTTCTTCCCTCCTATGAAAACCTTTCATTATACTGTAACAGTATTAAGCGGTTCATGAGCCCTACATTTATGAGTTGTTTGTTGAGGCAAGGAAACATGAATTGTCCATATTTTGTACATATAGATTTTACGCATCGATTTTAATTGAAATGTATCATTTTACACAGCTAAATTGAAGGCTTATGTTTGAGGCGGTGGGGCTCTATTCCAACCATCCAAAGCATTCTTGCAGTTACGCTCGTCTTTATTTAGGTCTGTAATCAAATACCATTATGGCTCGGCTCTGGAGCTCCGAATCAACCTATCTATAGGATGAGAGGAATATTTCAGGCATGTGAAGGTTTGCGAGCGTCTCCAGGCCTCCTGAAATATGTGCTTGTCCATCATCATCACGACCTGCCCTCTGCCACGGCGAATCAAAACATCAGACGACAGCTGGCAACGACCGTCGCTGGCGTGTCTGTCAAGGCTACACCCTCCAGGAGAGTTACGCTGTTCAGGCGGTGATGGGTGGCGGTGGAAGAAGTGTTCATTGAAAGACTTCGAGAGCTTCTGACAGTTGGCTACAAAATGATTGTGTGGTGATTTCAATACAGTAACTGACGAAAATGATATCTGTAGTTCCAATGTTTTTAAATTGCAAACTGAAGGTAAAATCTTAAAAGAAATATGCAATGAAGCTAAATGAACAGATGTGTGTCGCGCTATTAATCCTTTCAAGACCGAATTTACCTGCTTTGTCATATACATCTGTTATGTAGCCTACTGTATCATGGAAAAAAAAGAAAGAAAGGAAGATTGACTCACTATACAAAGAGCTGATACAAAAAAATCCTGTGAATTGTTTGTCCAAACCTGTACAATGTTTTTACAGCAGACTGACTCACAGCACTTTATAAACGATCTTGGACTACACACTTGATGCACATTATTATATTATGCACTAGTTTTTATCTTATTACGTCTACTGTATTTATAAACTTGTACTGCATAAACTTTAATAAAAGGACTTAAAAAAAGTATTCAGATCCTACTTTAAGTATAAGTACTAATACCACAGTAAAACATACTTACAGTAAAAGTCCTTCATTGAAAATGTTACTTAAGTAAAAGTAAGTACAGTATAATCATGAAAATGTACTTAAAGTATTGAAAGTTAAAGTACTCAATGCATAAAAATCCTGCCATTGTAGAAAGTGTTCAGGATCCAACCAGTTGTGCGTTAAATGGTCTCATCATCACAGCCTGACTTGTAGTCCGTTATATTGTCGGCTAGTTTACTTTATGATAAAACATCAGATTTTATAAACTACGTGAAACGATTCTGCGTCCCTTCAGTCTCAAAGCGAAAAGCCTGTGTTTCTGTCTGCCAGTCTTTGTTTCATTATTTTCTTTTTAGAACGAAGATCCGGGGTGACTCTCGAGACAAAGAAGGAGGCCAGTCCTGGATTAGGAATTAGACCAGTGCATCTCCATTATCCTGGCTTTTCTGATGTTTGTGTGGCTAAACAGGTCCGCTGACCATGTCATTTACGAAAGCAAATATTTGAATTATGTCCCACCGAATCTGAGCAAAGTTTATTAAGTGTTCCCAAAATGAAGGTCGGGACTCGTGGGAGGTTGTGAGATGAAGATGAGGCGCTGCGAGATGATTAAGAGGATACTCTTCTGGCTAGTGCACAGCATTCTGGAATGGGAGAAAAACGTGCTCTTGTTTACTGGCATTTCTATAAACCAGAGATCTTCAACAGGGGCAGCGGGAACGCTAGGGGGTCCTCAGAGTCACTGCAGGGGGGCCTCCAAATGATTGTTAATATTTGAAAGTTTTTTAAAAAATAAAAATGGCTTAACATGAATCCAACATATTAATAGCAAATATAAATCCCCATTGATGATAGGCTTTCTGGCCTAGGTAGTAACTAAGATAGCCATCCACTGGGCCACATGTATGTTTAATATTAAAAGATGGTTTGTAAAATCAAGCTGACAATTATTATTTTAATAGCTTAGAGAGTAAATAATAAGAAGGTATGTATAAAGGCTTTAGGCCGCCCTATACGCCCAGTTTAATAATATGCAACTTAGTTACGAAAAAAAACAAAAAACATGTGGAATGCTTACGAATGATATATAATTACCTTTTCGTAGCTTTTTGAACGTATGGTTCGTGAGGACAGGCTGCAGTGTAGCAGGTCCTGGATTACCCAGAACCCAAGATTCATTTTCTTAACAACATAATTAGTATGGCATTTAAATCAAAGTTCAGAGTGGAGCCACGGGCCATGTCTGTGCTTATGACCCTGAGATGGTGTAACAAGTCATCTGTTGCTGCTGTATTCTAAAACCCAACAAACACTGTTATCTGTAAAGGGCCTAAATATTGTCCGAGCCAAAGAGAACAATTGACGTGAATGTAACCAAACTCCATGGAAACCTAAAACCAAAAAACCATTACTGCTGTGGATTACAGTAAGAGAGAGGGTGGGGGAGGGGGGTGGAGAGGTCAAGAGGTGGATGGCAGGGAAAGAGCCAGAGACAGAGAGGGATGGGGGGAGGATTTGGGGGGGGTTGGTGTTAAATGAATCACTGGCAGTGATGTTTGATTTCCTTCCAAACTCCCTGCAGCCTCCCGGGGGGACGCGGAGCAGCTGCAGGGCTGGAAATCCCAGCGCTTGGCGGGTCCAACTGTGTCAGACTGCTGCCACTCGCTTGTTGTTTGTCTTCGTTCTCCTCCCGTGTAACAGCTCAGAGTGCTAAAAACACACATTTACACAGGCGTGTCCCTGTGGCAACTTGTAAACAGAGAAAACAAGTTGTTTTGTCGTCTCCATAGCATTCAAGTTAATGCTGTTAAGAAAGGATTGTACTGTGAAATGCAGCTGCCTGATTCAATGTCAGAAACAAAGAGTCTCTTTAGTTTTGTGTGTATGTGTGTTTGTTGTGTTATGGTTGTCTAAGCTACTGGATGCCTAAAATTTCCCTCGGGATGAATAAAGTATCTATCTATCTATCTATCTATCTATCTATCTATCTATCTATCTATCTATCTATCTATCTAAATACAATAAATCACATCTGGAATCACTTTGTTTACACATAAAACTCAACGCTACCGTGAGAATCCTCACGCAGGAAAGGATGCACCGAAACACTCAAATACAAAGTAGTGTTGCCTTGGAATTATTAAAGAAAAGTTTGTTTTCGGTGAACAGAGAATCAAAAAGTCTTGAGGTAAAAGGAGTCAAACTATCAAAACGTCCCTTTACAAACTCTCACACAACTCGTGAAGTATAATCCAAGTCTCATATATCCAGTTGTAGGCTCGGTACTTCCCAAACACATACGTTTTGTGTACCTGTTACCCTGTTTCCACCAAGGCATTTTGAGGGCCGGTTCGGAGCCGGTGCCTAACCTCGAACCAGTTCTTTGAGTTTTCGACAGCCAAAGAGCCGGCTCTCGGCCAGGAAAACTGGTCCCAGAGCGGCACCAAGTCGTTGCTGGTCTTGAACCGGTCTTGAACCAAGTCTTGCTTGAATCAGGGACGGTGGTTATCGTGACCAACAACACCAACGAGAATGTTTTGACCGCCATTTTTGAAGACACAGAGCTCATGGAAACATTGATGCTAAATCTAGTGGTCGGTCGAGGAGACAAACTTCATAGGAGTATGGTCCTTGGCAGAGGTAAAAAAACAACTGGAGGGAGCCTCCAGAACAAAATCCGCGGTCAGCCCTATGTTCCCACATTTCTAGAACATTTTCAATATTAGGTCTTGTGTGCCCACATTTCCCTTCAAATTAAGCCCTATCTTCCCACAAAATTTTTTAGGGTAGCGGTTAGGGTTAGGGGGATGAAAATCTGATATATATTCATGAAAAATTATATGTGGGAATGGGTTAGGGGTTAGGGTTTGGGAACTGTGGGAAGATAGGGCCTAATTTTGAAAATAATCTTAGAAATGTGGGAACATAGGTCGTGGGAACATAGGGCCTAATTTTCAGTGACATTTTTTGTTATTAGAAATGTGGGAACATAGGGCTGTGGGAATATAGGCACGCTCCCCAAAATCCGTGTTCGAGGAAATAGAGAAAGAGATGGCTGCCGCGGGGTACAACGCAACCGTTGAGCAGGTCAACAACAAACTAAAGAAGCTCAAAAAAAGAGTACAGGGAGTACAGTCTCCCTAAAATGTCAACGTGATGCATTTTTAAGCTCATTAAATTGAAATTTTGAAATGTTATGTACTAATAATATACGCGTGAGGTGATGTGGAATCTTCTCAACCCATCAAAGTCTTTCGGGTGATCTGAAAAAGTTAATTAAATTTCACCCAATTTGGAGAAACAGGATTTCAATGAAAAAAGCTTTTTTTTAGCAGCACAGCATGTAAGCTGGATCTATACATTAAATGAAGACATGAGCTTTGTTTTGTTGGCGCTGTCTGTTACCGAGCAATGAACCTCCTTCTTTACTTCATTTCATTCAGATCAAACAAGAGTGAAAGTATGTCCCTGATTTTCTTTGTATATTGCAGTTTTAAGAAGCCCTACCAAAAAAAATAATAAGGTCTTAGTATTTGTTTGAATAAAGGTGTGTGTGTCGTTCTCACACGTGTCCTTGCAGGGTTTGAGGACAAACACTGAGGTTTCTCAGCGTCCCGGCATGTTTCCGCATGTTTATCTGGGACAAGATAACAACAGGCTCTCCAGGTGTGCAAACACGGGGCCCATGTGAACCTGCCTGAAGCAACCAGCTGGCTCGAGCCGGGACTGCAAAATCTCTCAGGTACGAGGAGCGGGGCGGAGATTCAGTTTGTTTGGTTTTCTTAGAATTCTATCACGTTACCCCGGGAGTCTGTGAAAAAACAGCTGTGACTGTTTGTCGTGTGAAATGAGCTTTTCACCAGAGAAATAAATGGAGTAACCACACTGTAAAAATACTCTGTTACAAGTAAAAGTCCTGCATTGAAAATGTTACTCAACCCTTGTGTTGTCTTAGGGTCAAATTTGACCCATTTTCTAAATGTCTATATCGGAAATATGGGTTTCTTTGTTACTACCTAATTGTTATTACCCAAAAATAACACTGATGATTCCACACAACGCCAAGTATGACAAAAGATCGGATCTCTACTTTCATTGAATTTTGGGTGTTTTTGTTCAATTCTTTAGCATTTGAAAAAAAAGATTATCCTTTAATATTAGTCTGAATAATTAATAATTTCGGCTTTTTTATCTCAAGGATTAGGTGTAATTTCCTATAAATAAGGTTTAGTGACCATGAATTCCAAAAATAAGGGTAAAACTAGTAATAAGTTGGTGTTAGTGGTGTTAAAACACAGTAGAGAAAGGAAGTGTAAAACAAGGGGAAAAAGGGGCCAAAAACTTTGAAAAAAGCACCAAAAGGGTAAAAAAATACATCAGAGAATTTTCAGTTTTGACCCGGGAGGACGACCAGTGCATGGTCCAATGGAAGACAACACAAGGGTTAAGTTAAAGTCGGTAATTATAATCAGGAAGATGTAGTTAAAGTATTAAAAGTAAAGAACTCTCCTCCCATTGTAGAAAGTGTAAAGGATCCAACCAGTTGTGTGTTTAATGGTCTTATCATTACAGCTGGACTTGTAGGCCGTTATATTGTTGGTTAGTTTACTTTAGAATCAAACATCAGATTTTATAAACTCCATGTGTTTTGTGTGCGGACATTGTAATGAGAAAAATTACATTTAAGCCTAATTCCTTATATTTTTATGTTTAATTTGTACTTTCTTCATTCTGTTCTTGCGTTCCTTGCACTGTTTCCTGGAGGTCTTTTTTTCCTCATAGAGACCATGTCTGGCTAGTCTGTGTTTGGGCTCATTCTTCTTGGCGTAGTCTAGAGAGTCGTACACCATGGCAAAGCCGGTTGTCTTGCCGCCACCGAACTGAGTCCTGAAGCCAAATACGAACACATTGGTGTGGTCTTGTACATCTTGGCAAGTTTCTCCCTGATTTCAGTCTTGGGGACTGTGGCCTTCCCGGGATGCAGGACATCGACAACCATTTTGAATGGCGACCCAGATGGGACTCATGTGCGGGGCTCAGATAAGAGATACTCCGTGGTTGACTGAGGACTTGCGATCCGAGATCAAACGATCTTTGCTTCTATCTCGCCCAAAAAGCATTCAGAGAGAGAGGATCAGAAACCACGGAGGGCTCTACTGACCCAACACTGATCTATTAAGACGGAATCAATTCCAAGCAGCAGGGTAAGATCACACTCTAATTTAAATTGAATTAAGAGTAATTTGAATTGGCTGTAGTAAACTTCCAGAAACAAATACTGACGTTGGAAACTGAAATAGGACAACCATTTTGGGGTTGTTTGTATAAATTTTGGGTGGTCCTTTAAATTTGGGTAATTACATTTGTGATCATTCTAGCAGTATGTCTAGAACCTTCTGAGCCACAGATCTCTATCCACACGGGTGTGACTTTGTTTTATAGATTTTCGGGGGACAAATCTAATTAGATTTTGAAGTAAATCTAATAAACGGTTTTTCAGAAACTGTTAGGTTTTTTCGTGCATGGGTTTTTCCGAAATAAGATAGAAACCTGGCCTTACAGTGACGATTGTAAGTAGGATGGGTAACGGATCGAGCGGATCCGGGTCACACACTCCTATGGGACCCGTGGTGGATGAGATGGTAAATGTGGTTATCAGAATATCTAGAGTGTCTGCCGTATTGGTCAAAATATATTTTTTTTTGGTTTCCTTTAAATTAGGGCAAAATTGAAAATGTTGAAACAGGCAAAAACACACATACACCAATAACCTCCTCATCAGTTCTAACCAAAGCCCATGTTCTGAGCTTTCTCTAAAAACCAGGAAGACAAGCTGGAGAAACGGAGGGACGAAGAGGACAAGGACTCAACTCTTGGACAGGACCGACAACATCAGTCACACCTGCACTCGGGTGGAAAGACCAATGAGTACGTGAGAAAACCATGTTTGAAGCATTTGTCTGCATGTTACAACAGGCTGGTGGGCAACATATGGAGCGCGGACCCAAAAAAGGCCGCTCCCACGAAGGACGTGGTCGAGCCAGAAGAGGCCAAGGCGGGGTACCGTGGGCAAAATGCTGAGCCCTACAACCCAGACCAGTGTTGGTACTGCAAGGACTTTGGACATTGGGTATGTAACTGCCCGAAGAAAAAGCAAAAACCTCAGACAGAGAACAACACCTGTCCCTCTGTTTGACTGAGTCCAAAAACTGATGAGGAAGGTAGTGCTGACACACACACACACACACACACACACACACACACACACACACCTCTGACAATAGAAAAGACAAAAGACATGGACATGGAAGACGCTATTTGCAAAAAATATATGTAATCATTAAAGTAATTTGTGTATTGTGATTAGGTTGTAATCAAAAGGGTGGAATGTAATGGGAAAATTACATTTAAGCCTAATTCCTTATTTGTTTATGTTTAATTCGTACTTAACTTCTCTCACAAAATGCTGAAAGAGTTGATCTCATTTCCCACATGCAGATTTTGATTTTAACTGCTGAGACGTCCAGTCAGGAACATAATGTGAGCACTGTTTGTCTGAACAGATAGGGGCTACAAGGTCACCCTAAAACTAACGTACAGGGAGGAGGAGGTGAGATGGCTCCGAGATGTCTCTTTTGTTTTTTCTGATTGTCTTCATGTGTATCAGATTGCCTGTAAGAACTGTAGCGTCATAATAATCCAAATGCGTGTGTGCTGTCACTCTGAAGATGCATAAAAGCCTAGTATTCTGTTCACTCAATTGAGAAACTGACTCCACACTGGGCTGCGGCCTTTTGTGAAATCATGTTGCTCCTATTTGCAAATATACAGTACAGGCCAAAAGTTTGGACACACCTTCTCATTCAATGCGTTTCCTTTTTATTTTCATGACTATTTACATTGTAGATTCTCACTGAAGGCATCAAAACTATGAATGAACACATAAGGAATCATGTACTTAACAAAAAAGTGTGAAATAACTGAAAACATGTCTTATATTTTAGATTCTTCAAAGTAGCCACCCTTTGCTTTTTTATTAATAAGGGAAATAATTCCACTAATGAACCTTGACAAAGCACACCTGTGAAGGTAAAACCATTTCAGGTGACTACCTCATGAAGCTCATTGAGAGAACACCAAGGGTTTGTAGAGTTATCAAAAAAAGCAAAGGGTGGCTACTTTGAAGAATCTAAAATATAAGACATGTTTTCAGTTATTTCAAACTTTTTTGTTAAGGACATAATTCCATATGTGTTCATTCATAGTTTTGATGCCTTCAGTGAGAATCTACAATGTAAATAGTCATGCAAATAAAGAAACACATTGAATGAGAAGGTGTGTCCAAACTTTTGGCCTGTACTGTATATATATGTTTTTAATAAAATACAAAAACCCAACTTGGTTCTAGTCTCAGACTGTCTTATTTGTTTAATTTTACTAAACTCTGAAAACACTTCCCTCTGCTGCAAAGGAAACTTCCACCCCAACATCTTAATGTGTAAAGTAACTAGTAACTAAAGCTGGAACAGATGAATGTAGCGGAGTAACTAAAGTAACTAGTAACTAAAGTAACTAGTAACTAAAGCTGGAACAGATGAATGTAGCGGAGTAACTAAAGTAACTAGTAACTAAAGCTGGAACAGATGAATGTAGCGGAGTAACTAAAGTAACTAGTGACTAAAGCTGGAACAGATGAATGTAGCGGAGTATATAAAGTAACTAGTAACTAAAGCTGGAACAGATGAATGTAGTGGAGTAACTAAAGTAACTAGTAACTAAAGCTGGAACAGATGAATGTAGCGGCGTAACTAAAGTAACTAGTAACTAAAGTAACTAGTAACTAAAGCTGGAACAGATGAATGTAGCGGCGTAACTAAAGTAACTAGTAACTAAAGCTGGAACAGATGAATGTAGTGGAGTAACTAAAGTAACTAGTAACTAAAGCTGG
Source organism: Perca schrenkii (assembly GCA_025617405.1). Taxonomy (NCBI): domain Eukaryota; kingdom Metazoa; phylum Chordata; class Actinopteri; order Perciformes; family Percidae; genus Perca; species Perca schrenkii. The sequence goes on from CM046797.1 coordinate 32,053,258, forward strand.
AACAGATGAATGTAGTGGAGTAACTAAAGTAACTAGTAACTAAAGCTGTACCAGATGAACGTAGTGGAGTAAAAAGTATAATATTTCTCTCTGAAATGTAGCAGAGTAGAAGTAGAACGTGGCATGAAAAGAAAAGACTCAAGTAAAGTACAAGTAGATCAAAGTTGTACCTAAACACCTCCCCCCCACCCATTCAAAATGGGTGGGAAGACTTGCGTTTTCACCCGACTGCCTAAAGGTATGTGAACCTTATTGTTGTAGTTCCGGTGGGGGTGTTTTTTTTAAAGCTTCGATCCTTTCAGATCCACATTCACCCCCTCCGCCCACCACCCTCCCAGCTCTGAGACAGGTAACTGCAGCTGGGGAGGGGAGGAGGGAGGAGGGAGGAGGAGAAGTGTGTTTGGCTGCAGGGTGATGAACACAGTAGGAGTCCAGCCCCCCCATCCCCCCTTTATCACTTAAATAAGCCTGAGTAGTTCTATCCCATATCCCCCTATTAGCACAACAATACCTCGGCGTCACTGTAGGCCGTCTCTGTTGTTCTCCATCCCTCCATTAACTCAGCTTTGTTTTGCTCTGACTCAGGAGGTTTAGTGCCAATAAAGCCTGCCGTTGTGTCTCTCGTGGGAGGAACTTCACCGAGGAAGTCAGTTCACTGAGCGTGGAGACTGAAAACGCTTTCGTACTGTGTTAAAGGTATTGTGGAGGATTTTCCCGAATTTTAGAAAAGAACCGCCCTCTGTACTTTTTGAAAAAATGCACATGCACAACCCTCTGCCTGCTCCCGAGAGGGAACGCCTATTAAACGTGTGCACGAGAGTGCACTGTTTACAAGTTGCTGTCGGCATGGCTCATACAAGCCTACTTTCCAAAAGAAGATTTGCACTTTTTCACAAATTGAGATGTTTACCGTGTGTGCGCGGTGCGTGACTTGTGCCAGGGTTAGCATTGCTAATCATAGCTTACATCAACTTTTGCTAGCAGTGATTTTAAATGGATTTCTCCAAATAGCCAAACTTTACCTGTGGAGTAGAAACTTCACGACTGAGGCATCAGTGGGAAGCCCAACCTGTGCTTTTAGCGCACGCCAGCGTGTGAAATATTCTCCCAAAAGCTTCAATGCTTCAATGAATGGCTGAAACCGTAGCTCAAGCTCACCACACATATACACCTGAAAGCTAGGGACGTGCACGTACGACGGCCTTACGTAAACATATCACCAGAATGATTGACAACCAGGAGGACCAATAGTCTTGATGATCCACCGGAAAAAGAAAATCCTCCACTATACCTTTAACTGTGTGTTAAAGCTACAGTGCGTAGTTTGTTGCCCCCGTGAGGAATTCTAAGCAATGACAACAACACTGTTGGCGCGTCCACATGATACAAACCTCACGTGATCTCGCAGTTGCTAGTAGCCAAGGAGGACACGGAGGATTAAAAACAACATGACGGACTCTCCAGAAAAGGTCATTATCTTCACTCGAGTTTCGGCGTGGGAAAGTCAACAGACGCCACAATCTTGTGAACATAGTCACACTGAGAAATCCAGAGGGAGTTGTGTGGAGCTGATAGTCTTAATTAGCTTTGTAGAAACTCCTTTGGCAACGGCTGGAATGTAACGGATGCTCATTAATAAAAAAACAAAGTTACGCACTAAAGCTTTAACGACTGTAGTAACTAGAGCTGCAACGATTAGGGGATTAAAAATATTTAGGGTGAGGAAATCATCCAACTCAATCCCAATCCTAAAACTACTCAAATGAGAACGTAAGTTCGTCACAGACTTATGTTAGGTCCATTTTAAAAAGGGATCCATTGACCTTGTGTTTGTTGGAATTTGGCGCCCTTATACCTTGTCACCTTACTTCCTTGTTTGCTCCTGTGATCTACCCCATCCCCCCAACCCCCACAACTGGCAGATTCAGAAGGCCGCCCATCTAGAGCCAGGGCCTGCCTGTAGTCATTCTGGGTAAACTCTCTCCAACTCATCAGCGTGATGGTTGACTGTAGTTTGTAACTCAAGTGCTCCCCAGTTTGACAACAGACGCTCACTGCAAGTATTAAACGGTTATTTAAAGACACAGCAAATAGGGTAACGTTTTTTACACACATATCAGCATGAAACTTCCCCTGTTGATCACTTGACATTAAGTCAATTGTTTTTTGTGTTACAAGTTTTCTGAATTGGTATGTTTAAATATGCAAATGAAGCATTGTCTTATTAAATATGTGATCATTTGCATAATTTTCCAGAACAGAAATGTGAACATTGGATAAAGTTAGTTTCCCAAGTCATTTAGGTTGAGTCAAAGGTTTTTTGGATATCTCTTTAATTTCTCTGAATCAGAAAATACTGTCAGCAGTCATACAAAAAGATCCATTCTCTCCATGTTTTTATGAATAAAATGTTGTATAAATCAGGCTGTGAATGATATCTGAACAAAGAAGATTCACAATATTAATAGGAATGAAAGTGGAACGTTTGGTGCATTTAAAGTTCTATACACTATTATTGGAACCACTTTTTACAGGCCTCAGTATCTAATGAAATCCATAGCATCCTATATTTATAAGGACTGAGAAGTCGTCAATGTTCACATTTTTTGGCTAATTCCTGGATCTTCACAATCCTACCTACGGCACCTTTAATGTTGTCAATCTTTATAACAATACTATACAAGTATATGACATATTTAATTAAGCAGCATGGAGCATTTCAAAAATACTGTATATTCCTTTTTTCCTTTTCTGTTTTTAGTTTCATATACTTGAATCGGAGGTTTTCATTGAGAATAAAACCACTTGATGTGTTTGAATTCCCTTCTTTGTTAAACTGAGCATGGAGCTGCATGTCAGTTATCAGTGAGGAACAGACGGACGGTGTGAAGTGATGCATCCTGGCTCTCTGCAAATCCGTGGCTGTTGATTACACGGTGACATATATTAAGATCCTCCGCTCGCTCCATGTTCATTATCAGAACACGACTCCTCAGCTCGTGTGTTGGATCTTCAGCCAAGCTGGACTGAGGATTTCCCCTCTTTGTCTCTTTCATCTCTCTCCACCCAAACATGCTGGTCTCCCCTGAGCGAATGCACTGTGATCCCATCACTTGCTGCCTCACATGCAGACGGGGTTGCTAGGCAACCGTGTCTGGTCAGCCAACAGCCCGGGAATCCAATGGAAGATGCAGATTTTTACCGGCAGTTTTCTGTCTGTGTGCATGCATGGAGGATTTAAAGCCCTGCTGCAAATTTGCATTTCCAATAAGATTTACCTCTCAGCGCTGTGTGTGTGTGTGTGTGTGTGTGTGTGTGCGTGTGTGTGTGTGTGTGCTTGTGTGTCGCGTGTGTGCATTTTGTTTACCTGCATCGTAGCAGACGAAGCTCATTTTGTATTCCAGGCAGAATTCCTAATGTGGAAGCCCCAGAGTCTATTTAGAGGAGCATAAATCTGAATGAATTGGCTGTTTGCTTCACTGGTTGTCTTGCAGTGCAGGATTTAAAATATGTATTTTATATAGTATGTAATCATACTATACTGTACAAACGTTCCAGTAAAAACCTGAAATCTGTAGTTATTCCTTCTTCTGTTCAGCGTCATTCCAGTTTCAAAATGGATACTGATCAGGAGCTAAGTCAACCAATCTGGGCTGGAGTAGGGGAGAGAAGTAGCCAATCACAGACATTACCTAAAATGTTCTCCCTGGGTAGGAGAGCAACAAGTCCTCCAAACAATACCACGCTATCGGTAGCCTGTTCCTACCCTTTAATATGACCAACGGCAGTGTTTCATAAATTAGTCCCCCCTAGCAGTGGCAGGAATTACGACCTCATATCTAAACCAGAGAACGCAACGGTCGCAGTTTGGTTAGGTTTAGCCACAAAAACTACTTGGTTAAGTTTAGAAAAAGATGGTGGTTTGGGTTAAAATCAGACGTTACTTTACTTCTGGTAATGCACTTGGCTTAGAACGTGACATAGCTCCATTCGTTCCGTAAAGTTAGAAAAAAACTTGCTGTTTACGTTTATTTTTTTTCCCAGACATGAACCCCGGTCTCCTGAGTGAAAGTCCTTTGTTTGTTTGAAACATCCACAACTCCAACTTACTACGGCCACTAGAGGGCGCCGCCATTTTAATGTAAATACAAGTTGTAATTGCAACTTGAAAAACAACTTATGTGGGTGTTTTTCAGGGGAGGACTGTATCAGCGTGAAATTACACGCGAAAAGCAAAAAATATGTTGTGATAACACGCAAACTGACTGAAGAAATTGCCCATTTGGGGGACACCAGGCAACTCAGTGAAGAGGACAAGTACTTCAAACAATCACCAGTGGTAATTTGCATAACTGATTGAATCATTCAAGCTAAAGACTTAATATGACCAGAGAGCAAATGTAAAAAAAACAAACACATTCTCACTTCCATTGCGTAAAAAAGTACTACTAAGTAAGTCAAAAGGAGTTTATAGGACAGTGTGAGTCCCAGTAATCTGTCTGTCCGTCCAACACATTCTCACTCCTATCGTGTAAAATACGGACACTTAGTCAGGTGCCTTGGGTGTTGCTATTGACGCTAAAAGTCTCCTTTAGTGTCAGATATAAACACGCTTTATCTAAATATGCTTGGTCGTCACTTTTGACGCAGTTAGGTTAAGGAAAAGATGGTGGGTGGGCTTATAAAAGGTACGTTTCCGTGACACGTGGGACAAGAACGGGACAGTTGGGTTTAGGAAAAGAAGGACGAGACAGTTGGGTTTAGGTAAAGAAGGACGGGACAGTTGGGTTTAGGTAAAGAAGGACGGGACAGTTGGGTTTCGGAAAAGAATGGGACAGTTGGGCTTGAGAAACGAGACACACGGGACACAAACCCCAGTCTCCATGGTAAAAGTGTGTTGTTTGACCCATCCACCGCCCCCAAAAACCAACCTCCCTATGCGGAGTTTTCAGGCTACTGTTGTAGCTCTTAATACTATGTCATCTTAAAGTGCTGTGTAGCAACATCTGGTTCTACATTTTGTAAGCCGTTGAGAAAACAAGCTTCCCAGGTTGTGTTATTTTCGACTGTATAATGAAGGAGTGAGAACCTCTTTGGTTTCAGTGTTGACAGAACCACCAGCCCTTCTAATCCTGTGGTGTTTGAAGAGTGTTGGATAGGCATGCACTCTCATTCAGCAGCTAATGCTCGGAGCTAACTGAGAACCGGTTGGGTGGTTTACTCTGGGTTTATGGGCTGTGTGTTGATGTATAAAGACTTGGTTTCTATGTCAGTATTTAAACAAAGGGTTTACTGTGACAAAGAGTTCCTGTTGAAGGGATGGTAGGTGGCTACGTATTATTGACAGACACAAATTCACTTAATCTAGAAGAGCAGATCAAGTTTTAAAAAGAAACCTCTTCCATTGCAGTGTTTGCGAATGATTAATGTCCTCCATTGTAGATGGGCCGTTCCCAGTGTGACTGTGAGAATGTGAAACAAGATGTTGCTGATTAAATGCTCAGCAAACCTGTAGATTGAAAGTTCCATGTGAAGTCTTTTACCGCTAACAGCAATGTCTGTACAAGCGGTCCCCAATTAGTTTGTGTCGTACATGCACGGGAGGAAGTGCATCAACACAGGGGTTTTAACGCGTTATGTGTTCCTGCTTCTGGTTTCACTCTAGTCCAGAGACTGTCTCCCCCTGAATACCACCCACATAAGTTGTTTGTTCAAAGTGTAAAAGCGCCAAAACACAGGATTTTCACTTAGGAGACCAGGGTTTGTGTCCGCGTCACATGCGTAACTGGAAGTGAAGTATAGCGTAGCAGATGTGCTGATTTTAACCCAAACCGCAATCTTTTTCTTAACTTGACTAAGTAGTTTTGGTGCCTGAACCTAACCAAACGACAACCATTTCACAACATAACATAACGATGTCTTTAAAACTGCGACTGCTAAGTTCTGTGGTTTAGATATGAGGACAGGAAACGCTCCTTTCGGTTGTATTAAGTGTAGGAATAAACAACCAATATCGTTGTATGATTCGGAGGACTTGTTGGCTATTCCACTGATCAACTAGCCTGACGTGGTCCTACTCAGATTCTAGTCAGAATGTGAGTCTGAAACGGCTCCATTGGGCTGTGATTATGGGGCGTGTTCCAACCGAACCAGGAAAAAAAATGCCTCTGCATTCATTGGATAGACCTCCAACCAATCAGAGCAACGGAACTCAACACTGTGTATCGTCTCCATAGCAACCACTCTTTGCACAATACATTTGCGTGCATTCGTTCTAACTTCCGACTTTTAGACTTTTTTGAAGCTGGATATATCATTTGTTTCTTGTAAATATAAATGTGATAACGTTAGTGATAGTGACATGCTCACTATAGTTGCATTTCTAGAGATGGATCGGCAAAAACACGTTTTATTTCTCTGATTCACGGCTTGGTTCTAGCGCCGGCGGTCTCTCTCTTCACTCACTCTCTATGTCTCTCCACCATATAACGCTCTCTCTCTTCAGTCTTTCTCTATCTCTCTCCACCATATAACACTCTCTCTCTTCAGTCTTTCTCTATCTCTCTCCACCATATAACGCTCTCTCTCTTCAGTCTTTCTCTATCTCTCTCCACCATATAACGCTCTCTCTCTATCTCTCTCCACCATATAACGCTCTCTCTCTTCAGTCTCTTTCTTGCTTCCGGGGAATTGGTGAGGCTCCTCTGCTGAGGATTTTAAAATGAATGCGCTGTCGATATCTTCTGTAACAGACGCGATGGTGGAATCTACAACAACAATCTCAACAAATTCAACCCAAGTGTTCTTTGGTGACGTGATTGATTCTGTTACTGTTGATCATCTGTCCGACAATCTGATTGGTCCGAACAGATCCTGTTCGGGCAATAATTACTTCTCAACGGAGCGACTCCAGACCGAACTTCCCGACCTCAAATTTTGTGGGTGGGGCTAAGTTCGGCTGGCATCCAGGCTACTGATCAACATTTGGTGGCAGTAAAGTGCAAAGAAGCGTAACTATGCACTTGCAAAGGCAGCGAAAAATAAGAAATTGTACATCAACGGTTGCTAGCTAACTATGCACAATATAAAATATTCATCAAATTAGCTTTGCAAATGTTTTATGAGGAAGGAAATGCGTTTAACACAGTTGTTAGACTGTTGTTAGAGGATACAAAAAATTACGGTTGGATTTAAATGTAAACAGGACTTTTGTAGAAATCACAGGGCACCTTTAATGGAAGACTGAAAAACCCCGTCAGTAAATTAAATAAACTGCAGAAAATAACTTTTTATTTTTTATTGTCTGGCTGACGACAAGTTTGTCCGTCCAACCCTTTGTTCTCTAATAAAGCATGAAGAAGTAGATTTTCTTTTGGGGAATAAGGTACTCACATTCTGTCATCTGAGCATTTCTGACGAAATTGTAATCTGGTAATGTGTCCAAATAATGGTAATAATGGTTTTGTGCCTGCAATGTGATGACTGACAGAGAAATTAAATACTATTCTGTATCAGTAGGTGGCAGTATAGCGCAATAATGACCTTGTTGATTTAAGACAATAGAATTACTGCCACGTTTCACGCGCATCCCGCAGTGACAGGATGTAAACAGTAGGGCTGAGACCATCAATGTAAGCCTGCAAAAGCGATGGATACATTTTTAAAAAGGAAAAATGCAGATTCTGATCTTATTAGGTTACAATGTGTCATTTTGTAACATTTTTGGTTGGTGGTGTGCCGCGGGATTTGTTTTATGTAAAAAATGTGCCGTGGCTCAAAAAAGGTTGAAAAACACTGCTTTAGGCCATATAATAAACTTCTGCATCTGACTCGGGCAATGTGACAGAGAGTTATCTTAGTGACTGTGATGAGGGGAATCAAAGGCAACACAAAGATTTTTGATATTTTGTTTTCAATGAAATATCCCGATCACATTCCTACTCCCCAGAGGATGAACCTTGAACCCTTTCTGGACAAGCTTTACATCTTTAACATCACAGCACAGCATGGCTCGAGGAATGACTAAAACATCGACACTCACACCCTCTACCAGCGTTGATGTGATAAAAAGATTGACATTCGTGATGATGTAATTTATCGACGAAAGTGAACACATAATTCAATCTAATGAACACATGCGGTGAAAGTGATCCTCCTGTCCGACGGCTCCAAATGTTCCTCGTAACCAGAGACCAGCTGTGGAAATCCACATGGCATCGATTATCAATCGGAGTCTGCTGCTTTGTGAGGAACGGCCCTGAAATATGAGGAAAGTGATGTCATAATTCTTTACGAGGCAGTTAAACACATCAGTGGGATCATTTACAACCCATCAGCCGTTCTATAACTGGAAAGACTACTTGTGTTGCCACGTAATACTTAAACATGGCAAGGTTTTCTCTGATGATCGCATCAACATGACTGAAAATAAGACTCTTGGTTAATTGTAACATTTACTACATTCACCTGTTCATCAGCCCTCATCAACTGCCCCTTGTTACTATCCTCGTTACCTCGTGTATTTAGTTTCTGTGCTTTGTCTGTTGGGTTAGGGTTATAGATCGTTGTTTCTTATCCTGTACCATTCCGAGTCATTCCCTGTGCCTCTCCCTGTGTAGTTTTGTATCTAGTGTTTTTGTAGTTTCCTTAACCCTCCTGTTGTCCTCAGGTCAAATATGACCCATTTTCATTAGATCAAAAATTTGGATTTCTTTCAACCAAATTGTCAAAATAAATAACGTGGGTGGTTCCATACAACGCTCTTTGCAAGTAAAATAAATGGTCAGTTCACTGTTCTCATTGGATTTGGGTGTTTTATTCAATTTTATAGCATTTGAAAAAAATAAATTGGTAAAAGAACGTTGAAAATAAAAATGAAAAATGTCTAAAAAAGCTTCAAAAACGTTTTTAAAAAGTGCAAAAACTCAATAAAAATGTCTGAAAAATTAGAAAAACGTCAGGAAAATAGTCAGGAAAAGGGTAGAAAAACAAAGACAACAGAAGGGTTAAATATAATATCATGAAATCATAAAAAGACAGTTCTTCGCTTAACAGTGCGAGGTGTGTCTCCGAGCAGCAGGGTTCAGGGTCAGCGCTGCTGGAGCTTTGTGTTTCTGCGTCGACCTCGCAGCAGAAGGAAGAAAATTCCAGCGGCGAGATCCAGTTACCGACTGGATCGAGCTGCTGACCTGCCATCTGCACAGCTCACTGCCGGGGTTATATAGAAACACATGAGGGTGTGTCCATTTCTCACGGAAGTGTAGTCCTGCCACACCTGAAAAAGTTTGTAAAAAAAACAAAAAACACAATGTGAAAAGTTTCAGGTAATAAAATGATAATTTATTGTTTAATGTGAAACTTTTCACATTGTAACGATAATTTTCTTGTTATAACTTAATACGTTTAATGTTGTTGTAGCGTGATAATATCTTGGTAAAAGGTGAAAATATCTCGTTATTGCAATAAACTTTTCATGTAATAACGTGATACGATTTTCTTTTTCAGGCTTGGCAGCACTACGCTTCCGTCATTTCTGAACCTGGTAGATCAGGGGTGTCAAACTCAGTTTCCCAGAGGGCCACACTGGAAAATGAGAATCACATCAAGGGCCAGACATGTACAGTTTATTGCTTTTATTTCATTGAAAAAGACAAATATCTTTGACTGTATTGTTGCATGTTTCGTATAGTCTTCTCACTTACAGTGTGGTCGTCAAAAATGTCGAACAAGTCAAAAATCGGCCAGATCCAAATTTGTAAGGGGCCGGATTTGGCCCGCGGGCTTTGAGCTTGACACGTGTAGTAGATGATTTTTAGCCTAGAAATCTAGACGCACCCTAGCGGCAGCAAATGTGCAGCCATGGTCGGTCAAGCAACTCTCTGTTGACTTGCTGGAAAATTGAGATTGTGTATTAAAAAAGCGACAAAAACATTAAAAAATTGTTGAAAAAAAAACCCCTAAAAAAGCACCAAAACGTCCAAAGGTGACACACGTCGGAAAAAGGGCTTCTGAAAAGACTTCTGAAACAGGTGACAAAATGGTCGAAAAATTTGTCATTAACAACTTCAAAAAAGGCAACAATAAAATACAAAAGAAATATATCGGAAAAAAAAAAACTTAAAAAGGAACAAAAACATTGAAGAAAAAAAAAGCCCAGTTTTGATTATTGGGGGGTTGTCCCCCTTATAAATTAGGCCTATGGATCAAACTGATAAAGTATTCAGCAGCAAGACGCAAATATCCTCTCTTATACAATCAGTGTTCCATTATAATATACAGGCCTATATACTGTAGATAAACAGCTACTTTATTTGACTTTTTGTACAGACGACTGCAAAATGTAGTCAAACCACGTTGTTTCTCTGTCTCCTATGACCCCAGGACACAGGAAACATTCATTAGGAGTCCCACATTAAAGTTCAACATGCTATAAAGTGAAGAGGAAATATTCCAGACAATCAGCTCCCCTCCTGCCAGTCCACTCAGCTTTATTAGTCACAGCTGCACTATTTCACTTTCACGACATTAGGTTTTCCGTCACTCAGTTTAGTTTTTAGTTTTATTTGAGAAAAAACCCAGCATGTATAATACTTTAACCCTTGTGTTGTCTTCCGGTTGACTGTGCACTTGTTGTCCTTCTGGGTCAAAATTAACACTTTTAAAAAATAATTATGACAAATTTTCTGACGTTTTTGTGCCTTTTTTAATGCAAATTTTTTGCAATGTTTTTGTCACCTTTTTCAATGCTATTTTTCACTAACATCAACTTATTACCACTAGTTTTACACTTATTTTTTGGAAAACATGTTCAATACCTAATTTTGAAAGGATAAATTATTTTAACTAATATTAGAGGAACCTATGTTGATGGATAATCACAGATGCGTATCTCAAAGTTTAGTCAGGTTTTAAATCCAGTTAAATTGTTTATTAGCCCTCCAGAGGATATTGGTGTCAGATAAGTTCAGTGCTGCTGGAGTATAGCCTGGATGCCAGCCGAATTTAGCCCCGCCCACAACACTTGAGGTCGGGAAGTTGGGTCTGGACTTGATCCGTTGTGGATCAACTATTCTCGAACCAGAGCTGTTTGGACCAATCAAATTGTCAGGGCGGGCTTTATACGATGATGGACAGATGATCAACAGTAAACGTAATCAACCACGTCACCAAAGAGCGCTTGGGTTGAATTTCTTTTACAACAAAGATGATTTTGCCGTCCTTCCTACGGGATTCAGCAAAAGTTTGATTTATCAGCTGGCCCCCGATGGTCGCTAAGAACAAAAGGGCGCTCTGATTGGTTGTAGGTCTATCCAATTGAGTGCAGAGGCATTTTCTTTCCTGGTTTGGTTGAAACACGCCCCATAATCAAAGCCCAATGGAGGAGCATCAGAGTATGACTTACGTCAGGCCAGCTGGAGTACTCAATGACCTGGTAATATCACTCAGTGCATACTGCAGCGTTCCAGCTGTAAAGGTCAGAGTCATCAGCCACCGCTTTGCCCGAGGCGCTGTGGCTCTCTGTGTCAGAAAACATCAATGGAAATCAATCTTTCTCGCTTCAGTTGTGCTTCAACTGCTGATGATGGAGAGAGCGAAACGAGAGAAGCGCTGCACACACAGCGAGCAGTGTGTTCATAATCGAGTTCAGTCAGAGATGGGGGCTCGAGTTTGAGACTCTTGACTCGAGTCGCACTTAAGTCGCACACACAGTGAATGACTCGGATTTCGGGATGCGGGTCTCAAGAACAATCTTTATTTTTCAGGGAAACGTTTGATGAGCTGAATGTCCTGCGTCTCCTGTAGTCTCGAATTGCCAGACCTTCCTCCACAGTGCAGCGGAGGAAGAATTGTGTGTGTGTGTTTGTGTCCATGTGCGTGCGTGTTTTGCGTGAACATCCCGAATATTTTTTTATGTCATCTGTTGATTGTTGAAGTAGACGATTCAAGAAAAAAAGACGTGCAAACAGACGATAAAGTCTTATTATCTTATAATTGCTGCTTTAACAACTCTTCTGTTCCCAAAGAAGCAGCTTGACATTTTATTTTATTTTTTTATTAACCTTTATTTTACCAGGAAATAATCCCACTGAGAATCAGAATCTCTTTTTCAAGGAGAGTCCTGGCTAAGACAGCAGTATAATAGTTCCATATTAAAATATACCGGTACAGGGAAAAACAGACAGCTGGCAATTTACCATCATCTCAACATCATCACCAGCAGCGCTCAGTAACAGCACATGTGCATTTAGTACTCACATAGTCCTTTATCATCATTTTAACCTGTGTCATTGTTGGTAGGTAGTCTAATTTAAGATGATTCTGCGATTTATACCAGGATGAGAGTGCAAAAACTTTAAAAGCACTTTCACCGAAGACAGTTCGCGTTCAGGGGGAATGTCATACATGATTGGCCCATATAATTACATTTCCTGGTGGTGACTTTAGGAGACAGGAGAGAACAGAAGTAAGGAGGCAGTTTACACAGTATGGCCTTAAAAAGAAAACTATACCAATGCTCCAACCAACACTCTCATACAAGCTACAGTCATGAGTATGAAAAATAGATTTAGTTACAAATCTTAGTGCCGCATGGTGTGCTGAGTCCAGCATATTTCAGCGAAGATCGATTTGCACGCACGTATAAAATATCACCATAATACAGCGTTGATAGAAACATTGCTTGTATGAGTGTTTTTTCGCACTAAAATAGAAACAGCCTCTGTTTCTATAATAGAAACCCAAGTTCTTTTTGTAAACACTCACGGGACAAACTTTCTTCTAAGAAGATACTTAGATACTCATCTAATGTAACAATCTGACAAGCATCGTCTGTGTTCCTTGATTTAGAGAAGCTCATCATTTTAGTTTTGTCAGAGTTTAGTACAAGTCTGTAAGATGTTGGATCCGAGCAGCGGAAAATATTCACAGCTGGGAGAAGTCTGACTTCTGGCGGCGGGCCGGCTGCAGCTGCAGCAGACGGGGGTTAACGGGGGGGTTAAATGTGGCGTGCTATGGAAGACTAAGCCGTGTTGACATGAAGTCTGCCCGGCAGCTGACCCGCAGCGCTGCAGGACGCCGAGCCTTTGATGCAGGTCATGTGATCAAAGAGGTGCAGAATTGTTACGATGTTCATCTAATCCCTCGACACAGAGTGGACGACCCAGGCAAGCTTTCGTTAAAACTTATTTTACTCTGTGACCAACTCATAAACTGAATGACGTGGAGGTCTGAGATTCTAAACATCGGATGTGGAAAGAGTGCGAACATATTCTACTTAAGTGAAAGTACTATTACGTTGATGGACTTTTACATGAGTACAAGTAAAATAACTGGTATAAAAATCTAAAAATCTACTCAAGTAGAAGTAAAAAGTAGCTCATTTTAAATGTACTCTGAAAAAAGGATAATTAGGTAAGTATACTTATTTAACATCTTATTTATACTTAATATACTTATTCAAGTTTTTAATTAAAGTGCTCAAATTATGCTCATTTGCAGGTTCATAATTGTATTTAGAGGTTGTACCAGATTAGGTTTATGTGGTTTAATTTTCAGAAAACACCATATATTTATTATACTGCACATTGCTGCAGCTTCTCTTTTCACCCTGTGTGTTGAGCTCTCTGTTTTAGCTACAGAGTGAGACATCTCACTGCTGTTCCATCTTTGTTGGGAGTCGCACATGCTCAGTAGCTAGGTAAGGACTACTAGCCAGTCAAAAGCAGAGTATGAGGGTGTGCCCTGACAGTAGCTAGGTAAGGACTACTAGCCAGTCAGAAACAGAGTATGACGGCGTGCCCTGACAGTACCTAGGTAAGGACTACTAGCCAGTCAGAAGCAGAGTATGAGGGCGTGCCCTGACGGTACCTAGGTAAGGACTACTAGCCAGTCAAAAAGCAGAGTATGAGGGCGTGCCCTGACAGTACCTAGGTAAGGACTACTAGCCAGTCAGAAGCAGAGTATGAGGGCATGCCCTGACGATACCTAGTTTAGGACTAGTAGCCAGTCAGAAGCAGAGTATGAGCAGTTTGTGAACAGTGTTTTCTGTTGGAGATGGTAAGTCCCTTTGGGTTGAACTTTGGGCTTTTTCACTTTGTAAACCTATAACGTGCACAAAAAAATATATAACACAATAAAGGAAAGGGGAAAACAGTCAAATTACAGATTTGGAAAAACTACCTTCAAAACTAAAAGTAAAGAAAACTACTTAATTACAGAAACTGGAGTAGTTGAAATCCATAACTTTCCATCTCTGCCAAACATCAAATCCCGGCTTGTAAAACTTTGAATTTAGTTTAAACTTTTTTGTATTCATCCCTTGAAGGTTTTGATGAACCCACACAGCGTAAGAGTATTTTTTTTTAAAGCTTTTTTTTATTTATTTATTCTAAGCACAGATGCTTTCACATGTTAAAAAGGAGCTTATCTTCATTCCCCTGTCTGCTAATGCTTTTGCATCTTAATCAGTTTGAATCAAAGCTGCTGCACCTCCATCACTGCGCAGGTGTTTGTCTGCAGTTTATAGAGACTCCGACTGGTTCAAAGATTCACGTTCCAAAAAAAAAACTCCTGTTGTCCTCGGGTCAAATTTGACCAATTTTCAAAAAGCTTCTATATCAGAAATTTGGGTTTCTTTCAACCAAATTGTCAACAATTATAACTTGGATGGTTCCCTACGACGCTCTTCACAAGTAAAATAAATGATCAGTTCACTTCTTTCATTGAATTTGGGTTTTTTATTCAATATTCATAGCATTTGGGGAAAAGAACGATAAAAGAACATTGAAAAAAGTGACAAACACGTCGGGAAAAGCTTCAAGAACATAGAGAAAAGTGACAAAAATGACAAAAAAAGTGACAAAAACATCAGGAAAAGTGTCAAAAGTGTGGCAAAAGATGACCAAAACGTTGAAAAAAAAAGTGTGTATTTGACCCAGAAAAACAACCCAAGGGTTAAATGAGGCAAGGTGTGTGGTCCTATTCAGATAAGTCTCAGCTCACCTCTTTGATTCTTGTGTTTACACTGATGAACATGGCTTTCCATCCACCTAACCCATGACTGGTTGGGATCATTTTGTGTTGATGGAACTTGGTTTCCTGCTCCACCAACATGGAGACTCTGCTGAGCTCGTTCCCAGCTGCTCACTGCCAACAAGAAGATTCAGCCCTCAAAGTATTTATATTTATATACTCCAGGCTTTGAGGATTTGAATTCAGGGTGGGAGCCTAAGCTCCTTTTATACCTATTATAAACACTGCACCTGCATTATTTATTTCCACATGCATTGGCCTTAGTTTGAGTATTTTAACCAGACCTACGTTAGGCCAATGCGAGAGAAAGGGAGAAGTTGCTTTGACGCGTGGTTTGGGCTTCCAATAAATCAATGTCCATACTTTAAATACATTAAAATTTCGTCACAACAAACCGTGTGTGTCGGTGTATATTGACGCAGACAGTATTTAATTTTTTTATTTAAATTGCATGGTTTTAAGATTGTAATAGATTTTATATTGGGACAGCAGGCTGTTTATAATTTTATTTATTACACAACCTTGTATATATGTGTAGACATGTGAGTTTTTTATTTTGCGCCCTCTAGGACCACTAGAGGGCGCAGATTAAAAAACTAATTTTAAGCTCCCAATGTCGACTTCAAGGTACCCAACACTTGAAGTTGACATTGGGGGCTTAAAATGAGTTTTTAATCGTTTTTCTAACTGCTTTTTAATGTTTTATGTAAAGCACTTTCAATTGCCCTGTTGCTGAAATGTGCTATACAAATAAAGCTGCCTTGCCTTGCCTAAAACACCATCAAGCCCCACTGTACCTCCCAAAACAAGGCGACCCTCCTCCTGAAAAACGCCCTATATAAGTTGTTTGTTCAAGCAGCAATTACGACCTATATTTATGTTTAAAGTGACTGCGCCCTCTAGTGGTCCTAGTTATTATAATGGGAGCAAAGCAGGAAGTAAAGGTGAGGAAGTATAGAAGTTTTGGGTAGGGGGATGGTTCAAACAAACACAGGACTTTCACCCAGGAGACTGGGGTTCATGTTCCCGTTTGAAAATAAAATGTTAACAGTGAGTTTTTTTAAACTTTACCGAACAAACGCGACTGCATCACGTTCTACGTCACGTGTGCAACCGTGAGTGAAGTAACAGAACATATTATTTTAACCCAAACCACCATCTTTTTCTAAAGTCAACTAAACGTTTTTGTGTCTTGAAACCTAACCAAACTGCAACCGTTTCTCGACGTTAAAGACGTGTTTAAAACCACAACCGTTACATTCTCTGGTTTAGATATGAAGATAGAAAACGTTTGTGTGGGTCGTATTAGACGGGAGGAACAAACTGCTAATATCGTCTTATGGTTTGGAGGTCTTCATGCCCATGTTTAGGTCTGATTGCTCCTCTTAGCAGCATGTTTTCCTAAAAGCATCATAATGAAAGATGTTCTAAGTTAACAAGTGCCTTTTTTTAATCAAACAGTTAAGCATGACATCCTTGTTCTTGATTGTGTTCATTTTATTTAATCTCACAGACTCCTGGCATGATTACGATTCTTCTTGGTGAATAAATGCAATGTGTAAATCAAGAGGAGTGTTGGAAATGTGCCTCAAAGTGACAGAAAACACTGACATTTTCATCCCAAGCGGTTCTTCTGAATTGCTTTTTTATCCGAGCTGTCACTTCAGCTAGACTTCCTCCAACAAAATCTTGTTTGGCTGGAAGCTCCTTTTCTGGATCTTTGATGTTGACTTGTGAACCCGATGAACCCGTGCGTATGAAGAGATTTTGACGGGTGATTTTTTTTTCACATTCAGCGAGCTGCATTAGGCATCACCCATTGTCTCAACCTGAGACGGATTCAGTTTCAGTGATTTCAAACAGCTTCTGATCTCTGAGCCCGAGACGGTTCAGGCAAGGAGACACGACATGTGCAAATCCATCAAGATCTCTGGTAACAGTTAGCAGGAACGTTTCAGAACCAGCACGGCCTCCTTTCCCAAAAGTCCTGATTCTGCTGTTTGGTACAAATGAACAGCTGCCTTACTGTCCACAGTTGGCCTATTTAACGGAGTAGTCCCAGGAAGTTTAAAGGAATGTTTGGCCATTTGGGATTTATGTTCTCTCATTTTCTTGATAAAAGTTAGATGAGATCGACTCTCATGTCTGTGCATTAAATATGTAGTTAGCCTAGCTTAGCATGAAGACTGGAAAACAAGGGGAAACACCGGGGTCAACCTATGTTCCCACAGCCCAATGGTCCCACAGCCCTATGTTCCCACATTTAAAAAAAAAGAGCCTAAAATTTTTGAAAAAAATCTTAGAAATGTGGGAACATAGGGCTGTGGGAACATAGCCACGCTCCCCTCTGTCCAAAGGTAACAAACTCTTCCAAACAGATTTTCTGAAGGTGTGTTCAGACCAAACGCAAAGCTACACAGTCAATGTAAAGACGCGATTACGTTTCCACACAAGTTAAAAAGTTTCAACTTGGTAAGTTCTGAAAATATGTATTTGATAAGTTGCCCTGCGAGCACTTACCCCCCAGTTAATTCACACTCCACAGCAGAATTAAAGACATTCATCAGCCTCAAAACTTACTAACTTTGACAATAATTTTGATCATGCTAACATGCTAACATAAGAGGGTTACAGTGCAAACAGTGCTAACATAAGAGGGTTAATATGCAAACATTATACCTGAGCATTTAGCTCAAAGTGTCAAACTATGCCATAGTATAGCCTCACAGAGCGGCTAGTCGAACAACAAGTCAATCCTGACCCACCTAATGAATACAATACTTAATAGAAATTGTATTTCAAAATAGAAAAACGTAACATGTCATATTGATGAATACTTTTTTAGGGACGGAGTGGTGTAACGGACCGTAGTTCATCCGAGTACAGAATCTCATGGTACAAAAGTTGACCAGTACAACTGAGTAGGCTTGAATGTATGTTGCTTAAAATGTATAAGTGAGTTGATTTCATAATCAACAGTTATTTTGTTATTTCCAATATTCCTCGTTTCGGACCTCTGACCTTGAATACAAAATCTGATTTAGGTTAGGTTACTTTATTGGTACCCATAGGTAAACTAGTTTTACAGTCTAAGAGGCAGGACATCCTTAAAACTTTGTAGACCACAACATAACATACAACACACAAAACATTAAAACATAAAACAGGTAATGAAACGTAAAAGAAGAAAAAAGAGGAATAAAAAAACGTACATGACAAGACCAAAGTGCTTGTACGTTTTGTAAAAATAATTTTACCGTTTGTTTAACAGAGTGATTGCTGCTGGTACAAAACTAACTCCGCTAGTCTTGCACTCCGTTGGGTCAGACATGTCGTTCCTCTGCTCGGTGGGACGCTGATGATGTTTTTGAATATATTTTTTTGTTGATAAAAGAAGTGTTTTGAAAGAGGGTCTCACAGACACACAGCCAACCGTTTCAGTGACCAAACTTTCATCATAACAGTTTCTGCAGCTGGGATGGATCTGTGTGCTCATGTCCCCTCTTTTCCCAGGGCGACCCGGGTTCCTCTGAAGTCTGGGAACTCAACTGTGAATCTTGTACGGCTCAAATCCCAGTATCACAATTGCAGGAGCTAATTGGATTAATTCTGTGTTTTGAAGACAGAAAAGTTCAAAGAGGAAGGTGGGCGTTCAAAGCCATGAGCCTAGAGGTGTGAATAGGAAAATGCACAACGGCAGAGCACAAAAGTGTTCGACGTTAACTGCGAGGTATGTGAGAGTCCACGAGGTCAGTGGGTCAGAGGGGGGCTGGGAGTTAACGGGTTTTAAGCAGGAGATCAGACTCGGAGTTATCCTGTTAACATGAGCACGGCACGGACACGACTCTCCTGCAGAAACAGAGTGCTGCATGGGGAAGAAGCTCCAGCGAAGCTTCCTGGAACTTGAACAATTTTCGGGGGGTTTTGGGAGCTTGACTCGCATTGTTTTTTTTTTTTTTGTTGTTTTTTTTTAAATAGGTTGAGGCTGGCCGGCCAATCAGATGAGCCGTTCGGTGTGGAGTCACAGATGAAGCCATCCAGTCCCCTTTCGACACTGCTGCTTGTTGCCAGGGTTGTTTGTGCCCTGCAGGGGGAAGAGGTGGAAGTAGAGCAGAAAATGTTGACGGGCTGTAGATCTGCCACCTGAGAACAACCATCACACACACACACACACACACACACACACACACACGGTTTGTTGTGACAAATAATGAGGAGTTCAACAACCAGCAGGTAAAACTGAAGTGATGCATAAAGAGTGACAATCATTACAGTTTTCTACAATGTGGTTTCATTCATTTCCATTTTCGTGTGTGTGTGTGTGTGGTGGTCTTGAGTACGACACAGTGGTTGGTTAATGGACATGAAGTGAGCAATCAATCAATTAGTAATGGAAAGTTTAAGAAGTGTTGCAGATGTCTAAGGAATCAATCATACAGAATTGCTATCTAATTGCATTGCGAGAAACACAAGAGTTACACAAGATAATGTGACACCAATCTCTTCCGTTTTCAAACTTCAACATCACATAACGTAACACGCTGTGGTGTTTTCTGTTTGAGTTTTGCTGCGTTTTCTTTTTGTGTAATTTGAGGTTGAAATGTCTGTTTATGAAAATAGCCAGCTACGGGCAACCGGAGCATAGAGAGCCAGAGACAGTGGTGTCAAAACTGCATGTTACTCCAGAGTTGCATTGAGAAGCATTATAGTGATAGTCAGGGTGCGGTTTTTGAAAAAAAACAGATGCGCAACATGACATGCAAGAATTAAATCCCCCTTTCAATACCATGGATGTAGTGCCACTCGGCCAGCTGTGCCAAAACACTTATTTATGAACTTTAATATCCAATTAAATAGCACAACGTGGTGTCGACATAAAACACAGCGCTTTCAAGCCGCAGATTGGAGTTCACCTGGAGTTTTAACCCAAACCACGATCTTTATCCTAAACTTAACTCGTTGTTTTGGCCCCTGAAAGGAGCGTCATCTGTTGGTGCCTGTAGCCGGCTCACAGTCACCTGTTGGCGGCTAAACAACTGCCGCTGGTAGCCGGCATCCCAGAGCTCTGTAGCGGCTAAATACAGCCAGCAACTGCAGCTCAGATTTCTATGGCGCTATGTGGTCACGTAACAGCGCTTTAGTTAGTCTAAAGTACTTCTATTTTAGGTATATAATTAATATATGGTCTAGTGGTGAAGTAGCATTGATCACTTTTAGGGGGCAGGGGATACATTTTGTCCCCAAAAATTAATTCAGCAGAAAGAGGGAAATCCCACGCATTCCCTGGCGGTAATTGTTGTCTTAGTTTTTGGGATTTGACCTATCTTGAACTGCTTCCGCCTGTCCATTGTTTTTTTTTCTCCTGTGTTTATCTGATTGTCAGTGTCCTCTGCTCCTAGACACAATGGGGACCTAACAACAAACAAAAGGCAATAGTATTTGCCGTACAATTAGAATAATCTAATTAATCTAATCAGAATCAACAGATTGTCAGGAAATGTCCCCAGCAGGTGTAATTACTTCACCTTAACGGGAGGCTATACTGGCTGCTTTCCTTCTGTTGGTGTGTCCGTACGTAAACCACAAAGACACATACCAAAGCATCGACAAAGAAATCAACGTGAATCATCTGTCAACTGGTTACATTCCGACTGTAGGTTTAGAAGCGAAGAAAACGTATTCAGAAACTCACTTAAATGTTAAAGTGCTACCGAGGCTTCAGGGCCATCTGTGACCTGCGGCCTCCACACGGCTGAGGGAGGACGACCTAGGTTCAGTCAGGGGGTGCGGAGGACTTCCTGTAAGTTCCTGTAACGCAGCAGGGGCGGCTCATAATTGGAGTGTCCCGCGGATTTAAATGTTCTGGCTGCTGTTCACACTTCAAAGGCTTAACGCTGTTTCAAAGTGCAGGAGGAAGGGAAGAAAAGGAGGCTCTCACTTTCAATAAACACAAACTCAGAGACGGTTCTATGGAGGGAAAGGAGAACAGGTTCACCGATGGCAGCACTAAAACACGGCCCTGAGTTTTCTCGTACGCATTCTCATGAATGAGTCCGTATGATAGCGTACAAAAACGTGTGCATACCAAACCGTAAGATATTGTACGAAACTAGGAGACCACCGGCAGGTGACGCCGGCAACGAGCTCCATGACGCGGGCTACTGACCTCCAGCTCGGTCGTATCAGCGACAGTAAGTAGATGTGTTTAGTTAAAGAACTCTACGACTGCATGGTGCTCCGTCGCATCAGCGGTAGTTGGGGGTTCAGTTACCCGAGAATAGGGGACTTTGAGCTGGGTACAGAGCACCGGGAGCGTAAATTACATTACATTACGGTTAAGTTTAGGCGACCAAATGTGACAGTTATGTGGCAACGTGAGTTAAGTTTAGGCGAAATGCTTTCTGAGTTTTTGTCTTAAAGATTCAAAGATCATCCTGCAGATATCGGTTCTGATTTGAATATCATATAACCATTCAATGGCTTTTATTTTCCATCTTATGTTACGCATCATATGTCTAAATTGATATGATTGTCCTCTATTTATTAAAATAACATTATGTTATTTTAAGATATAGGCCTATTTTTTTTAAAGCCATCATAGTAGACGTTTTTGCACTTTTTACCTGAAGCCCTTTGTAACTATTTTGCTAAGTACCATATGAGGGAAAAAAAATCATATTACACCACTTTTTAAAAAAAATAATTTTTTTAATATGTTTTATTGATTTTTGAACAAGGTTAGTACAAAAGTAGAGAGAAAAAAGAAAACTCCAATCCTCCCACCCACCACCCTCTTACCCACAGGGCTACAAACATACAGTACCTCCATTCCATAGACATCCAAATTACACCACTTTTAACACAATATAGACAGTTAGCCTTAAGTTTTGGCTGTACCCTGGTTAAGAAACTGTCATCATAAACAAAAATCATGTCCAAAGACAACAAAACAAATCAAAAATGATTATTTCCATTTATATGGTCATTTCTGGCTTGGCGCCTTCGACCAGATAAGCTTAATCACCCCCACAGCCCAACTACAAGGCTGCAAGACTTCATTTTCATTTCAGGAGAAGAGACGAGGGAGGGGTGAAAATATGTCAGACTGATGGTTTGGCTGAGGATCAGCGTGTTTTATTCATGCCAGTGGGTGTCTACAAACACAAACACACACACACACACACACACACACACACACACACACACACACACAGATACACTCGCACACCTCACCCTTAAATGAGAGCTGACATCCCTCTGAGGGAAGCTGTCTCTGACCTTGTCTCCCTCGGCAAAGACAGAGTCCATTTTGAAATTAAATACTATCATTGATTCCGAATCATTCCTGTTTTAGTGTCCCATTGTCATTTCATATTTGCATGTTGCCCGCTGGGCATATGAATTAGGATTGGTGTACACACTGAGATACACAGGTAAAAGCCAATGAGGTTTAACCATGTATCAGCTAATTAACTGTACTGTGTAACTTCATGTAATATTGGATGTGGCGTTTTCTTTTGCGGGGTGCAAATGTTCCACCAAAACAAGTTCCTTCCTGAGACTATACTGCAGCCACCGTTGCTGCGTCTGGAGCTTAGTGCTGCCTTGTGATTGGTTTAAAGAAATGCAAACATCCCAGAGCGTTTTTTTTTCCTCCTATCCCAGAATGCATCTTTGGTGTAGCCACAGTGCTGTGGAGATAGGTCTGGAAAGTAAGACTACGGGTGGGGTTACAACAATATAAAATGTTCATTTCATTGACCCCCGGTCTCCTGGGTACAGGTCCTGTGTTGTGTGACTTTTCAAGCGATTCCACTGTCTCAGACTATTTTACAATATCGGAATGAAAACATGAGAGTCTTGCATCGGTTGGTGTATGGTGGTCATAAAACTCAGTCCCAGCCAGTCTTTTTTGACTAAATCAAATGTGTTTGATATATTGTACGTTTAAAGTCTTGGTAATGAAGTTCTAATCTGGTTGTAGTCTTGCAATGTGTGACCCAGCAAGATCCCCAGTCTTTCCATACATTTACATTATGACAGTCTTAACGTTATGTGTGAGTAGATTGTCTTTTGATGTGCTATGGTGTCAGACTTTAATCTTTTCAAATTCTGTTCAAAGTCTAACAGTGTTTGGCAGGCATAAGAAGCAAGGAAGGGAAGCAAGTGAAGGAAACGTGGTTGCAATTTAAGGACCTGAGATGTACCCATAGTGTGCTCATTAGTGGAAACAGGTGTGCATCATTAACACTTTCAGCAGCGAGTGTGTGGACTCTGACAAGAGGAGGGAGGAGTCTTTAAACTGGTCTGCAGTAAATTCATCTTTTTTAAAGTCTGTCTGCTATTACATATGTTTGCTTTCACACAGCTGCATTTAGATTTCAACAACAAAGAAATGTTAACCTACTTTTTTTCCATTACCATGATAAAAAAAACGCTTTGCCTCTGTTGAGCCAACCCCTTACTTACCTGAGCAGATGGTACGTTCCAGTATAGTAAAGCTGGGAACCTCACTGGTCTGCAGTGGGAGAAGGTGGCAGCCTGCTCAGAGCCCAAAGGGTTTAGATGTTGGGTTTATTTAAACATGGTTTCTGATATATTACTTTTTGTTGTTGTTTGCATGGACTCATGCTTTTATGAATTGCTCATCACCCCTTCCCAACTATTACTGCCTTTATATTGAGCGTCAAATACAAGTGTTAACTCAAACTCGCCAGTTGAGCACATCTAAAAATTGAATAGAGCTATCGTGTTATCATATACGCCTGTGTTTAACAGCTCAAAATCTTCACTGAGAGGACAAATGATGGGACTCTAAGGCTGCGTCTTATGCCCCTTAATTGATAGCTTCTGGCCAGAGGACCAAGGAGGGATCATCGAGGAGCTATAGGCGAAGAAACACGAGAGCAGCCTTCCCGGAAGCCGTGCAGCTGAAGGAGTTGCCAACTCCGCCCAAACAGCTGACAAAATAATGTAACGCTTCTCATCCCTCTAAAACACATTTCCTCGGTTCCTCTCTCTCCTCCCATGATTTCCTCGACTCAATTTAAGTGTTTTTGGGACTTACTCCAAATATCTGGATATTTATCTCATATACTCCTCCACTTGCCTCCCTTTCTTGCGTCTTAGTACCTCCCACCAAGGAGGCCCGGGAGAGACTGGGAGGAAATCATGGGAGGAAAGAGGAACCAAGGAAATGTTTTTAAAGGGATGAGCGGTCCTCTCTTCCAGGAAGGCTGCTCTTGTGTATTCTCGCACAGGGGTGTAGCGCAAAATTCTGGGCCCTGTAGAAAGGCATTTTCTATCACAGCTATTCATTCTACCATCTTTTGGTATCTGACTACTGGGTACTCAGTCCCCTTCCCCCCCCCCCAGTCCAACGCCCCTGTCCTTGCCCAATAGCTCCATTTTGCTCGGTCCTCGGTCCTCTGGGCAGAAAACCATAATTGAAGGTCAGGAAATATTAAGGGTTGACCAAATTAAATATTTAGGAGTCATTCTTGACCCTAATTTAAATTTCAAAAAACATATTAAAAAGATAACCAACACGTTGAAAATCAACATAGCACAGTTTAGATATATTAGGAACTCTTTGACCATAGATGCATCCAATTTATATCTAAATGCGATGATAATTCCGCACTTTCTTTACTGCATGACGAGTTGGTCACAGGCATGTAAAACAGCATTAAGGCCCCTGGAATCATTGTACAAAAGTTCTCTTAAGGTTCATGACAAGAAATCTCGGCTATTTCACCACTGTCATATTCTTAAAAAACATAGTATATTAAGTTTTGAAAACATAATAATATATTCAAATATCTATCTTTTGTTCCAGATAATAAATGGTATTGCATTTCATCCTGTTAAAAAGTATATCTCACTGAGCTCAGAAATTACAACTCGAGCGTCTCGGTCGACTGTTCGGGGTGAGTGTAGGATTCCTCAGCGTAAAACGGCATTCGGCAGCTCAGCTTTCTCAAGTGTGGCTATCAGACAGTGGAAAAAGTTGCCAACAGAGCTGATAACGTGCAAATTTTTAAAAAAAATCATATCGGGCCAAAAAATGGCTTCTTTTAAAACATAAATGCTCACATAATGTATAGTAATTGATGTGTATGTGGGAGTGTATTTGTAAATGAATGCTGAGGAATGAATGAAGGGTGGGATCATTTTAATGTTGGTTTTGGGATAAATGTGTTATTAAATTCATTTGTTGACATCAGCCTGTCCAGGGACTACAGGTGGAAACTAGCACATGTGCTACAACCTGGTATAATGCATCTCTCCTGTCTAAGGTTAATGTATATTGTACATTGTCCCTGTTTAAATAAATAAAGAAAATGGAAAAAATGAAATAAGAGCTTTGAGACGGCCTTCGCCGAGGACCAAGGAGTCAAGGAGCTATCAAATAAGGGTGATGAGATACAGCCCTGGCTTCATCGTGACATTGAGCTGCCTGCTGATCCTCCTTCCCGTTAGACGGACGGAGGAATGTGCAGCAGCAGCTCCAGACATGTCGAGTTAAACACAACCACACAGGCCAGAGGAGTGTGATTACAGTGTTTTGCACTTTTTTATGGCTCATAACTCCTGAACCACAAAGGACGGAAACAAAAAAACTGCCATGAATTGCACAAACGTTGTGCATTTGCAACCAAGTTTAGATGAGTCGTGCAAATATCAAGTCAAATGGCCATAACTTAGCCGGAGTAGAAAGCCATCATGTTTTAAGAAAGATTCATTTTTTTTTTTTTTTTTATTCTGATATTTCTCTGAAAAAACAATCCTGCATTTCCATTTTTTATTTTATTTTATTTGAAGATATCAAATAATATGGAAAGTTAAGCCATTTAAAGTATCCACACACTTTAACTAGACAGATATACCTTGACAAATGAATGTGAACCAAATACCTCATTTTGTATTAATACATAATAGAAGACAGCTATCAAGAGAACTCATTGGCTCAAACAGTCCAACTGATCCAACTGTCCCCTCTATCACGACATCCTCCTCTCATGAGTCATTGTATCAACTTGTGTATTTGTCTCGTGCCAGAAAACCTGATGAAATGTGTCAGTTAACTGCAGCTCTCTTCCAGCTTGTTCAAACTTGAGGTAAATGTACGGCAGAGTGGTTTGTGTCCAGATGACACACTATGTAGGCATCCTGTCCCAGAACTGACAAACAAAGAAAACCGGTCTTTAGTTACACAAATGAGTGTGGCATGCATGTGTTCACTGTGCAGAAAGGGGAGACGGTGACCTCTTGTTAAAGAAAGGTTTGTTGTTAATCAAAATCTTAATCTAAAATCTAAAGGTATTCATCCCTACTTTAATGTAGAAGTGAACAAAAATCTCTCATCCAGCTGAAATTCGAGAGCACAGATTTTAAGTAGAAACTTTTGGGATGTGGGTAAATGTGTTAGGGTTAGGGTTAGAGTCTGGACTCAACATTTTTTCTGTTGTCTCGAACTTGACCATTGGTCTCACCAAATTTTCTAGTTGGTCTTGAACGAGTCAAGCATTTTATTTTTTTTCTGAAGTAACTTTCTCCTTCAAAACAAAACCATTGAAGCATGCTTGTTCAGAAAACAGGTATTAGTTTAATTCAAAATCCATCTAGAACGGGCACTGACATTGGTCACCTATACTCCTGGCTGCATCATAAGAGGAGGCATCATTTATTTTGATTTTGGCCACAGACACAATGTCGCTGAGCACTTTGTACTGTTTATTCTTCAAGACAGTTGATAAGTTCAAGAATGGGAACACTTATTTTTTAGTGACCGCTGTGTTTTTAGTCACACCTGGCTATAGCTTAATTGTGTTGTTACTTTGCAATTGATTTTGGATCATTACAAAAAATAATGCAAAATGATTATCTTAAAATACAAGTTAGTGTCTCTTGCATCACATACATTATGAACAGGTAACTAAGTGGTCTTGAAGAGGATTCTATTTTTCGGTCTCTCATTTGGACTCTTGACTAGTCCTGGTCTTGGACTTGACAAAGGTTGACTTGACTACACCACTATCACCTTGTCATCTCAACTGCTGTACTCCATTACTATCCTGCAAAATACAAGTCAACAGCTCCATCTTCTGGCAAGTCAGCAGAGCATTTCATGAATAACTGTGGTAGTTTAAGTTTGCAGATAATGCAGCTCTACAATCAAATACTTTTCCATCATCTTTCCGTGCTTAACCCTAGCCCTAATTTCTCTCTGACTTCACGTGAAGACACAAAACTAAGGGGAAGGGGTAAGACAGAGAAATGAGATTCACCCTTAATCCCTCCTTTCCTGACCCTATTTACAGACGCGACACCTTTCTGGATGCATCACATTACCTGCCAGCAAACGTTGTACCACTGCTTTTTTATTTTTATTTAACAAAGCCCTACTGCCACAACAAAGTGGCCCTATTTAAATGAATGAAAGGGCTTTTCATTCATTTTTTTTTTACACAATGTTGTCTAAATGCAGCTTCATTGCCCTGAAATGCCTATCACTTTGTGAGAATTAGGGATGATTGGAAAAGGGCCAGTAAGAGTATCTGGTTCAGTCTGATACACTGATCAATGTCCCTGCTGGCTTGCAAGCCCTGTTCCTAGAGACACATAAACACATTAGTCTCTTTCTATTTTGATGATGACGAGGTCCCTGGGTGTTTGGAATTTCCACAGGTGGATAATCATCAGTTATCTGTTGCTGCTCCACTTAATCTCTTAACCTCTTACCCCCCACCCATCCTTTTGTTAGCTTTGACTGTCACTGTAGTTTAGTTTTTTAGAGTTTCACCAAGCCATTATTGTCTCTTGTTGTTTTTGCTGACCAGTCCAAATCACATCACTTAGTGTAAAAAAATTAATAAAAAGACATGCTGTTACATTATGAATGAGTCTGATTTATTATCATATTTCATGCTACTTTACAACAAATCACCATGCTACGTTGAATAGAATGAATGACATAAAATCTGATTTAAATTGCAATCCATCAGATTTCACATGGTTTCTAAAACTTTAATTTCCTCTGTCCTATGGTTTTTTATTTTTATTTTATTTATTTATTTGACAGGGACATTGTACAACAAATGTGTTGCACAGACCTGAGATAGCTACAAGCTAATTTTCATCTGTAGTCCCTGGGCAGAGGCAAAGTGACAGCAGGTATGTACAGTGGATGATGAGCATTCCTACTAATAAGGTCATTCACAATATAAAATACAGATAAAATAAAAATACAACACCTACAAAGGGATCACCTCAAAATACATGCAATTTCAATATTTACAGTATATACAATTATTATAGTTATAGTTCATAGTTTTTTTTTGTTTTGTTTTTTTACTTTTATTATTGCCTACTAAAGTTTTAACAGTACCCTAGTTTACCAATTTTGTATTAATGATTACAAATCTGACCGTCTTTCAACCACTTCTTGAGGTTAGACTGTACATGTTTCCCTGGACATGTAGCAATTATTTGATAATCCTGTCTTTTCAAATTATGTTTTAACTTCTTGCCAAAAATACTTTATAGTGCTTAACTTGTGCCATAGAGACAATAAATGTGATACAGTAATCAAATATGAATGACCCTAAACTGAAAGGATTAAAACAACTTTTGTGGCTGAGCTGAAAAGGGAACATTGTGGTTTTGTACTGACGGTTTTATTATAAAAAACAAGAGCTGATGTATATCTATGCTGGAAAAATACATGTACATGAAAATGTGTCTGTTCATTAGCTTAGATGCTACATTATAGATGCACCAGTCAGTGTTGTACTCAGCTCCCAAGTAAGTCTCAAGTCCAAAAGACGTTAGCTTTGAGGAACTTTTGCTGTACTATTGCAGCACCTGTCATTCAGTTTACCGACATGTGGTCAAAAACTTTTCGTCTGAAAAGCCATTAAAAAATGCAAGAGCAGCTTACACGTTGGGCAGCAGGCTTGTACACAATTCAGAATTGAATTGAGAATGACTCCTAAATTTCAATTCTTGAATTTGAATTGATGTCAAAAACAGGCGTTAAATGTGGAAGGGGCGCGTCAGCTAGTGTGCTAGTGCCGTCGGAGCGCGTCAATGAATCCGGAATCTATGGCAGGCCAATGAGTGTGAGAAGGATAGGGAATGGCCACTCTAAGTGGCTAATGTGTGGAGGGGGAGGGTCCTAGAGATAATCGAGCATGCGTAAACCAAAAGCCAAAGCCCTGCTGCATCAATAGAGAGGTCTCATGTAAATGACAACCCGTTCTAATTCCGAACTCGTAAAATAAGTACGTTTGGGCAGCGTCCTTCAGCGTCTGATGAGACGAAAAAGGCACCCTTCGGCGTATTTATGTAACGTACTGGGGAGAGCCGCAGTTGAATGACATTTAGCGAGTGGTATGTAACAGGAAAGTGCTGCGTGAGGAGGTTGGTTTGGGTGGCGGATAGGTAAAACACCAGACTTTCATTCAGAAGACTCGGGTTCGTGCCCAGCGTGTGGCGTGGTGTTTCCCGGCTTTAGAGGCGTCCTTTCCCGGTTGTTTTTTTCTTAAACCCAACCTCCGCGATTCCGTTATTGTCGCGCTTCACCCGCGGCCGTTTCCCGGCTTTTGAGGCGTCCTCCCCCACTTGCTGGAGTCGGACGGCAATAGTGGCGACCAAGCACGTTTACATGAGGCGCTAAAGGAGACTTTTACAGAGTCAATAAGAACGAAAAAGGCTCCTGACCGAACGTCCTTATTTTACGAGTTGGGTGTGAGAATGTGTTGTAAATGAATAGGAGTGCTGTGTTTATTTTTTACACATTGTTGTTGTCCATCTAAATGCAGCTTCAGGCCTCAGAAACGGTGGGAGACTAAGAAGCGAGGAAGCGAAGCAAGTGAAGGAAACGTGGATGCAATTTAAGGACCTGAGATGTACCCATAGTGTGCTCATTAGTGAAAACAGGTGTGCATCATTAACACTTTCAGCAGCGAGTGTGTGGACTCTGACAAGAGGAGGGAGGAGTCTTTAAACTGCTCTGTGGTAGATTAATCTTTTTTTTTTAAAGCCTGTCTGCTATTACGTATGTGTGAGTCTGGACTCGAGAAATTGTTTTCTATTGTTTCAGACTTGTCTTGGACTCGTCAGTAATTGCACTCAAATTTAATAGTTGGTCTTAAACAAGTCCAGCACTTCTTATTTTTTCTGAAGTAACTGTCTTCTTCAAAACAAAACCATTGAAGCGTGCTTGTTCAGAAAACACGTATTAGTTTAATTCAAAATCTATCTAGAACGGGCACTGACATTGGTCACCTATACTCCTGGCTACATATATTATTATTATTATTATTATTATTATTATTATTATTATTAGGGGCCGGGCAGCGAAGCAGGCATTATTTATTATTCTTCCTAAGAAATTCCCATGCACAAAAACTCACCAAACTTTGCACAAAATTCCAGTCCTATGGTAAACTTAATCACTGTGAGATGTGTGCTAATTGTCCTGATGGTGGCGCTACAACAGCCATCTGAATTTCTAAACTTTATATTCACAACAAATCAGCAGTACATGCTACAACGTCGCAACATATGCCAAATTGTAGCCCCAGTAGAGCAGAAACTATGCTCTGCTGTTACCTTGTAGCAATTTTGAAGTCCATCACTCTCTTCTTAAACCTGTCTCCTCCCACATGTTTGTTTCGATTGACACCAAATTTGGGCAACTCCATCTCCAGACTGTCCTCCACAAATTTACCTTTCAGATTTTTGATTCATCAAACATTTAGCCCATAGCGCATTAAAACATTGTACTGCATACAGTAGTATAAACAAATCCTGCAATTTCTTCCAAACTAAATCGTTGATGTTCATGGAAAAAAATCAGTGTGTGGCCGGGTAAGTACTGTTACAAAAGCGGGATGTTTTGCCCCTGCCCAGCTCATTAGTTTGTATCCTAAGTTAACGTGTGATGCCTTTTGGTGTCATTTAAGTGTTCTTGCTGTCTACGTTGAGGAGGTATGTCTTAACTTGTGCCCTCCTGTTTGCAGGTTACTTATTAGAGTAACTCAGCTCAGCTGGGTCTGGTGTGCTGAGGCCACTTAAGCTGCAGTATCCTCTGTCTCTTCTCTCTGCTCTGGCTGTACTCACAGGCACACCAAGGTTTGGCTTTGTTTAACATAATAATTTAACAAAGCCCTACTGCCTCAACAGAGTGGCCCTATTTAAATGAATGAAACGGCTGTGTTTTTTCACACTATGTTGTCTAAATGCAGCTTCATAGCTCTGAAATGCCTATCACGTAGTGAGAATTAGGGATGATTGGAAAACGGCCAGTAAGAGTATCTGGTTCTGTCTGTTTAACTGATTAATGCCCTGCAGGCTTGTAACCCCTGGTGACCCGTGTTCTTAGAGACATGGTAAACACATTCTCTCAACCCCCCCCCCCCACCGTTTTTGTAAGCTTATAATGTTAACTGTTGTATTTACTTTTAGTGTAGTTTTATTTCATTTTTTTATTTTTTTCTGGAGTTTTCAACATGTCATTGTCATCTTTTTTTTGTGACCAGTTAAAATTATATAATTTATTGTAAAAAATCAAAGACACGTTACATTATAAATATGTCTTCTGTTTATTATCATACTTCATGTCATTTTACAACAAATCACTATGCTATGTAAAATTAGATAAATGACTCAGTAATAATTTTCTAATAACTCTGATTTAAAAATGCCACCCATTACTCTTTACATAATTTGTGTAACTTTAACTTTGTCTGTCCTATGATTACATGTTTCTCTGCAAATGTGACTGCAATGATCTGATGAACTGTAGATAATCCTGTCTTTTCAAATAATCTATTTTTTACTTCTCACAACAGGACTTCATAGTGCTTTAAATAATTCTTTCATAAAGACAATATATGTTATACAGGGATCACATATGAATGACACTAAACTGAAATTATTAAGACAACTTTGAAAAGGGAACATGATCTTTTTGTACTGACAGTTTTATGTAAAACCCAATTACTGTTCACAGTTGATGTTTTTCTATACTTGATGGGAAAGTGTGGCTGTTCAGGGGCATCTTTTCTCAGAAACAGGAGCACAGCAGGCCTGTAATTTCTGTTTGCAACTAAATGGACACAAATCACAGGGATGATGCTTTTACTAAAGATAGGGATGTAAATACAAAGCTTTGGTAGCTCTTTTTTGTGTTGGGTTGAAATATTTCCTATCACAAAGAAAAAAAGGTTCCCTGGAAAAAAAGACTCTACATAAGTGTCATACATTTGTGAATTTAAAGCTTGCATTAAACTGGGTGATTATCTACAAACAGTATATGGTGATTTTGACTCTCTTTAAATGCAGCAGCATCAGAGAGACAAAATACACAACAAGAAAAAGCTGAAGCACAGGTCTTTCAATTGTTGATCATACACAATTTAGACTTAAAGATGGAAAGGCATGTGTTCACCTTCTGTATTTGATATTTCACTCACTGAACATCAGCAACATATTCATTAATTTGTCCTTAGACCGAGTCTGATCTCAGTCTCTCCACAGCCTCTATACAGCATGTTTGTCTCACAGGAGCCAGGCTGCAGTATCTGAAGAGTAAGTAATGACTCTCTTTTAAAGGTGCTCTAAGTAATGTCACGCGTTTTTTAGGCTACAACATTTTTTGTCACATACAGCAAACATCTCATCATTATCCGCGAGCTGCATGTTTCCTGAACACACTGTAAAAAAATAAACGCAGTCTCATAGACAGTCCAAGCTCCACTAACTCCAACAAAAATAAACTGGCGAACCTGGACCACGAAAACCTAACAGTGTTCCAGCAGTGTTCCAGCGCTCCAACCAATAACCGACAAGAAGGATTTGGGGTTGGGGGGGTTAGTGCGCTGAAGCACGGAAGGGAGGGATATGGGATGGGATGGAAGGAGGGAGGGACGAGCTAGTCTCGTTTAGTTTGAAAATACTTCAAACGTTAAAAAGAAGTAACGTCACCCAACATTGCTCAGAGCACCTTTTAAATGCAGCAGCATCAGAGAGGAAAAATACACAAGGAAAAGCTGAAGCACAGGTCTTTCAATTGTTGATCATACACAATTTGGACGTTAAGACAAGAAAGCATATTTCACTTTCTCATCTATCTGAACAGTAGGAACATATTCATTCATTCATTCATTCATTCATTCATTCATCCATCCTTAGACCGAGTCTGATCTCAGTCCCTCCACAGCCTCTCTACAGCATGTTGGTCTCAGAGGAGCCAGGCTGCAGTATCTGAAGAGTTACAATGAGTTTAACTGCTTTTCTAAACCAGGGGTACAAGAAGGCATAGATCACAGGGTTTAGACAAGAGTTACAATAGAAAACAAGGAGACCACAGGATGCAAATGAAGCATTGACCCAGTTGTCACCAGCAAGCGAGACAGAGTAATATGGGCAGAAACATAGTA
This sequence comes from Perca schrenkii, assembly GCA_025617405.1. Classification (NCBI taxonomy): domain Eukaryota; kingdom Metazoa; phylum Chordata; class Actinopteri; order Perciformes; family Percidae; genus Perca; species Perca schrenkii. The sequence goes on from CM046797.1 coordinate 32,086,737, forward strand.
GGAACACAACTACAAGAACACCAAGATTCCTGGCTGCTTTCAGCTCTGATTTCTTTGCCTTTGGAGTCACTGAATGCTGGAGTGTGACAGCTGTAATATGAGAGCGCATGGCACGAGCCTGAGACACAGCCACGGCAAATACTCTCAGATACAGAGCTACGATGAGAATAACTGGAAAAATAAAGGTCAATACAAGATCAACAGTCAATGAGATAGGGTCATATAAAAACACACATTCACCATAGCAGGATTTATACTTCCCTGATTGAGTTGGGAGATCCTTTAAATAAAGAAGGCTGTAGAAAACAGAACAGAGCCAACACAGACAAACACAGAGTTTAACTCTTCTCCCGGTGACTTTAATGGTGTAGTGCAGAGGGTCACAAATAGCCACATAACGGTCAACTGATATGAGCACTATGGTACCTATTGATGAGGAGGGAATGTTGACTGAAAGAAGAGTATATGTAGCACACACAAGGTCACCAAGAAACCAGCAGGATATTTTTCGGAGGATTTCTGCAGGCATCAGCACGAGGCCCACTAGAAGGTCTGAGACAGCCAGAGAGAGGAGGAGGATGTTGGTGGGTGTGTGGAGCTGGCTGGAGGGAAAGCGAAAAGCACCATTTAACCAACAACAATGACAGAACAACCAAAACCAGTATTCAAAATAATAAAGATGCTTATGAATTTAAACATTTTTCCGATCCACCACATCTGACAGTTAAAATTACTTGGTTGAGGACATGTTGGACAGAAAGCAATGTTTAGAATTGGTAACAGAGTAGACATGAAAAACATCAAAGTCAGACATTTGGTGCACCATTATTCAGTACTAACTCAAAGACAATTCTTCTAAATATACAGCAGCTGTTCACATTTTCAAGTTACATATCCTGTAGAGAGAAGCAAAAAAGTTAATATCTACCTGAAGTGGGAGATAGAAATGATGATGAGCAGGTTGAGAGCCACAGTGATCAGAGAGATGGAGTACCATACAATGGTAACTGTTTCGGACCAAGGAGTCAAGGGCTTCCAGCAGGAGGTGTTCGGGAACTGAGGAAAGCAGAGCTCGGCTCTGTCCTCAACCTCCATCTGCAGAGATCTGCAGATAGCTGCAGCTCTGGCAGCTTTCTGAACAAACCTGAGTCATGTAACTGATTTATCGCTCTCACATTCTCTTCATCCCCTCCTTCTCAGCCCCTGTTTGTCTCTGATGCCCCTCCTCCTCACTCTGCACATCCCACCATCATCTTAATCACTTTCTCTGCAACCCTGCTTCTCACACTGTCTCGCTATCCAATCTCTCCATTGTTATTCTTTAGCCTTGTTTCCTTTCCTTTGTCCTATTAATGTCTTACACATTACTTGTCAAGTTACTAAAACAGTAGTTTTGCATTGCCAGCTCTATCTGTACAGCCCATAGACTGTATAATATGAATGGACAGAGCATGTGTGATGTCACCCATTGGTTTGTGGCGATCTGCTATGAGTCGTCGAGTTTGCCATTAAGGGCGTAGCCATCCTGGTTGCGTATATGACGATTTTAGATGAGAGGGAGGAGCTGCTTACATTCTACATTACACACTTTCACTGGCAATCACATCTTAGCCACGCCCCCAAAACACCCCCTGCTTTATCGCAGATTTTAGGTCTTTAGGATTTTAGACCATAATTCAAAAAATTAACATTGTTCTGTATTGCAGAAGACTTAAAACTAGCGATTGAGACCATAAACGCATCATGAAAATGTTTACTGAGGTAATAAATCAAGTGAGAAGTGGTTCACTTTCTCATAGACTTTTACAGAAACCGACCTCCTTTTGCAACCGCACGTGTCGCCCCCCCTGCTGGAATTCAGATAGGATGCAGGTTTACGGCACTTCTGCATTTGCAACACTTTGCCGAACCGGATGCTTTGTCCACTAATATTAACAGTCTATGGTACAGTCCTGTGGAGTAAGGTCGGGGTACACCACAGATAGATTCTTGGGTAGGAGAAAAAAATGCTCCATGTTGTTTGCATTTCTTTAAACCAATCACAATTGTTTCGGGAGACGCTAAGCTCTGGATGCAGCAATGGAGGCTCTGTAAATGTTTCACTTGTTTTGGTGAAACATTTTCATCCTGGGAAAAGAAATTGCCACTTACAATGTTAAATGAAGATTACTGTTCACACAATACAGTAATGTGAGCTATTTAAAATAGCTGGACACATGGTTAAACGTAATTTATGCTTACCAGAGTATTGCGCTGGGTACTTTTTCCATAGCAATACCACCAATTGGCACGGAGGTCCATGTTTACCCGCCGGCAAAAGTCTGCTGGATGACTCGCATCAACCGGTAAAAACATCAGCGACGTTCCTTCTCTAGCGTTTAGCTTAGTGCAGCGCCATTGAAACCATACACGATGGTGGCTAAGATGGGTCATTCTTCCCAAATCTGCCTTCTTATCCCAATATGGTCAGTTCTGGCTCCAAAACAGGAAGATGCAAAATGCAAACTCCTAGCTTCATAAGTCCACAAACCAATGGGAGATGTCACTGATGCTAAGTCCATTATATTTACATACTATGGTTTGTGTCCGAGCCACTGAGGCCCAGCCAATCAGCGTCCTGTGCAGATCTATTGGCAGCCGGTGTTGGGCAAGTTACTTATAAAATGAAATATATAAAACTATTAACTGTCATTTGAGAGTAATTAGTGACATTACAATATTACTGTCACGGAATTGTAATGCTTTACACTACTTTTGAGTTATTTTCACCAAAATAACAGCTGACGTTTGAATTTCCAATGCAGGATTTTTACCTCCCTGGTTAAGTTGGGAGATCTTTTACAAAGAGAATGCTGTAAGAAATGAACAGAGCCAAAACAGACAAACGCAGAGTTTAACTCTTCTCCCGGTGATTATGTTGGTGTAATGCAGAGGGTCACAAATAGACACCTAACATGTCCATGGAGAAAAAACGAGATCCCGTATGATTCAGGCAATCATGTTTGAAGAGATCAGTTCTAATTTCTTAAACATTTTACGTAAAAACAGGGGGAGGGCAGTGGTCCTGAGATTATGCATTGTTTGTTGGTGTTCAAAATACTGTAAATTAAGCAGACAATATCTGCTTCAAGCTTTTTTCAGACTGTTGCATCTTTAAATTATTCCCTCCAGCATGCAACACAGCAGAAGATACAGATGGGTGTTGACATAGTAGCTGTAGGGCAGAGGCATTAACATCCTTAACGAGGGCACCTTGGTGGCATGTTGTGTGGCACCTGTTGATCGGCACTTGACAAACCATGCAAGACCCAACAACAAGTATGGGGGAAGAGTCGATATCTGCCTCTGTGGACGTCTTCAGGTGCCCGCAGGCAGAGGAGGGATCCTAACAGACGCTCGACAACCGGGACAGCGCGAACCGAAGGAGAGACGGCCTCTGCCGGGGACAGGCAGACCAGCCAGGTATGCCCAGAGAGGGCTGTTGCTGCTCACAGAGAGGGGGGAATTCTTGCTCATCAAGAATATCGATCTTGTTCTCCAGATGAATGCCTCTGGCATTGAGATACAGAGTGGTCGATTTCCTTGCTGTTTTCTGCCCTTTACAACAGTCCGGGGCTCAGGTGTGGAACATGCTTGGTATTTGTGCTTAGCACTGCGGCTCAGCCATGCATTTTCACCCACGGCTGGTGGAGCATCACATAGGGCGGACTCACCAGCGGCGAAAATGGACCCGGACCAAGGCAAGGTGGTGTCGTTGGAGTCCGGTGGAATTTAGACTGGGGACATGGACCATGAAATTTGCTTAGACGGGGCAGTGGTGATTGTAGAGAGTTGCATGAAGAGCTCACCCTTCTTTCTTAAATGCTCCCGCAAGCAACTGATGTCTTCAGTTATCTGTGAGTAGACAGACAGACAGTTCTCACACACACCCATGGTAAAGCAGCTGCCGGGTAGCTTAGCCACCGGGCTAAAGACGAGCTTAAGCTTGCAGCAACGGCGATAATGTTTAAGTCCAGGCCAAGGTGTATTTGTATCTGTCTCTCAAAAGAAAAAGAAAAAAAGGTAGCTTTTAAAGATGGCTGCTGAAGGATTGGGTGGTTTGTCAGTCTCCACTCCAATCCTTTCTAACTCATTTTTTCTGCTACTAATTGGCAGAATAGACCTTTCTTTTAATCAAATAGTTACTGGTTCAAGAACAAAACAAAGAAACCAGTCAAATAACAATCATAGAGATGAAGGAAATGTTTGTGCATTACTGCTTTGCTGTTGGCTCCTGCTGTTACCACTTGGTCAACACCTAAGCGCGAACAAACAGATGTCCCAGGTTGACAACGACCAGTCGTTAAATATGAATGGAATGCTGATATCAAACTTTTTTTGGACATGGATACCTTGCCATCTACTCGATCACTTAGCAATTTGATCACCCCTGTTGCGACACGCCGAGCAAACAAAACAACCTTACCATCTGCTCGAACACCAAACAATTTGAGCTCCCCCGTCGCAGCATGACGAGCAAGCAGGACAACCAGAGAGCAATTAAACCCTGGCCCATCTACTAACCTTTCCCCGGAGGGTGCACCAACAGGTGGACAGCACGGGTGGAAACTGAGCTCTGGAGGGACGGACGTCTATGCCGATATAACCGGAATTACATACAGTGACAACGGTATCCAATCAGCAAGAAAACACAGACCTGAAGGACAACACAAAGGTTTATAAACTAATAAAAATCACGTAGAAGGACGTACAAATCCCAAATATACAGAAGTCCACAAATGTGCTGTCAAAAGCTAGTGAATGGCTTGCTAGCTAGAGGCTAAAAACATACCTGACAAGCTAGGAATGGTCACAGCAGCTCATATCCAGTGTTAGCTTGTTAAGCCAACTCAAAGTTTAGGATCCAGGAGTCAGATGACTAAAAACATCTAGGTAAAACAAGCAGGATCTGAAAGTGTAGCATAAATTAGTGGCTTAAAAACTGGATAAATAATTATTTATTAATATATTTTACAATTAATCACAAAGCTTCTGGTGGGCAAACAAAACACAGCGACCAGAAGCGACCTGAAGTCGGAAATATGACTATATAGATTGTTTATTCCTACCCTCGACTACATAGGATTTTTTTAAAATAAATAAGCGCCCTATCAGTGGCAGGAAATATGACCCACTACTATTATAAGGATTGCTTGTGACTCTGAAGCAGAGTGGTAGCCCCATAACCACAAGGTTGGCCTCCAGCCACACGTCAAATGGTCCCTGAGCAAGACACTGAACCCCAAGTTTGTCCCCGGACACTGTAAATATACAGTATATATATAGCTGTCCACTGCTCCTAATATTAGGATGGGTTAAATTGCAGAAATACCATTTCACTAAATTGTACTGTGTGTATTTGACAATAAAGAATAACGTTGTTTGGTTTTGTTTTTTTAATAATCAAATGGGAAACAAGCTTCACTCTCCTGGGTAAGAGTTTGTTTGCCCAATCCACCATCCCCAACTGACCTCCTTATGCTCCACCTCTTTGCCCGATTTTGTATTAGCTGACATTAGGCACTGCCAAGATGGTGACTGATGGCCAGATCTACTGGGAGCTGCCCACTTTGAGCCTAATTTATACAGTCTATGCTCCTGATTAGCATCCCCTTCCCTTTTAACTCTTTGAATTCAGGATCCCAATTTCCCCACGACCTATACTCTGGTCAATCCGTTCACATTGGGGCCACTTCCATCCCATCCACACATATGAACATCATTTGTTTGGTCTAGTATCAAGGCAAGGAATTCTTGACCATATCATCTGAATCCTCAGCTGCTGGATATCACACACCTAAAAGTTACATTAACAATGTCATCTTGTTGGAATCAAAGAATCCCATGTTCACCTCTGCCAACCAAAATACTTTTAACCTTTTCTTTGTGCTTAACCCTAACTCTAGTTTCTCCTTCTGACCTTAATAAATCCCTCCATTCCTGACCTTAAAGCTATAGTGCATAGTTTCTGTCTTCCCCTTGAGGAATTCTAAGTAATGACAACTACACAGTCGTTGCATCCAAATGACACAAGCATTCGGTGATCACGCACCACCCCCACTCCTCCTCCTTGCAGTTGCTTGTAATCAAGGGGAACACGGAGGTATAACTTAATTTGTGTTTCTTTGTGCGAAAAGCCTCCCGACGACACCATTTTTTAAACCTAGCCATACTTAAAAATACAGGGAGTTTTGTCAAACTCATTTGGCAATGGTATAAATGTAACAGATGTTCATTAATATAAAAAATAACTCACTAAAGCTCCAACCCCAAACATGACACTTTCTGGATTACGTACATCACAAGTTGTGCCACTGTTTTGTTGTTGCTTATGGAGCAAAGAATCCAAGACCTCTCCTCCTGCCCATAACCCTCCCAATCAACAAGATATTGGAGCCCCCTACCCCGCCGCCGGATGTCCAAGAGACTCTGGACCATGTAGGCTGGATGGTCATCTATGATATGTACTGGAGGTGGGGGATCTGTAGGAGAACCCACAGGTTTCAGTTGGGACACATGGAAAGTGGGATGGATCTTCATGGCCTGCTGCAGCTTTAACCGAGCAGCAGAGGGGTTAATGATGGACTCGATGACGAATGGACCCAAATACCGAGGCGACAATTTGCGGGACTCGGTACGCAGCGGGATATTCCTGGAGAAGAGACAAACCTCCTGTCCCGGCTGGAATGGGGATGCAGGGATCCTGTGCCTATCCGCCACTTTCTTGTTCACGGGCGTGGCACCAAACCTTATGGCATAGGCGTAGGTTCTCCTGTACTGAGGGGGCCGCCACTTCTTTCTCCAGAGGTGGGAACAGAGGAGGTTGGTATCCCAGGGACACCTCGAATGTAAAAAGGACGGCGGCAGAGGTGGTCAGAGAATTGCAAGCATACTGGATCCACGGGAAATGTTTAGCCCAAGTGGAAGTATGTTGAGCAGCCACGCAGCGAAGGGATGCTTCCAGGTCCTGATTGGCCCTCTCTGTCTGGCCGTTGGACTGCGGATGGAAACCTGAGGACAGGCTAACAGAAGCGCCGAGAACAGAACTCTTTCCAAACACGTGAAATAAATTGTGGGCCTCTATTAGAAACAATGTCTACAGGTATTCCATGGGGACGGAATGCATGTTGGACAATGGGGTCCACTGTCTCACTGGCAGTTGGTAATTTTGGTAATACTACATAGTGAGCAGATTTAGAGAATCTGTCCACAATGGTAAGCATTGTATCATTACCTTCAGATTTAGGAAGACCCGTAACAAAATCCAGAGCGACATGGGACCAGGGACGACTCGGAACCGGGAGAGGTTGCAGGAGACCCGAGGGAGACTGGTGGCTTTTCCCTGAGCACAGATGGTACATGCTGCCACGTAAGCTCGGACATCTGCCTCCACTGACGGCCACCAAAAATGTCTCTTAAGCAACGTCAGGGTGTGGAACATTCCAGAATGACAGGCGAAACGGAAAGTGTGGACCCACTCTAACACTTGCGACCGTACCGAGGCTGGAACATAGAGTCGATCAGGTGGTCCATCTCCAGGCCCTGGATGCAAACCTTGGGCCGTTTCGACAAGGGATTCAATCTCCCACCGTACAGCAGCCACCAAGCAGGTAGAGGGCAGGATAGCTTCAGGCTCACCGGTCTCTTCAGCGTCAGTGAACTGGTGAGAAAAAGCATCAGGTTTAATATTGCGTGATCCAGGATGGTAAGTTAAGGTAAAGTTAAACCTGCTGAAGAATAGGGACCATCTAGCTTGGCGAGAGTTGAGTCTCCTGGTAGACTGGATGTAGGCCAAGTTTTTGATCCAGAGTGATCGATCCAGACCACAAAAGGCTGCGCTGCCCCATTCAGCCAGTGCCGCCATTTCTCCAGCGCCAGTTTCACTGCCAGCAACTCATGGTTTCCCATGTCATAATTTCTCTCAGCTGAAGACAACTTTTTGGAGAAAAAGGCACAAGGATGGAGTTTCTGGTCTGTGCGGGAGCGTTGAGAGAGAACGGCTCCCACCCCAGAGTCAGAAGCGTCCACCTCCACAACAAATGGTAGTGAAGTGTCAGGGTAAATAAGCACTGGGGAGGTGGAAAACAGTCCTTTCAGAACACTCATAGCTTGGTCAGCCTCAGGTGACCACAGGAAGGGGTCTGTGTGCGACCTGAGATTGGTTAGGGAGTGACCACCCGACTAAAACCCTTGATAAATCTTCGGTAAAAATTTGCAAAGCCCAGAAGACATTGTAACTGTTTGCGTGTATGGGGCGTGAGCCACTCTGTTACCGCTTTAATCTTTTCAGGTTCCGCTGATACCCGCCCATTCTCAATAATGAACCCGAGGAAGGAAACTGTCGGTGAAAACATTTTTCAGCTTTCACATAAAGCTTGTTTTCCAAAAGGCGTTGGAGGACTAAACGAACGTGGGACACATATTCTTCAGGGGACTTGGAAAAAATCAGAATGTCGTCGAAATAGACAAAAACAAAACGATTAGAAAAATCTCTCAAAACATCATTCACCATGGCTTGGAAAACCGCCAGTGCATTGGTGAGCCCGAAAGGCATTACCAGTTACTCAAAGTGGCCAAAAGGGGTGTTGAATGCCGTCTTACACTCGTCATCTTGTCAGATCCTCGACCTAGGCGCTGCACAGGTCAAGTTTTGAGAAGACGGTGGCGCCCTGGAGGGGTTCAAAAGCAGAGTTGATAAGTGGCAGGGGATATTTATTTTTGACAGGTATATTGTTAAACCCACGAAAATAAATGCAGGGGTGAAGGGTCTTATCTTTCTTGTCCACGAAGAAAAACCCCGCCCCAACGGGAGACGATGAGGGGCGGATGATGCCTGCAGCCAGAGAGTCACCGATGTACTTCTCCATAGCCTCCCGTTCTGGCCTGGAAAGGTTGTAGAGGTGGCTTGATGGTAAGGTGGCCCCTGGAAACAATTCAATAGCACAGTCATATGATCTATGGGGTGGCAAAGATAAGGCTTTTTCTTTGCTGAATACTTCAGCCAGATCCTGGTATTCCTCAGGAACAGATGACAAATCGGGAAGTTTCTCAGGGGTAGTAGGGATACTCACAGCTGAAAGAATAGCTGAACCGGGACAAAGGGAGTGACAATGGCTGCTCCAACTGTGTATTGTTTGATGTTGCCAATCAATCTGGGAAATATGGAGACTGAGCCAGGGAATGAGTGACTTCAGCTAGGATGTTACTATCTATGGCTGTAACACTGAGGGGGAATGGCAGTGGTTTGATGGGAATGCCAGCTTGTCTAACCAGATTGAGATCAATGAAGTTTCACTCTGCCTCAGAGTGGATAAGGGCAGATAAAGGTAGAGACAGAGTGCCTAGTTGTAGAGTAGCAGGGAGTTGAAGACGGGGATCTGTGGGTTCAGACTCAGAAATAGGGCTCGCTGGTATACCCACACTAACTAACGAGCCATGTCTTTTGGCCATACTGGACACTTGTGTGCGGCCGCTCCTCTCCGTCGCCTCTCTTGGAGTCTGCTGTCAATTTTTATAACTAGGGAAACAAGACCGTGCAAGTCATTAGGTTCGTCACGAACAGCTAGTTCATCTTTGACTGAATTGTTCAAACCGTTCAAAAAGGCTCCTTTAAGCGCCTCCTCATTCCATTTGGAATCTGCTGCTTAAGTCCAAAATCCAAGGGAGTACTCAGCAATGCTGTCTGTACCCTCTCTGTTTTCTTTTATGGAGTAAGTTTATGTCATATCTCCCGAGGGCGATAAAACATGCTCATGAAGAAATCATTTCAACAATCGAGAGCTGTACAGGCAGCTTCGAGCGTGAAACAAAACATAGGGAGAGGGGATAGAATGGCACCTTTGCATGTAAAACTAAGCGGCATGCGCACAGAGCAGCCACCATGCGCGTGTGTCTGCTCCAGATCCTGTCTCTCCTGAGTCTGTTCCAGGCTCCTCTGAATCTTCCGAACTTTGCGCCCAGACCTCCAGTGCCTCCATGGAACCTCTATCATTTCTCTGGAGTCAATGAGGTTGCCCCCTAGCCCTCTGCTTGATATCCTGCAGACTTATAACTATTCCGATTCGTGGCCTGTGAGCATAGCCTAACAGTCAGCAAGCCTCAGGCCTTCCCACCTCCCATCTATCCTCTCCATTGCAATTTCATTGAATTTGGCTGACGCAGTCTTGTTGTTGTTGTTGTTGTTAAGCACTAAAAAATAACAGCATTGGATGTTCACCACCCACCCTGCAGGACCAAAGGATGCAGAAATAGAACCAGTATGATTGTAAAGGATCCAACAAATCTTTCAAACCATATGGCAATATAGTTTTTGTAATTCCTACCCTCTAATACGACCCATAGGAGCATTATATTAACGCCTTATCGTTGGCAAGAAAATACACCCCACTACTTTTATTTCCTGGGTGAAAGTTCTGTGGTTGTTTGACCCATCCACCACCCCAACCTGCTTTCTTAAAATGAATTTTGCGCTCGTATACTATGTGTCCTTATTTAATGCTTTGCCCGATTGCTATGGCCCCTTCCGTACATTTTGGTGCACACCGGCAGCACTACAACCGTCTTTACCTGCTAAATCCTCCACTTTATTCACCAGCAGGTCTCTAACTGTCTATTTATCTATATATATATATATATATATATATATATATATATATCTCCTGCTGAGCTACACCAAACTCTTTGGTATAGTGGAGTTTGAAGCACTTTGAGTGTCCATGATAAAGTGCTAGAAAAATGTATGGAATTATTATTACTAGTACAGTGCCTGTTGAAAATGTGCCTGTTTGGAACGGGTGATTGCCTGGCCTGTGGAGGAAGACATTGTACTACTGTATTTACCTGACAGAGAACTGGGAAGATTCAGAATGTAATCACAAAATATCACAATGACAATGTGGAGTAAATGCTAACTTAAACAGCTTTACTAGCTAGCTAGTAACTTAACTCTATGAAACAACAAACGTCTAGTAACCATGCTTGCAACGTAGATCACAGACAATATATATGATCAATACTTACACTTTCTTAATCTTATAGGAATCCGCTATGGAGTGGCTTGTGTGTCCTCCAGACTCAGTCTCTAACGTTAGCTTAGCTGCACTGAGTTATCACTCAAACTTACCCCTAAAACTCATTAGCCAATGATGACGCACCCCTGTAAGACCCGCCCATGCAAGATGTTTGTGTCAGAAATGAAAACAAAGACTTCGGAAGCTCAAACGAGAAAGCTGGGAACAAAACTGCAAACGTGATGGGGAGAGCAAAAGACATAATATCAAACAAATAAAATACCAATAGTTTACGACTACACAAATGTTTTGTTTGTGTAGTCGATTGTCCATTATAGAGAGCAGTCTGCTCAGGGTTCTCTTATCTGCAACTGATGTCAGTGATTCCAGCTCCATGCCCACCACAGAGCTAGCTTTTCTCACCAGCCTGTCCAGTCATCCAGCATCCCTCTTCCTAGTGCTGCCTCCCCAACATACCACAGCATAGAAAAGGACACTGGCCATGACAGACTGGTAGAACATAAGCAGGAGTTTGCTGCAGACATTGAAGGATCTCACCCTCCTAAGGAAATAGAGCCTGCTCTGCCCTTTCGTGTAAAGTGCACCAGAATTGGCAGACCAGTCAAGTTTATTGTCAAGATATAATCCCAGGTACTTGAACGTACTGACAGTCTCCACATTCACCCCGTCAATGGTGACAGGCAGCAAGGGAGTGGCAGGCCTCCTGAAGTCCACCACCATTTCCTTGGTTTTGGTGGTGTTCAGCTGCAGCTGGTTAGTCCTACACCATCCCACAAAGTCATCCACAAGGCTTCTATACTCCCCCTTCTGTCCACCCTTGATACACCCCATAATTGCAGTGTTGTCAGAGAACTTCTGCATATGGCATGACTCAGAGTTGTACTTGAAGTCCGTGGTGTACAAGGTGAACAGTACAGGAGAGAGAACTGTTCCCTGTGGCGCCCCTGTGCTGCTGACCACAGCCTTAGGTGTGAGGTCCCCCAGTCTAACAAACTGGGGCCGTTCAGTGAGGTAATCTCTGATACAGGTCACCAGGCTTGGGTCCACACTCATCTGCAGTAGTTTGTCTCTCAGCAGGAGGGGCTGGATTGTGTTGAAAGCGCTGGAGAAATCAAATAATATGATTCTCACAGCACTGCCTCCTTTGTCCAAGTGAGAGTACACCCTGTGTAGTAGATATAGAGTGGCATCCTCCACTCCCACCTTCTCCTGGTAAGCGTACTGTGGGGGATCTTAGGAGGGGGAGCAACAGCCATTCAAGGGTCTTCATTAAGTTTGAGGTTAGGGCAACATGCCTAAAGTCATTAAGTTCCTTAGAGTGTACCTTTTGGGAACTGGTATCAGGCATGATGTTTTCCACAGTGAGGATACCTTGCCAAGTTGCAGACTCAAATTGAAAAGGTGTTCGAGTGGCTCCCCTAGTTCCACAGTACAGGCCCTGAGCAATCTAAAGTAAACGCCATCTGGGCCCACAGCCTTGGGCTTGAGCCTTCTAAGTTCTCCTCTGATCTGGTCTGCACTGAAAGTGGGGGGTGGGGTGGTACATTGTCTTGTCATTGTACATGTCCTTTAACGAGAGGCTATACTGGCTGCTGTCATCCTGTTGGTGTGTCCGTACATAAACCACAAACACACATACCAAAGCATCAACAAAGAAATCAACATGAATCATCTGTCAACTGGTCTCTCACACGCACATTCCGACTGTAGATTTAGAAGCGAAGAAAAGCTCTCTGTGACACAGATGGTCTGACTTCTTCAGAAACTCATTTAAATGTAAAAGTGCTACCGAGGCTTCAGGGCCGTGTGTGACCTGTGGCCTCCACACAGCTGAGGGAGGACGGTCTGTCTGACCTAGGTTCAGTCAGGGGGTGCGGAGGACTTCCTGTAAGTTCCTGTAACTCAGCAGGGGCGGCTCATAATTGGAGTGTCCTACAGATTTCAACGTTCTGGCTGCTGTTCACACTTCAAAGGCTTAACGCTGTTTCAAAGTGCAGGAGGAAGGGAAGAAAAGGAGGCCCTCACTTTCAATAAACAAACTCAGAGACGGTTCTATGGAGGGAAAGTAAAACAGGTTCACCAATGGCAGCACTAAAACACGGCGCTGAGTTCAGCACATTCTCATAATTGGGTCTGTATGATATCGTATGAAAATGTGTGCATACCAAAACGTAAGATATCGTATGAAACTAGGAGACCACCGGCAGGTGACGCCGGCTACGAGCTCCATGACGCCGAGTAAGCCGCTACAGAGCTCTGCGACCACCGGTCATCGGCGTAAATTACATTATGATTAAGTTTAGGTGACTAAAAGTGACCGTTATGTAGCGATGTAAGTTAAGTTTAGGCACCGAAACGACTGGTTAAAGGTGCTTTAAGCGATGTCACGTTTTTTTTAGGCTACAACATTTTTTGTCACATACAGCAAACATCTCCTCACTATCTGATAGCTGCCTGTCCCATAAACACATTGTAAAAAAACACTGTCTCTGTAGCTAGCCCAGGCTCCACAAAAACAAACTGTGCAACCACAAAACATAACAGTGTTCCAGCCAATATCCGACAAGAAGGATTGTGGGGTGGGGGTTGGGGGGTTAGTGCATAGAAGGGAGGGGATGAGATGAGGAGGAGGGAGGGGCAAGATAGCCTCCATTTTGTTTGATGACAATACTTTGAACGTCAACACGAAGTGACGTCACCCAACATCGCTTAGAGCACCTTTTAAGTTTAGGAAAACTGAGGAAGATTGTGGTTTGGATCAAATCACTCCAAAGGAACACACATTTCCCCACGAAGCGAACTTTGCTCCCTGGCTTGAAAGTCCTATGTTTTAACACCTACCCATCCACCCTGACCTCCTCCCTATGCGGCCAGCTGCGTTCTTATACAGCAGCAGTCAATGTGATGCATACATCAAAAAAAACCTTGAAACCTTAAACAGCATTGGCTTAGCCGCGACATCTTCCCCAGCTCCATCCTCTCGTCAAAAATCATCATGTCCGGTTTCACTATTTTTACAGTCTATGGATAAGAACAGAGTAAAAGAGGATAGAAACCTTTTGATGCTGCAGTGTGTTTACGGATAGTCTAGATCCACAACTTACAACTTCTGGGATTGCTCGGGTGCCAAAAGAAATTCAGCCGGATGCATGTCTTTTCGCCGATGACAGTTTCCTTCCTCTTTCTTTGTGTTGGCGTTCTAACCTCCGGTGGATTTGTGAGGACTATGGTTAACTGCTCCTCAGATCTCTGCAGGGTAAATCCAGACAGCTAGCTAGACTAGCTGTCCAATCTGAGTTTTCTGTTGCACGACTAAAACAATTTTTGAACGTACACATGTTCCACCAAAACAAGTTCCTTCCCGAGGCTATTTTGCAGAGGCACCGCCATTGTGTCCGGAGGTTAGCGCCGCCCAAGATGATTGTGATTGGTTTAAAGAAATGCCAATAAACCAGAGCATGTTTTGCTGTGTGGACTAGCCAGCAATGTGAAACTAGTTTACTGATGATCATCCTGCAAATATCGGTTCTGATTTGAATATTTGATGATCATTTAATGGGTATTATTTTCCGTCTTGTGTTATGCATCATTTGTCTAAATGGATAGAATTGTCCCCTATTTATTTACCATTATGTTATTTTTATATATTAAGATATAGGCCTATTTTTTCAAAGCCATCATAGTAGGTGTTTTGGCACTTTCTACCTGAAGCCCTTGTAACTATTTTGTTAAGTGCCATATGAGAAAAAAAAAATCATATTACACCAGCAAGTATGCCCATCACTTTTAACACAATATAAATAGTTAGCCTTAAGTTATTTCTGTACCCTGGTTAAGAAACAGTCATCATAAACAAAAATCATGTCCAAAGATCTCGCTAACAAAACAAATCAAAATGATTATATTTGTTGGGTACTCGTAGGGTACAGATTTGATCACTGGCAAATTATCAAAGATGTTTTATCAATATTAATAAAGTTATGTATATGGTTATTAATAACCTTATCAAATCGGACCAATAATCAAACTGTGGAACGGTCTCATTTCTGTGGTAATCCTTTAAAAGAGAACAAAGGAAGGGGTGAATTCGAGCACGGGCCTGTGTTCAACCAGCAATTATTACAATAAGTACACAAATAATCACAGGCAACTGCTATTTAAGTATAATAGAATTTATTAACATCACAATTATCAGTAGCCAATCAATAATCCTTAGGCAAGGCAAGGCAGCTTTATTTGTATAGCACATTTCAGCAACAGGGCAATTCAAAGTGCTTTACATAAAACATTAAAGAGCAGTTAAAAACAATTGAAAACAATTTAAAAACATTAATAAACAAATTAAAAACATTAAAAGACAAGAATAAAATTGATAGTGCAGTATAAGAATAAAAGTTACAGTGCAGTATAAGAAATTAAAGTTAATAGATTATTTAAAGAAAAGCAACATCAAAAAGATAGGTCTTTAGCTTAGATTTAAAAGAACTGAGAGTTGCAGCGGACCTGCAGTTTTCTGGGAGTTTGTTCCAAATATGTGGAGCATAAAAACTGAACGCTGCTTCCCCCTGTTTAGTTCTGACTCTGGGGACAACAAGTAGACCTGTCCCAGACGACCTTAGAGGTCTGGGTGGGTCATAATGTAGTAGCAGATCAGAAATGTATTTTGGCCCTAAACCGTTTAGTGATTTATAAACCAGTAAAAGTATTTTGAAATCAATTCTTTGAGGCACTGGAAGCCAGTGTAGAGACTTCAGTACTGGAGTGATGTGATCCACTTTCCTGGTTTTAGTGAGGACTCGAGCAGCAGCGTTCTGAATCAGCTGCAGCTGTCTGATTGATTTTTTGAGGAGACCTGTAAAGACACCGTTACAGTAGTCAAGTCTACTGAAGATAAAAGCATGGACAAGTTTTTCCAGATCCTGCTGAGACATAAGTCTTTTAACCCTTGATATATTTTTTAAGGTGATAATAGGCTGATTTTTTTAATTATGTTAATGTGGCTTTTAAAATTCAGGTCTGAGTCCATGACTACACCAAGATTTCTGGCTTTGTCTGTTGTTTTTAACATTGTCGTTTGAAGCTGAGCGCTGACTTTCAATCGTTCCTCTTTTGCTCCAAAAACAACCACCTCCGTTTTTTCTTCATTTAATTTAAGAAAGTTCTGGCACATCCAATCATTAATTTGTTCAATGCACATATTTAATTGTTGTATTGGGCTATAGTTCCCTGGTGATAAGGTTATGTAAATTTGGGTGTCATCCGCATAACTATGGTAACTTATTTTGTTGTTTTCCATAATCTGAGCCAGTGGAAGCATGTAGATGTTGAACAGAAGAGGGCCCAGAACTGAGCCTTGGGGAACTCTGCACGTCATATTTGTATGCTCAGATGTATAATTACCTATAGACACAAAGTAGTCCCTATTCTTTAAATAGGATTCAAACCACTTTAGTACTGAGCCAGAAAGACCAACCCAGTTTTCCAATCGGTCAAGCAATATGTCATTGTCTACCGTATGAAATGCAGCACTGAGATCAAGTAATACTAAGACTGAAATTTTGCCACTATCTGTGTTTAAGTGGATGTCATTAAAGACTTTAACTTTAAGAGCCGTCTCAGTGCTGTGGTGTGGTCGAAAACCTGACTGGAAGGCATCAAAACTGTTGTTTAGCGATAAGAAAAGGTTGAGTTGTTGAAAAACCACTTTTTCTATGATTTTACTTAAAAATGGAAGGTTTGATATTGGCCTATAGTTGCTCATTAGTGTCGTGTCTAGATTGTTCTTTTTTAGGAGTGGCTTGATGACTGCAGTTTTCAGGGCCTGTGGGAAGATACCTGAGAGCAGAGATGTGTTTACAATCTGTAGAAGATCTGAAGCCAAACAATTCAAAACATTTTTGAAAACACCCGTTGGTAGAATATCAAGGCAACAGGAGGAGGTTTTTGTCCTCCAGGTTTTTAAGGTTGATCGTATGAAATTGTGTCCTGTTGGAATTTGTTTTGCGTGCACACTGTGACAACACATATCCTGTACTTGATATGGACGCACTGACTGTTTGTCTAATTTTCTGAATTTTGTCTGTGAAGAAGGAGGCAAAGTCATTGCAAGCCTTGGTAGACAACAGTTCAGATGCTACTGGTACTGGAGGGTTAGTTAATCTATCAACAGTAGCAAACAAAGCACGTGAATTATTATTGTTAATAATTAAATCATAAACTTATATACCTTTTACAATATCACAACCAATAGCAAAAACAGCAAGCCTGTAGCATGGACACGTCTGTGTGTGTGTGTGTGTGTGTGTGTGTGTGTGTGTGTGTGTGAGAAAGAGGAGGGTGTGTGTCGAAATGTAGTCTACCCAAAGACTACCAAAATGGGTACTCCTGTGAGCTGCACAAACCTATTTAGCCTCAAGAGGGCGGTAGTGGTGCTGGGTGCACGAGGAGGGGTTGACGAGGCTAGGGCACTAGAAGAGGCCGAGGGGGTTGCTAGGCAACTCGCACGCCCGTAGCTTGTATGCTAGGCGTGTTGTTGTGTTAGCTCTATACAAAAGCTATACAGACTCCACGTGGTTAAGCTAGCAGCGTTAGCTCGGGAGCTACGTGACTAGCTTGCAGGAGACAGCTGTTCACCATGGTGTGTGTGTGTGAGAAAGAGGAAAGAACTTGAACAGAAGGAAAAACTTCTTGATCTCTTGCGGTTTTGAAAATAATCCCTCTCTTCGTTACTCGAGACTCTAACTTATGTTGTCGTGACAGCAGAATCTGAGGTTTGGTTCAACGAGAGAAAGCGTTATTTTCCTCGCTACTTTCAGCGAGCGGACAACTGACTCAGATTGCTGACAAACTTCTCCAAGGTGGGAAGTAATGTACACAGTCTCAAACACAAACCATCAACAGAGTATCGTGATCAAATGACACATTCACTGAAACAGATTAATAATCACAGCCTGGACCAGTAGCACATGATTAAAATCAGATCACATTAATGGCAAACTAGTGGTCGCAATAACCTTTGCTCATTAATAAAACGCACTACTTATCTCTGCCCAGACGTAAGCCTTCTTACTGTGTGTACAGTCCGTTTGTTTCTGTCCATAGATTTCCACAGAAATGAAATGGGACGGGTCCCTGGCGCTCGTCAGCGTCCCTCCAAAAAGGCAGCAAGGGGGAAAGTTTAGTCGATTTTGAGAATAAAAACGTTTTTTCCTTCTCACTGCAGATATGAAAAAAAAACACTGTTGCATTTTCATAGGATCCACTGAAATTAAATCCACTTTCTCCAGAAAATAGAAGTTTAGCACAAGCGCTTGCGCGCCTCCTTTCAGCAACGTGAGTTGCAATGGAAGACAAAGGATATTTTTGGTGACCAGGCTATTTATAGGTTAAGACCCCATGCTGTGTTTATGGTCCCGCTGAACAAATAGGAAGACTCGAAACTCTTGAAAGTGTGAAGACTACAATCTTGTAGTTCTTTGACTTCCTGCCAGTTGTGAGGCTCTTTCCCCTCTGGCTGGGACTTTCGCATAGAGGTGTGAACTCACCAGGCTGGGGCTCTTGCAAGTAGGCCTGTCTTTTGTCTCTGAGCACATGTGCCACATGTGTGTCTTGTATCCAGAGGTCAGTTTAATCTGAGGCCTTTTGGTTAAAATCAGGTTTAACACCACTGATGGTCCCAACATATTTATATGGTCATTTCTGGCTTGGCGCCTTTGACCAGATAACCTTAATCACACCCACTCCCCCTCTCTCTCTGTCCTCGCCACTCGCCACTCGCCACTTCCTGTAATGACTACAAGGCTGCAAGACTTAATTTTCATTTCAGGAGAAGAGACGAGGGAGGGGTGAAAATGTGTCAGACTGATGGTTTGGCTGAGGATCAGCGTGTTTTATTCATGCCAGTTGGTGTCTACAAACAAACACACACACACACACACACACAGACACACACCTCAGCCTAAAATGAGAGCTGACGTCCCTCTGTGGGAAGCCGTCTCTGACCTTGTCTCCCTCGGCAAAAAAATTAAATACTATCAGTGATTCCGAATCATTCCTGTTGTATTGTCCCGTTGTCATTTCATATCGCATGTTGCTCGCTGGGCATTTAGGGATACTTTGACATAAGACAATAATCTTTAGCTTGTAAAGAAGAAGGTCACGGTTCTAAAACAGAAGTAAGCATGCAAATACAGTAGCTAATGTGTAAAACAGAAGCTGCAGCATGCTGGAGGCTGTCAACCAAACTGATGAATGAGTTAAAGGCATACTATGTAACTTTTCCCTCTTTGGTCCCCCTACAGGTTGTCTCATTGGAACTACAGCGGTGCAAGCTGTAGTTCCAATGAGACAACCTGTAGGGGGACCGAAGAGGGAAAAGTTACATTATGCCTTTAAAGGCCAAAGAAACAGAGAACATAAATACCTGGTGTCTGATGTAGATGTTGTCCTTAGGGTGTAACCACCTGGTTGTACTTAACAGCTGTAGGGCTCTGTGTGTGTGTGTGTGTGTGTGTGTGTGTGTGTGCCTGCTCATCTGTAATAGGGCTCATTTAGTCTAGATCAATCTAAGTACATTTCCAGGATGAAGCCTGACATCTGGCGCATGAGTAAGTCTTGGCCCCTCACATTCTCTGTTGCCATTCTTAAACACTGTTCACTTTGGGAAACAACAACAAACTAGGAGCTAGCGAGCTTCACGCTGAAAATGGCAAGATTTGAAGAAAATTTGGACGGTGCAACAGGCACCGCAGGCCTGCGTGGTTCTTTTGGGGAATAATTGTAAAGATTTACAAAGAATATATTTAGGGCATTTCCTCTCTAACTGGGACGTTTTGGGAACAATTGGTGGGATTGCTGTGGAGGGTACATGCGGAGACAGTGGTGGAGGAAGTACTGACTCTCAGTACTTAAGTAAAAGTACAAATAACCAGAGACATATTTACCTTAGCAAAAGTAGAAGTACCACAATGACAACCCTACTTAAGTAAAAGTAAAAAGTACCTGATTTTAAATGTACTTGTATAATGATTTATTCTCTTAATCTTATTTGCATATTACCATTTTTAATAAGAAAAAAAAGTTGGTTAGTTGGTTAGTTTGCACCTTGGTCAGTGAGGGCACTGTGTCTAGCGACCCGTGATTTACAAAGGGGGGGGTTCACTTATTTTGATGGTGATCTTCGACAGTATCCATACTGTCCAGTACCACAAACAAGGACTGGCCTTTAAAAAAAGTTCCTATCCTAACCAGTATAAAAAGGAAATATGTTGTTAGAATCGGAACGCGGTTGGTTTTATTCATGGATGTATTTTAAGACTGTTTTATTTCCTTAACCATGGGAGCGTAAGCAAATAAAGTGTGTGAAGCAGCAGAAATGGGGAGGCAATATGAAGAAATAAGATATGAACGCGTCTCATGGAGCCTGGCGGAGAAATAAACGATGCAGTGGAGAGAAATAGATGGCAACTATGATTTAAAAATGGGAATAACAAAAAACAAACATTATCATTTTCGCTGTATTACAGAGGGTCAGCAGCACTGCGCCCGGGCTCTGGAGCAACGGAGCCGGCTTGGAAGCCGATGAAGGTTTGGCGGTGCCCCATATACTGTATATCTATGGCAACCAAACTTCACTGGTGAGACAAACGTGTGACGGTCAGGAAGACGTTTTGGCAGGGGGAAAAACTGATCAGAAAATGTAAAGGAATGTTGTAGAAATGTAGTGGAGTAGAAAGTATAGATAATTGCTGCAAAATGTAACAAAGTAAAAGTCAAAAGTATGCACTATTTAAGTAAAGTACAGATACGTGAAAAATGTACTTAAGTACAGTAACAAAGTATTTATACTTTGATACATTCCACCACTGCGTGGAGATACACTGGTAAGAGCTAACGATGTTTAATCATGTATCGGCTAATTTAAATAGCTCACATTACTGTATTGTGTCAACTGTTAACTTCATTAAAGGTCCGACGACATGGTGCTCTTTGGATGCTTTTATATAGACCTTAGTGGTCCCCTAATACTGTATCTGAAGTCTTTTATATAGACCTTAGTGGTCTCCTAATACTGTATCTGAAGTCTTTTATATAGACCTTAGTGGTCCCCGAATACTGTATCTGAAGTCTCTTTTATATAGACCTTAGTGGTCCCCTAATTCTGTATCTGAAGTCTCTTTTATATAGGCCTTAGTGGTCCCCTAATACTGGATCTGAAGTCTCTTCTATATAGACCTTAGTGGTCCCCTAATACTGGATCTGAAGTCTCTTTTAATAGACCTTAGTGGTCCTCTAATACTGGATCTGAAGTCTCTTTTATATAGGCCTTAGTGGTCCCCTAATACTGGATCTGAAGTCTCTTCTATATAGACCTTAGTGGTCCCCTAATACTGGATCTGAAGTCTCTTTTAATAGACCTTAGTGGTCCTCTAATACTGTATCTGAAGTCTCTTTTATATAGACCTTAGTGGTCCCCTAATACTGGATCTGAAGTCTCTTTTATATAGGCCTCAGTGGTCCCCTAATACTGTATCTGAAGTCTCTTTTATATAGACCTTAGTGGTCCCCTAATACTGTATCTGAAGTCTCTTTTATATAGGCCTCAGTGGTCCCCTAATACTGTATCTGAAGTCTCTTTTATATAAACCTTAGTGGTCCCCTAATACTGTATCTGAAGTCTCTTTTATATAGGCCTTACTGGTCCCCTAATACTGTATCTGAAGTCTCTTTTATATAGACCTTAGTGGTCCCCTAATACTGTATCTGAAGTCTCTTTTATATAGACCTTAGTGGTCCCCTAATACTGTATCTGAAGTCTCTTTTATATAGACCTTAGTGGTCCCCTAATACTGTATCTGAAGTCTTTTATATAGACCTTAGTGGTCCCCTAATACTGTATCTGAAGTCTCTTTTATATAGACCTTAGTGGTCCCCTAATACTGTATCTGAAGTCTTTTATATAGACCTTAGTGGTCCCCTAATACTGTATCTGAAGTCTCTTTCCCGAAATTCAGCCTTGGTGCAGAATTACAGCCACTAGAGCCAGTCCCACAATGAGCTTTCCTTAGGATGTGCCATTTCGGTGTCTGTAGCTATTGAGGAGGAGGGGGGGTGCAAGGTGGAGGGTGGGGGTGTGGCCTTGACCAACTGCCACTTTGCTCGTTTGAAAGCCATGATGTCTCTTTCTCATGGGCAGGCCAAATTCTCTGGGTGGGCAAATCAGAGAAAGGGGAGGTAACCTTCCGCCTTATGACTTTATAAGGAGAAGATTCCTGATCGGCCCATCTGAGCTTTCATTTTCTCAAAGGCAGAGCAGGATACCCAGGCCTCGGTTTACACCTATGACTATGGCTGAATCCCATTCCTCCCCTTAACCCTAACCCTTTGTCTTATCCCTAGCCCTTGTCCCTTGCACCAAGTGGCAAGGGCTAGGGGTGAAAACATACCCCTATGAAATGGGACACCACTTGGTTACAGTTATGTCACCACACAGTATGATCACAAACTTCCAAGATACTGTCTGCAAGAAACACTTTCTTTGTTAATAAAAATCTGTCTTTATTGCCCAATAAAGTAAACACAACAGGCAAAAACATATAAAAATACATTATGTTACAGAACTATTATCAACTATTAAAACCATAACTTACATGTCACACACACACACATAAAAAGGCACTCACGCAAGACCACAAAAAACCTACAGTTATTCAGAAATTCCAGCCCACAGCTGATGCCAGTTAGCCAGTAACCTTTCCCTCCTGTATCATAACCAACGACAATGTACAGGTACATGAAAAGGTATGCATTACAAACGATTACAATAATACAGTACCACCAATACAATAATGAATGGCTACAACATGAACGCATGACTCACTCCCATAGTTGCTTTGCAGCATATTTTGATTTTAAAAACTTCTGCTCGTTTTCAGCCTGAAAGTGGATCAGCTGCTGGGTTTCCTCCTGCGTCCCTGTGTGATACAGGACGGTATATGTAAAGCACTAGCGATGTCTCCAAAGCAAATAGTGTTATGCACTGATATCAAACGAAATTTGCTGCTAATGGAGTTTAGTAACACTGTAGACATGCATGGAGTCCTTTCAAGGCAGAAAAATGCAGGACTGTTGTGCAAATAAGCAATGTAGCGTTAACGTTACCGTTACCGTTGCCGTTACCGTTAGCATTAGCATAGCAAGCTAGCGATTTTTAAAAATGTTTCAATTACAAATATAGTTGCCAATATGTATGTACAGGACTGTGTAGAGTACTAAACAAGACTGTCGTAATTTTTAAATCAATTCTTTAAGCCGAAAATACTTACATTTATGGGTCTCTCTGGTCGACCAGGCAGCCATGTTCCTTGTTGCGCAACATCTCTGGATACCCCTGCTGGCCAAGTGAGCTCGCGTCCTTACTTGGTCTGAAGGGACCTCTGGCCCTAACACTAGGCCCTAACACTCGATCAAGACGAGGATTGGGACAGCACTAGCTCTCACGTGAACGCGCACAACAAGGGTTAAGGGAAAGGGTTAGGGTTAAGGGGAGGAATGGGATTCAGCCTATTTCTAGCCACTGGGGGACCATAGGCAGGCTGGGGGAACTCATATTACAGTTTTGTACAATCACTTTGCTACTAATTTCAGAACCTTGACGTCATTTTTCAAAACTCTAGACATAAAACTCAAAACGATCATCACTTGTAACAACGACTGTCCAATGTTCAAAACATTGCATTGTGCATTCATATCTTTAAAGAAATATTGCACTTGCACAATCCTTGGTTCAAAAAACAAATTTATTGTGAAATACCATTGAAACGTTACTTTAGATCACCCGCACACAAGCTACCCATAGTTTCACTGTGTCATCGTTCGTACAATCATTAAATATTGTAGTACAACATAGGTGATACCTGTTTCATTATGGTACTACATATAAATATATCCCTGTAAAAGTATTGCAGTAGTAGAGTGAATACTACAGACTAATGTGGTACAAGTGTGTGTGTATTATATATATATGTATATATATATATATATATACCTGGTATATATATATATATATATATATATATATATATATATATATATATATATATATATATATATATATATATATACCTGGTATATATATATATATATATATATATATATATATATATATATATATATATATATATATATATATATGGGCTGTCAATCGATTAAAAAAAATTAACTAATTACAGTTTTTTTTAAATCGCTTTGGTACAATTTTCACAAGTAAGGTGTACCTTTTCAAAACTCTTAGTACAAATATCCAAACTGATCACACTTGTCGCAGCTAGTCATTCTTTCAAAACATGATGTAATGTTTTCAGTCCACATGATCATCGTTTCAAACACAAGATTATTGTAATATGTAATGAGAACATTTGGTTTAATCACCGAAACACAACAGTATGATCTTCTTTCAGTTTAGTACTTTTAACAGTCAGTTCATCCAACAGCAAACAATGCAAGATACATGTTTCAAATCAGCCTTAGAAGTGCTGAAATCAATATGCTATAGTACTATAAAATACATATTACACAGTTACACATTAGGCAATACACTTACATTACTTACATTTACATAATCTATCATTTCCAAAATATCTCTCCTATGTGTAATCAAGTGAAGGATCAATGAAGACATCCTCTACAATCATTTGGGCAAATTAGTTTTTATTTTTCAGATATAATTGTAACATAGTTATATTTTCTATAATGTAACTAAATGAGAACAAAACATAACAATTAGTGCACACATTACATTAATTTGGCTCAAGCCTGTCTTGAGCATTTGGCCATAGATTCTCGTCCACATCACAATGAATGTTTTCATTGTTCAAGCACCTTGGAAAAAATCTTTTGGCATGACGAATCCATGCTTGACATTGGTCTACATTGATGTCATCAAATGCATCATCCATGGCCTGAAGGAGGGTGGCACGCTCAAGGGGATGGCGATCATAGACCTTCCACCTCCATGCTGAAAAAAATTCCTCAATAGGGTTGAGGAAAGGAGAGTATGGAGGCAGGTAGAGGGTCATGAATCGAGGATGGGTCTGAAACCATGCTTGAACTACCTCTGCGTGGTGAAAACTGACATTGTCCCACACAATTACATATGTGACCCCTTCACCTTGACAGGCCAGCTCAATTTCATTGAGAAACTCAATAAGATGTGCAGCATTATAGGAGCCAAGTAATGGCCTACGTCCTAGGACACCATCTTCAGAGATAGCTGCGCACATAGAGATGTTTCCTCCACGTTGTCCAGGCACTTGGACAGTGGCCCGTTGGCCGATAATGTTACGTCCACGGTGACGAGTTTTGGCAAGGTTAAAGCCCGCTTCATCAACAAAAACGTACTTGTGATGGTTCACATCAGCGTCAAGCACCATAACCCTCTGAAAAATATAATTTGGTTAGTTCTTTTTACAGTGTTGTTCCAATATACATATGATGCAAGTGATGCTTCAAATAGTAACAGTAAAACAATATACAGTATAGTGCTGTACCTGAACATACTCAGCCCTTAGTTGTTTCACCCGGTCATTGTGTCTCTCAAAAGGCACCAGGTAAATGTGTTTCATTGATACCTGGTGCCGCTTTAAAAGGCGGGCTACTGTTGGTAGGCTGATGGATGCCACATTGGCAAAGGTGTCATTGTTCTCCTCAATTTCCTGCTTTATTTCTGACAGCCGTATATCATTCCTGGCCCTCACCATTTCCACCACTGCCAACTCTTGCTGGTCGGTCAGCACACGGCCACGACCACCACTATGGGGTTTTGTGTTAATTCTAAGCATAGAACGGAGAATACTATCAATAGATCATGCTGTACAAATACTGTAACATGTTAACATGCATTACAATTTACTGTGAATGTAATAGTATACATCTTCCACACTTACCGGTTTTCTTGGCGAAAGGTTCGGATGATAGAATTGACAGTTGATCTTTTTAGATTTGGCTCAACTAATCTTGCAGCTTCTGCCATAGTAAGGCCTCGGTTCACCACATGATCAATGACGATGGCCCGGACTTCATTAGAGACAACAGTTCTGCCTCCCCCTCTCCGATGACCAACCCTTTGATGGGCCCCATGCCCACCTCTCTGACGGATCCCTCGTCCACGAGCTCTTCCAATTCCTTGCTGTCTATCCTGGTCCATGTTGAAAGAAATTGCCAGTGTTCAGACCCTCACTTATATCTAATGACCAATTGTGGTTACCCCATCTGAAATCAATTAGCAATAACGAGTTCTCATCAGGTGTGGTTATTTTATATGTTCTTACAAACACATATTTTATTTCTATAGTTCTCAAAATCCATATACTGTATTGCTGAAATGGAAATATATAGCTTTACCAAATGGTTAAGTGATTAACCATTAAGATCAGTTGGATTAAGTGTTGGTCAAATGTATTTACACAAATCAGATGAGAAGCATATCAAAAGTATTGTGAGCATTGCATTGTGAAAGACAATTACTTCATATGAAAGGTAAGTCTTGATGACACACTGATTAGGTGTGGTGAAAAAGTGAATGTGTAATTTTGTGCGTTGTACTTAGTCAATTGAACATGTGATTACATACTTGCGATAATAGTACCAAAGCGAATAAAAAAAACTGTAATTGCACAATTTGCTGTTATTAATCGCGATTAATCACTTTTTTAAATTGAGACTGAAGCTTGTAATAATGGATATTTAAATGCTAAATCACTTAACTTTGCAAATATGAAGAAAAAAACAAACAAGGAAAGGTTCTGCTAAGTTCAGAATAATAATATCTTATTTAATATCTTTCAGAACAACAGCAGCAACAATTTGGCTTAGTCCTGCTGAAGGCTGCTGAAACGGCTAAAAACTGTCCGACGAGAGCAGATTTTTGTCACCGTCCCCGGCTGCTGTCGCGTGCTCTCATCTACTTTACAGGCGAGGCGCAGTTCATCTCCAACGAGCCCATGTTCAGTCGGCGGCAGGGCAGTCGGGAACTCACCCGGAAATGGCGAATGGAATGAGGTGACTAGTCTCTCAAAATCTGACGAAAATCTTTGTTGATCTGAAATGAAGACAGATTCAACAACTGCATGGCCTATTTCTCTCTTCAAATGTTTTCAGAAACATGTTTCAGTGAACTATTTTAGTACAATATGAGATCGTATTCTGAACAGCCGCCATGACAGTCTGGCTTTGAATTTACGGAGAAAACAAACCCATGTGACGCGTTCGTCCAATCAGCTGCCGGTTTTCATTACTTGGGCAACGATACAGAGTAGCGCCGCCTGCTGTTATATAGACGTATTACGTTTCTCAGCCACCACATGAAGTAAACAAACACAGCTGCGTTAATTTCGTTAATTTTTTTTAACGAGTTAAATATTAAAAAATTAACGCAACAACGTGTTAATTTTGACAGCCCTAATAAATATATTTACTCTATTTAACCTTTATTTACAGTATCCAAGTAAGTCGATTGAGAACAAATTCTCATTTGCAACTATGACCTTTCACATTCACACAGTTCCACATTCATACCTGGAAGCTGCCCAGTACAACCCCAGTCTGATCTGCGGGCCACTGAGCACTGAGTGTGTATGTGTGTGTGTGTATGTATGTATGTATGTGTATAAATATATATATATATATATAAAATATATAATTTCTCACAAAAGTGAGTACACCGCTCACATTGTAGTAAATATGTCATTATATCTTTTAATGGGACAACACTGAAGAAATGACACTTTGCTACAATGTAAAGTATTAAGTGTACAGCATGTATAACAGTGTAAATGTGCTGTCCCCTTCAAAATAACTCAACACACAGCCATTAATGTCTAAACGGCTGGCAACAAAAGTCAGTACACCCCTATGTTAAATTCCCATAGAGGCAGTCAGATTTTTATTTTTAAAGGCCAGTTATTTCATGGATTCAGGATACTATGCATCCTGATGACGTTCCCTTGGCCTTTAGAATTAAAATAGCCCCACATCATCACATGCCCTTCATCACTGGCCTTTAAAAATAAAAATCTGCCTACCTCTATATCTGCCTACCTCTCTCTCTCTCTCTCTCTCTCTCTCTCTCTCTCTCTCTCTCTCTCTATATATATATATATAGATAGATAGATAGATAGATAGATAGATAGATATAGATAGATATAGAGATATATATATATATATATATTTATCATCAGTAACAAGTTGGCAGAATTGGACATCAATTCCAAGGGCCTGCATGCATACAGTGCAGTACTGTCAATACTGTAAATAGTCTTAAAGGTGGTACATTGGACCATAAAAACAGTGTCTGATAAACAGTAGTACATTACAGTAACGAATGATGATGAAATATTACATCCACAGATAATGTAGTCTAATTGGTTTATGCTCCACGCTAACTGGTGACAATTAATCTCGTTATCTTGAAACTTTCATGATCTAAACATGGAATATTGTTTGTCTGTTTCCATACAACTATGCATTAAGAGTAATGCAACAGTTACTTATCATTTTGAGTAGTTGTATAAATTGATAGTTAGATCATTGTAATGAAATGAATAGACAATCATTTGAAATGTAATGTGTCAATTGCCTTTTGAAGTAGTAGTACTTTGATGTTAAGTTGTGTCATATTGAACAGGTGATCTTTGTTAAATGAACAAATGATCTTTGGTTTAGGTGTATTGTATCCCAGCAATTGAAACAAGTGTTAGAGTTTTGACAAATGTGAATTTTGATCATTGGTTGTGAGTTTTGTGTCTAGAGTTTTGAAAATTGACGTCAAGGTTCTGAAATTAGTTCCAAAGTGATTGTAAAAAAACTGTAATGCTAAAAAACCTCATGAAGTTAAATTTTTATGCCATGGGACCTTTAACAAATCAATGTGAACCAAAGTCCTCATTTTGTATTGCATAATAGAAGACAGCTATCAAGAGAACTCATTGGCTCAAACAGTCTGTGGGTTACCATGTGTCAGCATACTGTACTCAAAAAGTGTCTAGTTTAGTCCTGATGTGTCCCATCTACGTCGTCACGACATCCTCCTCTCATTATTCATTGTATCCACTTGTGTATTTGTCTCGTGCCAGAAAACCTGTTGACCTCTCTTCTTGAGGTAAATGTACGGCAGAGTGGTTTGTGTCCAGATGACACACTCGGTAGGCATCCTGTCCCAGAACTGACAGAGAAAATCGGCCTTTAACTACACAAATGAGTGGATATATAATAAGTGTGGCATGCATGTGTTCACTTTTTTTTTTCTTAAGTAACTTTCTTCTTCAGAACAAAACCATTGAAGTGTGCTTGTTCAGAAAAAAGTTCCAAAATCCATCTAGAACAGGAACTGACATTGGTCACCTATACTCCTGGCTGCATCCTATGAGGAGGCATCATTCATTTTGATTTTGGCCACAGACAATGTCGCTGAGCAGTTTGTACTGTTTATTCTTCATGACAATTGATAAGTTCAAGAATGGGAACATCTTAATTTTTTAGTGACCCTTGTGTTTATTGTCACACCTGTCTATAGTGTGAATTATCTTATTATTAAATTATCTTAAAATAAAAGATATAGTGTATCGTGCATCACATACATTATGAACAAGTATCTAAGTGGTCTTGAAGAGGATTCTATTTTTCTGTCTCTCATTTGGACTCGGTCTTGACTAGTCCTGGTCTTGGACTTGACAAAGGTTGACTTGACTACACCACTATTCACCTTGTCATCTCAACTGCTGTACTCCATTACTATCCTGCAAAATACAAGTCAACAGCTCCATCTTCTAGCAAGTCAGCAGAGCATTTCATGAATAACTGTGGCAGTTTAGGTTTGCAGATAATGTAACTCTACAATGAACAATAATTGTTGCATGGCACAGGCTTTAACACCTTCATCATTTAGTTTGGTTGAATCACACTAGGGTTGGTTTTCCCCCTTGGTGCGGATTGTTTGGGCAGGTTTGAATGCAACAATCATACTCAGATACCAGGAGTATGAAGGCTAGTAAGACACCTAAATAATCAAATACTTTTCCATCATATTTAACCCTAGCCCTAGTTTCTCTCTGACTTTAATTAATCCCTCCTTTCCTGACCCTATTTACCCTATTTATCTTTCTGGATGACGTCACATTACCTGCCAGCAAAAGTTGTATCACTGCTCTTTTTTTATTTAACAAAGCCCTACTGCCTCAATTGAGTGGCCCTATTTATTTATTTTTACACAATGTTGTCTAAATGCAGCTTCATAGCTCTGAGACGCCTATCACTTTGTGAAAATTAGGGACGATTGGGAAATGGCCAGTAAGAGTATCTGGTTCTTTTACACTGTTACACTGTTCAATGTCTGTCACTGTAGTTTATTTTTTTATGGAGTTTTCTCCAGGTCATTATTGTCTCCTTTTGTTGTTGCTGACCAGTCCAAATCACATCACTTAGTGTAAAAAAATCAATAAAAAGACATGACGATACATTACGAATGAGTCTAATTTATTATCATAATTCATGCTACTTTACAACAAATCACCATGCTATGTTAAATGGAATGAATGGCATCAAATCTGATTTAAATTGCAACCCATCAGATTTCACATAGTTTCTAAAACTTTAATTTCCTCTGTCCTATGATCACAGTGTATGTTAAAAAACATAAAAACAACAGCTGATGTTTTTCTATACTGGAAAACTACATGTACATGAAAGTGTGTCTGTTCAAGGGCATCTTTTGAATCTGGTAATCATATCTTCACTTTCTGTTTTTGATAACTCACTCACTGAATAGCGTTCATTGCTTTATCCTTAAACTGAGTCTGATCTCAGTCCCTCCACCGCCTCTCTACAGCATGTTGGTCCCAGAGGAGCCAGGCTGCAGTATCTGAAGAGTTACAATGAGTTTAACTGCTTTTCTAAACCAGGGGTACAAGAAGGCATAGATCACAGGGTTTAGACAAGAGTTAGACAAAAACAGAATTACTGAAAAGTCAAAAAGTGTAGCTATAGTCAAGTTGTAAGGTGCCCATGTTATGATGTATAACGGGCATACACACAATAGAAAAACAACTACAAGAACACCAAGATTCCTGGCTGCTTTCAGCTCTGATTTCTTTGCCTTTGGAGTCACTGAATGCTGGAGTGTGACAGCTGTAATGTGAGAGCGCATGGCACGAGCCTGAGACACAGCCACGGCAAATACTCTCAGATACAGAGCTATGATGACAGTAACTGGAACAATAAAGTTAACAAAAAGATCAAAAAGCAGTGAGATGTAATCAGGGTCTATAAAACATGCTCCGTAGCAAAGTTTATGACTCCCTGGTTGAGTCGGAAGATCCTTTACAAAGAGAAGGCTGTAGGTAACAGAACAGAGCCAACACAGACAAACACAGAATTTAACTCTTCTCCCGGTGATTTTAGTGGTGTAATGCAGAGGGTCACAAATAGCCACATAACGGTCAACTGATATGAGAACTATGTCACTTATTGTGGCTAAGGGAATGATGACGCAAATAAGATTATACGTAGCACACACAAAGTCACCAAGAAACCAGCAGGATGTTCTGTTGGAAATTTGTCCCGGCATCACCAGGAGGCCCACTAGAAGGTCAGAGACAGCCAGAGAGAGGAGGAGGATGTTGGTGGGTGTGTGGAGCTGCCTGGAGGGAAAGAGAAAAGCACCATTTAACCAACAAGAGTGACAAAACAAGTATTCAAAATGAAAATACAAATCCACATGAGTTTGTATATATTCCGTTCCACCACATCAGTAGTTACCATATGTTTAAGTGTAAACAGTTAAAATGACTTGGTTGAGGTCACGGTGGACAGAAACAATGCTTAATATTGGTAAGAGAGTGGACATGAACAACAGTCTCTGGTATCAAAGTCAGACATTTGGAGCAACATTATTCAGTACTAACTCAAAGACAATTCTTCTAAATATACAGCAGCTGTTCACATTTTTAAGTTACAATTCCTGTAGAGAGAAGCTGAGAAGTTAATATCTGCCTGAAGTGGGAGATTGAGATGATGATGAGCAGGTTGAGAGTCACAGTGATAGGACAGATGGAGTACAGCATAATGGTAACTGTTTGGGGCCAAGGCGAGGGCTTTATGCAGGAGGTGTTTGGGAACTGTGGAAAGCAGAGCTCGGCTCTGTCCTCAAACCTCCATCTGCAGAGATCTGCAGATAGCTGCAGCTCTGGCAGCTTTCTGAACAAACCTGAGTCATGTAACTGAATTATCTCTCTCACATTCTCTTCATCCCCTCCTCTCTCTCAGTCCCTGTTGGACTCTGATGCCCCTCCTCCCTCGCTCTGCACATCCCACCATCATCTTTATCGCTCTCTCTTTAACCCTGCCTTTCTCACTGTCTCTCTATCCAATCTCTCTTTTGTCATTTTCTACACTTATTTCCTTTCCTTTGTCCTATTATTGTCCTAATACTCACAAAATACAGTGATGTGAGCTATTTAAATTAGATGTATGTATGGTTAAACATCATGTGCTCTACTAGAGTATCTCCGTGTGTATTTTTTCCATAACAATCCCACCGATAGGCCCACAAAACTCTGCTGGATATCTCGAATCAGCCAGTTGGAGATCAGCAATGTTTCCTCTCTAGTGTTTAGCTTAGTGCAGGGCCAGTGAAACCATACACGACGGTGGCTAAGCTGTGTCGTTCTCCCCAGCTGACCAAATATGGTCACTTCTGTCTTCAAAATACCAAGATAGTGTTGGCCAAAATGCAAACTCCTAGAATCAAAACAGCAGTCAGATGCTACGTCCATCATATTTACAATCTTTGGTTTGCTGTCCGAGGAACTAGCCAACTCAGTTCGGATATTTGCATATTGGGCTAACATTTATTAGCTTATGTTAATTGTGAGTGAGAAGATGGTGAGGCTAATGTTAGCTAACATCAGACCTTGTGCAGACCTCTGCTTCGTCCCGTCTCTTCCTCATCAGTGGTAGTAGGAGAGAAGCTGCAGCTCTGGGAGCTTTCTGCCAAGACATGTCATGCAACTGATTTTTCTCTTTCTACCATTTTCATTTTCTCCTCATTTACACTTCTCCATCATAATCTCTGGTGGACACTGATGTCTTTCCTGTCAGGGATGTGAAGGTTCAGACCCAAAATGCAGAGACGGCAACAGCCAGGATAGAGAAACAAAAGGTCTTACTAATTATTACTCCAAGGAATACACACTGGAAAACTATTACAGGATGAACATGAGGTGCCAAGGGCACAATGACAAACAAAGTGACAAAAGAACTCAAAGAATATGACAGGTAAAATACACGAGGAACTAAGGCACAGCTGGAGTGGGCAGGGAACTGGAATAAATGATTGGGTAACAAGACTTGCAAAACAAAAGGCCCTGTCACACCGAGCTGACAGCCAGGAACTGGTGGCAACGAAGGCCGACTGTGGTATCGGTCCACCTCGTCTTTGTCTTGGCCCAAAATTAGCACTCGGACATACCACAGAGACTACAGCCGACGGCCAAGTACCATGTATGTTATGCGCATCAAGAAAATTAAATAAATACCAATAAATACCAGCAGGTGGTGGTAATCTATTGTCATTCTACAGGCTGCGGCTGGAAATCGGAAGAAGGATGGGAAATACTTTTAACATGACTTTAAAATCGACATAAACCGAGCCAAAATGCTTATGTTACCATTAGTTAGAAGTCCAACAAGTCTTCCAAACCAATGACAATATAGGTTTTTATCCCTACCCTGTTATACGACCCCGAGGAGCATTTTATTAATTGACGCCCTATCGTTGGCAAGAAAATACTACCCACTACTTTTGTTTTCAAAGAGGACATGATCCCTGGTCTCCTGGGTGAAAATCCAGTTTTTGTTTGACATGTCCACCACCCAAACCTGTTTTCTTACACAGAAATTGGCGCTCTTATACTTTGTGTCCTTATGTAATGTTTGCTCAATTGCTATGGCCCCGTCCGTACATTTTGGTGCACTCCGGCAGCACATCACCCCTAACCCTAACCCTCTTAACCTGCTAAATCATCCACTTTATTCACCAGCCAGTCTCTATTTGCCGCTGAGCTGCACCAAAGTCTTTGGTTCAGTAGGGTTTTAGGGCCCTGACACACCAACCCAAAAACCGTCCGTCGGACATTCTGGGGCAGTCAGTGACTCGATTCTGTTTGGTGTGTTCCGTGCTTTGGTCTGTGGGGGGGGGGCCTTCGGCCTTAATTTTGGCCGACCTGACTTGCAGGATCGGAGGGCAGGCAGTTGGACTCAATGACCAATCTGATTGGTGGAGTGGAAACCCGGAAATGGCGAGCGGGATGAGTGACGAACGCCTTTCAAAATCAGACGAAAATCTTTGAAACTGACCTTTGTCGATCTGAAATGAAGACGGATTCAGCAACTATTATACAGCCTATTTCTCGCTTAAAATGTTTTCAGTAAAATACGAGATCGTAAAATACGAGATCGTATTTAGAACAAGCCACCATTATCGGTCAGCTGGAGAAGCCAGACTCACGTGACGCGTTCGGCATTTCCGGTTTTCATTTTTTGTATTACGTCTCGCGCACACGCAGAACGTACGCTCAAGTCGGCGTCGCTTCATTGTGTTCCGAGGCACTTTTTGGACCTCAGGGAGCAGTGGTGAAATGTAACTATAGTTACTGTACTTCAGTAAATTTTTCACATATCTGTACTTCAATAGTGCATACTTTTGACTTTTAGTTTTTGCAGCAATTATCTATACTTTCTACTCCACTACATTTCTACAACATTCCGTTACATTTTCTGATCAGTTTTTCCCCCTGCCAAAATGTCTTCCTGACCGTCACACGTTTGCAGTCTGCAGGGAAGCCTTCAGCAGCAGCAGTCCAGCTCCCGGTGCCGCTCAAGATATTACGAATCCCACTATGGCCACGCCAAGTGCCCTTCAATAGCATTTATTGGCCAGGTGCGTACCGCTCCCTGTCTCTGCTGCTGATCCCGATTCTCTGCTTGGTCATATGTGAAGCATCAGTTCACATAGGGTTAAATATACAACCTGCATATTTATCTTTATCTAACACTCCTGGTCCTCCTCAGCTGTGAAGCCACGTACTTGTTGTCCAAGCCCGTATGTTCTCGCTAAATAAATGTGTTCAGCATTCACTGTCCCGTGGGAAATAATGCAAAGTCGAGCTTCATGCAGATCACCCTGATAGATAACCAGAATTGTGAGTCAGATTGTAAACTGGGCCACAGATGGTAAGCACAATTACATTAACCTTAAACTAACTTAATTAAAATGCCATGGCCCATACTGTTTTTTTGTTGTTAATTATTAGAATATAGACATTAAGAGAAGAAATCGTTATGCCAGTACTTTTACTTTTAATATTTAAAAGTACATTTAAAATCAGGTACTTTTTGCTTTTATTTAAGTAGGGTTGTCATCGTTGTACTTCTACTTTTACTAAAGTAAATATGTCTCTGGTTATTTGTACTTTTACTTGAGAGGTGAGTGTCTGGCATCGTAAGGCATATTGGTGGTGGTAGAGTGTGGTCCCCCCCGAAGAGCTTTGAGTGTCTATGATAAAGCACTATATAAATGTATGTATGTAATTATTATTATTATTATTATTATTATTATTATTATTATTATAAGAGGTGTGAGAGTGAACAAAAACAGTTAAGGTTTGGGCCTTAAAACCCAAATACCAGTGAGTTAAAAACTCTCTGTAGAGCTGAGAGGAGCTGCACAGTCGGGGGATAATTCTCTGTGGATTTGTGACTGGCAGCAACCCCTCTCACATTACACATGCTAATTGAATCCCTTTCTTTGTTAAAAAAAATCTAAAAAATTCCACTTGATTAAATTATTGCATTGTCAGACACAATATCAACTGAAAAAACAGTCCTGTTCAGTAATGATTACATCATATGTTAATGAGTTCATGCTGATGCTTGTTTGTCTTCACACCTCTGCTGGCAGTGACACCTCATTGGTCGAGATGTCATCATGTGACTAACCCATGCAGGTGTGAACAAACTTCCTGTCCAGAGGGGTTCAGCACACCACCTTTAGGAGCCACTAATGGGCTGCAAAACATTGTTCATAGAGAGGCAAATCAAATCTCACGGGACCTGTTGGGAACTGTTTGTGTGTCTGACGATGCCCACCATACACAACAAAGTAAATGGTCATTTAGCCCATCAAACACTGATCTATTGGTAGATGAGTTTTGATCAGTTTTAGCTCTGCTAGTTACGATACCAAAGCATTCACACAAACGTTGCCTCCTTTGCCAACTTGCTGAAGACTTTGTTTTAATGCAGTTTTTATTTATAATACCATATGATTGTAAAGAGTGCCTAAAGTTAACTTTTTTGGCCACCAGCCACACAGGCTGGGATTAGTGTCCCATTTGAAAATAAACCAATAAACCAATAAAAGTTTTTTTTCACTTTACGGAACTATGTCCCTTTTTGCATCACATGTGAACAGAATGTAAAAATGTACTGATCTAACACAAACCAAGATCTTTTTCTAAACATATCTAAGTAGTTTTGGTGCATTTACCTAACCAAACTGCGACTGTTTAAAACCGCGTCAGTTAGGGTTAGATATGAAGTCAGAAAATGCTCCTGTGGGTCATATTTCTTCTGTTTGCTCTGATGTCTACATTTGAACATTTGAACAGATCAGCGGGAGAATGGTACGTTGATTTCCCGATCTTGATAAACAACTCGTAGCCACATGCCATCACCGTCCAACGTCAACTACATTAATTCAAAACCCATCTAGGACTATGTTTAGACGGAAACGATCTGAAGAGAAAATGCAAAAGTGGCGTTGCGTTATCACTTTTTATTCCGCGTTTAGACGAGCATTTTGAGTGGGAAATCTGCATGCATATGGTGACGCAAAAGTGTGTGACATTTTATGTAGTATGCACTCCAGGCGGCTAGGTGGTAGTGTGAAGCACTGCCACACAACATCACCAAGTCCTCACGCCTGCGTAGAACCTTCCTTCTACTTCTCTCCCTCTCCTCCTCCTCTCTCCCTCTCCTCTCCCTAGTAGCATGAAACCAAAACATGAACGCTGACAATTTAGTCTGGAAAGACGAGGAGATGGCACAACAGGGCGTGGACTGGGAGTCTTGCCACTCAAAATATATAGACATATCGGTTATTGGCTGGAACACTGGAACACTGTGAGGGCCTTATTTTAACGATCTGAAACGCAAGTATCAAACGTGAAACGCAAGTAGCTTTGTGGGTGGATCTCGGGCGCTGTTGCTATTATACCGGCGGGATAAATGAGTCTTGCGCCCGACGCAAATCTAAAATGGGTCGGTCTGAAGTAGCTAGGTGTGTTTTGGGCGTAACGTTAAAATAACCAATCAGAGCGTCATCTCACATTCTATTTAAGATCAGGCATGCTTGTTCCATGGCGGATTGCTATTATGACGGCGGATTTGCCTGGCGCACGCCAGCGGGAGCTGTCCGGGATGCGGCAAAGTAATAAATGCCCGTCTTGACCGGGTGGCGATGTTGCTGCGGCCTCTCGGGCGCATCTCCTCAAGTCTGGAGAGGATTGCTGCAGCCATGGAGTGTGGACCTCCAAACGCACCACCTGCTCCTGTTGTGCCCCTTCCTCCTCCCTCCCACTCCATCTCCGTCCACCCGCTCCACCAGGAGCACATCGCGCATTGCCACTCCCGGACCAGATCCCGCCGGAGTGTCCAATCCCACCGTAGTTCAACATCACGTCTCCTTAAGTCCTCTAATATTTCCTCATTTATGTCATCAACACATCCATGATTCATGGAAATGTTGTGTAAAACACAACAAGCCACAAAGAATGCTGGGACTTTTTGAGGACTGTACTGTAAAGTGCCTCTTGACCTATCCAAACACCTGAAGCGCATTTTCAGTAATATTTTTCCTTGTAATTATGTATGGTTTGCAAAAATGGGAACTGCTGTATCCGTGTAGATGGGGGAAGCAAGGTGTAATTATACATGCATAAAAAATAGCACCAAAGAACATTTGCGCCGGAACACTCCTCCTCCTTTCGGGAGCGCAAATACATTCCCTATTTTACCGACGTGCGTCTGTGGAGGGAAAAGTCCGCTGTGCGTCGGGTGCAAAATAGGAATGATACACGCGTCGGTGTACAAAGGCAATTGCGCTGAGTGCAAGATAGGGTCCTGTTTGTGCAGTGGTGCAGGTTGGCACAGATTGTTTTTTTACAGTGTGTTTAGGGGACCAGCAGCTCGCGTATAGCAAGGAGATGTTTGCTGTATATGACAAAAAATGTTGTAGCCTAAAAAACGCGTGACATTGCTTAGAGCACCTTTAACCAGAAGTTTTTTTGGAGAGTATTAGTTAAGAGGACAGGAACTAGCTAGCTTTTAGCGAATGTAAACCAGTGAGGTAGCGTTGTAGCTTTGGTAATTAAACCTGGTTAAAGCATGGCGTTGACAAGTTTAATTTATTAAGTCAATATCAAGCATATTTTGAGCTTATTTTGAGTGGTTCACTTAAAGATATTGTTTAGAAGGATTTGGTTGTGAACTTGTAAGCAAGGCAGTCGAAGAGGCGTAGCTAGCAAGCTGTTAAAAAAGCTGTTATATGCCCATTTCTCCGCTTTTACAAGCTGGTGGCATTTTAATGTTTGCACTTGTTGCATTTACAGTTAAAGCAAAAACACTGATGAAAGTCCATGTGAATGTCAGCAAAGTTTTATCGGCTAGGGTTTCTATCCATTAATGTTCTCACTTCCACGGGGCTGAAGCGCTGAGGCTTTCTTGTCTGTTGCCTTCCCTCCGGGTTTTCTCGAACGTTCCAATCAGTGCTGCCACAGTTACTTTGAAAAAGTAACTTAGTTACTTTACAGATTACTTGATTTTAAAAGTAATTTAATTACTTTACAGATTACTTGATTTTAAAAGTAACAAAGTTAGATTACAAGTTACTTTATTAGTTACATTCAGCAACTACCGACAACACCCCCACAGCCTCAACATAAAAATGACAACCGGTTTACTATGAGGCAGCTCGGCATTGTCAGTAGTAGGATCTGGTTTATTATGGCACGAAAGAGAGCCAGTCAACAGTATTTAAGGGCAGCATTTCCTCTACAAGTCCAGCTTTTGTTGTTTGGGTGGTGGGGGACCTCCTGCTCTCTGCTTCGCACCACCTGCTGGGACTTGCTCTGTAAGTTTGACTGCAGTGCTGCAACTCCAAATGTTTCTTCAAATTTGACGTAGTGTTTTTGTAGCTAGATAGCACTTTGTCTCCACCAGCACAGAGTGTACAACGAACCTTAATACTGCCATCTTTAGCTGACACAAACTCAAAATAGTGACTGTATTTCCAGCTAGAAAGCGCGCATTGCTCTCCTCCCTCCATTGTTGTTTACGTTTGTGTCGCTGTGTGGTACACGTGAACTGTCCTCATGCTGAAAACGTGACTTCTCGCATACGTAACTTCACTCCCCTAGACGCAAGAAGAAAGCTAAAATATATAATTTTACTAAGGAAAATGACAAAAATAGTAACACACAGTGACTTGGATAAGTAACTCTAATCTGATTACTGGTTTGGAAATAGTAACGCGTTAGATTACTCGTTACTGAAAAAAGTGCTCAGATTAGAGCAGGGGTCACCAAAAAATGTGCCTTCCTTTAGATCTTTTACAGAAACAAAAGGTGATTTTAGCTGTGGTGATATTAGTAGTTCTTGTTGTAATAGCAGTTCGGTTACATAGGACTGGATTTTATTTTCACTAATTGCATACTTGAGTCGCCGGGTAAGCTCAATTGGTGGAGCGGGCGCACATGAGTAGGGGTTTGCTCCTCGACGCAGCGGTTGCGGGTTCGACTCCGACCTGCGGCCCTTTGCTGCGTGTCATTCCCTCTCTCTCTCCCCTTTCATGTATTAGGTCCAGTCTGGAAAAGGGGTGCCGTGCTAGTGCAAAGCATTAGGCCTTAACAGAAACTAATGCTATCTTTCAAAAAGTGTACCGATCACATTGAAGGCTACAAGAAGAACAGTTGGTAAAATCAGCCACATTAATACCAGCTTTAACAAATTGTATTATTTGCAATTGTACTCTAGAGTTTGTCATTCCCGATCCCCTGTAATCATAGCTAAAAACTAAAATTGCTTTTTTTGAATTAATGCAGTGTTCAGAAAGAACTAAAAGAAGCAAAATATCAGTGAAAGTGGAGGAACATTTGCATCTCCTTGAAAAGGAGTCTGATTGATGATTTGTTGGCACATGATGCTGAAAAAATATCCCCACCGGATGATTTGTTAGAGCTTACTGAAAGCTAAGATTCCACGGACACTTTCTACGATGCTTGTGATCAGAACGGTTTTGAGAATTCAAATAATTTAGAAGATGAAAATTCCTCAGATTTCCTATTTGATGATTTGTATTCTGAAAACTGTGTGCCAGGTGATATGCCTGGTTGTGATAGTGACTGATTTGCATGGAGATGAATGTTCTG
Source organism: Perca schrenkii (assembly GCA_025617405.1). Lineage (NCBI taxonomy): Eukaryota > Metazoa > Chordata > Actinopteri > Perciformes > Percidae > Perca > Perca schrenkii. The sequence continues at coordinate 32,127,343 of CM046797.1, forward strand.
ACTTGGAAGATGATAATGATGATTCATGCCACAAACAGAGTTGTCTGTACTTCTTAAAATCCTAAGAAGGAAGGGCCTTGATATCCCAGCGGATGCCAGAACTCTTATGTCCACTGACAGATCTTGCAATGTGACAAAAATGGCTGGGGGTTCCTACTACCACTTTGGAATCGAAAATGCTCTCATAGCTGAACTAACATCTTTAGACATTTACCAAATGTGACTGATACTCTCACACTTCGAATTGACATCGATGGATTGGCCTTATTCCGTAGCTCCAGTATGAGTCTGGGGCCTATTCTGGGTAGGATTAAGTAGATTCCAGGGTGTAGTGTGTTTGTAATTGGAGTGCACTCAGGTGTGTCCAAACCTGCAAACGTGCAAGAATATGAAAGCAGTTTCTCAGAGTGGTATTGTGAACAATGGTGTACATTTCAGGGTAGCGTTACCCGATGCTTTTATTTGTGATGCACCTGCACGTTTCTTTCTTAAATGCTGCAAAGGCCATACGGACTATTATGGGTATGAGAGGTGCACTCAAAAAGGCCAGTACATGAATAGGAAGGTGGTTTATCCTGAAATATCAGCAGAGCTCAGGACAGATGAGCAATTTGGTAGGCAAGGCTATCAACTGCACCAACTGTCAGCCTCCCCCCCCCGCCCTAAATGATCTGGGTTTAGGTTTAGTTCCCAGTTTTGTGTTAGATTATATGCACCTTGTGTGCTCGGGGGCAATGCGTAAGTTAATATTTCTTTCAGTGGCTTTCCCACATGGGACCACCATGGAACCCCCGGACAAAATTAAGTGGGCTGCCCAGATGGGTCCCACTCACCAGCCCATAGCCAACCCTTATGGGCCCCACATGTGTGTGTTGATAGGGAACTGACAGAGAAAAAAGGCCTTCACCTAAACCAATTAGTGGCAAACAGAGACTTCTAGTGGGAAGCAAGGGTTGTTGAGAAATTAAATCCTGAGCAGCTAAAATGTTTTCGTCCCTCCTTTAACGTAGTAAAAGTAAACAGAAATCTCTTATCTAACTGAAATATGAGAACACCAATTTAAGAAGTATCTCTTGGGATGTGGGCAAACATTTGCCACTAACTCATCCATCACACACTTTGCAATTCCGTAGTCCGAAGCTGGACTACAGTCTGGACTCAGACATTTTCCTATTGCCTCAGATTTCTCTTGACACAACAACAAAAAAACACTGCTGGTGACAGCGCACCATAACACAATGTTACTCACTGCTATGACTACACACACACACACATATAGGTGTCCTACTGGCAGAATCATAATAGAAACACAACTATAAGAACACCAAAGGCCTGTACTACGAAGCAAGATTTGGCGTTAATGAGGTAACGTCAGGTTCAATCTAGGGTTCTGTGTATCATGACGGTGGATTACTTGTTACCGGGTTAAATCGCCGTGGTAACTTATGCTGAACACCTAACCTGGCTTTTATATGTCTGGGATGCATCTTATGTTGCTGAAATTTCCTCCTCGACTCCTCCACTTGCCTTCCTTCATTGCATCTTAGTACCTCCCATTGAGGAGGAGTGGGAGAGATGCCAGGAAATCATGGGAGGAGAGAGGAACCGAGGAAATGTGTTTTTAGAGGGATGAGCTGTCCTTTCTGAAGCGTTACGTGAATACGTTGGCTGTAATGGCGGAGTAAGCAACTCCTTCAGCTGCAAGGCTTCCAGGAAGGCTGCTCTTGTGTATCCTCGCCCAATAGCTCATTGATGCTCGGTCCTCGGTCCTCTGGGCAGAAATAAGAGCTTTTCACCGAGGAGGGACAGAACAACTTCCGATTCAGTCGAGGACCGAGGAGTCGAGGAGCTATCAAATAAGGGTGATGAGATACAGCCTTGGCTTCATCGTGAGCTGCCTGCTGATCCTCCTTCCCATTAGACAGACGGAGGAATGTGGAGCAGCAGCTCCAGACATGTCGAGTTAAACACTACCACACAGGCCAGAGGAGTGGGATTACAGTGTGTTGCACTTCTTGACATCACAAAATTCACTTTATGGCTCCTAAATCCTGAACCACAGGACGGACACAGAAAACAATGGTGAGGAAAGAGCTGAGATGGTGGAGGGGCCTCCTCCGCCTGGGGACCCCTGGATATGAGGTCCCTCAATGTGGCGACAGAGGAGGCCGTGATATTCCTCCTGTATCTCACTCTCCCTCACTGAATAGCTTTATTAAAAAGGTGCCTGTGTGAATGGTGGAAGGTCCTGCAGTTGTGTGGCAATGTGTGTCATGGTGATCCCTAAGGATGTTCATGTTATTGTGCATCCATGTGTCTGTGTTGAGTTTAGCCAGTTCTAATGTATTATTGTTAGGTGAACAGAGTTTGATGAAAGATGGAAGCCTATTAATTTGTCTCATCATTCCCTGTGGGAAGGTTCCTATGAGTAGTGTTTTATTTATGATTTCTGAGTGGTGGATGGCCTGAGGCCCGTTCCAGGAAGGAGGTTTAACAAACTCTGGGCCTGATTTACTAACACTGGCGCAGATTGCGCTGCATCTGTTTATGCGAGTTCGGTAATAGCGCACGCTATGCTTCCACATTTTGGGTAGTATTTATCAACCCTGATACCGATCAGGCAATCAGCGTCTTTCTCCGCCCACTATACCGTAAATTGCGCTGTAACAAAGCGGTACTTGTGCTATGATATGGCTGAGTGCAGACTGCGATATTCCCACAGCTGATGCTATGACTGTTTGAAATGATCCTGATGCCAATATTTGTAATGTAGCGAGGAGTTTAACAACTGCTGGAATGGGATGTGAACGCTGAGTGGGAGATTCAATTTCATCTTTGATTTCTTCCAGTTACTCTAATATTGCATGGCTGCTTGATCTGTAACGCTAAATGATGTTGTGTTCACTGACAAAGTGTGATTCTTATGTTAAAAATATTTTCAGCCTTGCCTATGTCTTCGTCTTGCTCAGATTACTGTTGCCATTTCACCAGCGGCATAAAGGTCTACGAGGAAACTCGATTGCGGCTGGTTTAGACCTGCTTTTAAGAGGCAGAGAATTTCCCCCGCAGAATAGAGACGCGCTTTTACTGACAGTCTTTGTAAATACCACAGAATATATAATTAGGCGCACTTTGCGCTTATCCTCTCACCTTTTTGGGTGGAACTCCCACTTTCCCCACGACCCTCCCACGAACGCATATTGAAAGCGCAACTTGTCTCTTCTCGCTTATGTGGCAGACAATCTGCGGTTTTACCCAAGTGCGCCCTGTTTGTAAATAGCCCACATCGGTTACATCCGTCTTTGCGACAAATTAGCGCCTCCAAACAGGCGCAAATGGCTTGATAAATCTAGCCCTCTGAGTCTAACCCTGATGTCTGAGTTGATTTACCCTGAGATGGAAACTCTGAGTTTTCGGTTCCAGAACAGCTGATTTGAGTTGGTTCAATCAACTCAGAGTAGGTTCACTCAGGGTTACGCGCTTGCACATAAGGCAGTATGAATGGAGCCATGATTCTACGAGTCACCATGGTAACAACCACAAACAAACGGGTCGGCGGAAATACTCATGCGCACAAACAGCGAGTTTGTATTTAGTTAAAAATTGTAGGCTACACCTATAATTTTATTCAGGTGCAATCCTGCGGGCAAAAAAGTAAACTATACTATTCCCATTCTAAGGCTGCAGCACCATGATCATTAACAGAACTGTAATTATAATCATTTATTTCTTTTTAATGGCTCACTGGTTTGTGTCCAGGGAACACGTTTAAAAAAATTTCAGAGCGATCACTCTTTTCTGACAGCTCTACATAGGCTACAGTGGCCTTATGGCTTCTAATGTTATTGGCATGGTTTCCACAAAACTGCAGGACAGTCCCAGCCGACAAAAACACCTCCACAGAACATGTCAAATGGCCGACCAGGCCCGCAGATAAGAAGAAAGAAGAAAGCGACCACCTGTAGATAAAAATGGTTAAAAGTCAAACAAAAAGCCTGTTCACATAGGTCCAATAAACCTTCAGTAAAGGAAAATACAGAGGAATAAAAAGAGAGGGGGATTAAGAATGTAAAGAGAAAAGTAAAAGGAAGGTAGGCTCCTTTAAAGCTGTGAAGTAAAAGATTACAGTGAGGTTAAAAGAACTTAATACTCACAGGTTCGGAGGCCTTGTGGGTGCTTAGGCCGTTGTCTGAAAGAAAGGGGCCGTACCCCCTGGGTCCACACAGTCTCTAAGTTATCAAAAAAGGATAAAAAGTTGATAAAAGCCATCCTGTATAGGTGGGGAGATTAGTAGTCTTCAGTGTGCACACACAAGTTCAGCTGACTCACCCCTGAGGTTTCCTGGCTGGCTGGCTTGTTAAAACAATTCAATTCAATTCAATTTTATTTATAGTATCAAATCATAACAAAAGTTATCTCGAGACACTTTACAGCTAGAGTAGGTCTAGACCACACTCTATAATTTCCAAAACCCCAACAATTACAGTAATTCCCTCAAGAGCAAGCATTAGCAATGGATATTGCGACAGTGGCAAGGAAAAACTCCCTCTTGGGAAGAAACCTCGGCAGACCCAGACTCTTGGTAGGCGGTGTCTGACGGGCCGGTTGGGGGTGTGATGAACAGTGGCGATAATAGTCACATTAGAGGAACAGTGACTTCGAAGGTCATCATGGAAGCTCATGTCAGAGCATGGGTGGAAGCGGCGGATGCAGCAGGACGTAGCAGGATACGGCCGGGAATTGCAGAGAATCACAGAGCTAGGCGCTACAACAGCCTTCTAAAATTCTAATCTTTAAAAATTCATAACAAATCAGCCGTACATGCTACCACATCGCAACGTATGCCAAACTGTAGCCCCAATAGAGCAGAAACTATGTTCTGCTGTTAACTTGTAGCAATTTATGATGTCCATCACTCTCTTCTTGAACCTTTCTCCTCCCACATGTTTGTTTCAATTGACAATCCGTCAAAAAACTGGTAAAATACGGACGTTTGGACAGTGGCTGTCAGCGTCTGAAACAACAAAAAAGCGGCCTTCAGCGTGTTTGTAGAACGTACCAGGTAGAGCAGCATGTACACTGAGTTTAGTGAGTACTATGTAAGTGGGAAATTCCGCATAGGGAGGTTGGTCGGTGGATGGGTCAAACACAGGACTTACACCCAGGAGACCGGGGTTCATGTCCCACCTGTGTCTTTAACCGTCCCGTTATTGCCACGTGTCACGGAAGCCGCTTTCTTCTTAACCCTCGTGTTGTCTTCCCATAGACCGTGAACTTGTTGTCCTCCCGGGTTAAAATTGCAAATTAACTTTTTTTGGCCCTTTTTCCAACGTTTTTTGAAAAGTTTTTGTCATTTTATTTAACGAGTTTTTTTTTAAAATACATGGTCAATAAACAATTTAAATTAAAGCTGCGAGCAGCGATTGACGGGTCCTCGCGCCACTGCGCGTGTTGGGGTTACCTGGCGGACGCCAATCCTTGCGAACGTGCATTTGCGCGGCACTCAGACGCCGCAAATCGTCAATGATGAAAAGGGAACTCCCAGCCGAGTACAATGATACCTCACACAAGACTCTATGTCATACGGTTCATTAGCTGTGAAAAGGGGCGTGGCTAAAGAGTAGGGGGCGGGTCAAACGCTCACCAATTAAAAAGGAAGTCTCTGCTGAGTCTGTTGATACATCACACAAGACTCTACCTTAGATGGGTCAGCATTCATGAAAGGGGGCGTGGCTAAAGCATAGGGGGCGGGCCAAACCATCACCAATCAAAAAGGAACTCTCTGCTGAGTTCAATGATACCTCACACAAGGGTATACATTAAAGGGTTCAAATTTTATGTAGTATAAACAAATCCTGCAATTTCTTCATTTCAGAATTTTATCTAAAAAAGTGAATTTAACCCTTGTGTTGTCACAACACAAAAACAAGGGTTAATACAGGACCTTAGTGCTTGTTTGTACAGCATTTTGGTATCTAAAAAAGAGAATTTAATAAAAATGTTTGAATTGTTTCCTCATCTACGCATTGCAGTCAATGCAAAATAGAGCATCTTTAAACACTGTTTTTTTTGTAAATAAATTACAGGCATCTCTATGTTGTCTTAACCAAATAAACACATTCTCAGAATTTTGTAATACGAAATAATTATTTTTACAGTAGCTTTGAATTCTGCATTTTCATGCAAGCTTGCTCCTTGTCTTCTAGGTGTTGCGATGCCACTTGTGACATCACCCAGATAATATCTCCCTGAGATCAGAACCTGCCTACGGCCTCAATGGTTCTGAGTTTGAGTCCATGGTGCTGCAAGATGATCATACATGTATCTAATCAGGCATTGTGCTGCGGACAACTGCCCTGCATGTTTTAACCCTTGTATTGTCCTTCGTGTTACGGGAACTTGTTTAGTGTATTCACTTTTTGTATTAGCCTCGCAGCCTCTGTCCTTCGGGTCCCAGGGACCCTCGCTTATTGTGACTCTATGCATTTGCTACTACCCTCGCGGCCTCTGTCCTTCGGGTCCCAGGGACCCTTTGTGCAGCGTAAAGGCAAAGACAAAGCTCAAACCGCCGCGCGATCCAAGAGGCTACTGTCTCACGCAGTCCGCACAGTAGGGCTGTGTGCAGCTCCCACAGACGTATCTCTGGCAGCCACCGCACACGGTGTGTCTCTTGCGGTCCTTTTTCTTTGGACAGAGCTGACACCTCTTTCGCTTGCTGGGCACTCTCGGCGCTCTCGGTTCTGCTTCCTCATCGTCGTCTTCCTCCTCGTCGTTTTCGTCATCCTCCTCGTCGATTTCATCCTCCTCATCGTCCTCCTCCTCCTCCTCCTCCTCCTCCTCCTCGTCTCCTCGCTGGTCTTGTCGGGCTTGCCTGACACCAGCGCCTGACCTGGGCGCGCCTGACCTCGCCGCCACGGCTTTGACAAGCGCGGCAGACGCCTGCGTGCGAGGGAGACGCGAGCGTCTCTCGATGAGCGGAGTGACGAGCGCCCTGCCCAGCTGCTCGAGGAAAGCCCTGCGCCTGTTGAGCTTGCCGCGCAGCCACTCGGGTCTGAGTTCTCGCCAGAGCACAAAGGCGTTGTAGGCGGACACGTCGAGGATGTTGTGGAAGACGGCGAGGGGCCAGCGCGCCGTCTTCCTGTGGCAGCTGTACGTGCCGACGAGCTTGTCCAGGTTGTCCACGCCGCCCCTGGTGCTGTTGTAGTGCAGGATGATGTCGGGCTTGGCGGCCCTGGAGGCGCTGACCCGCGCGTCCCCCGTGTGCAGCGTGCTCAGCAGCACCACGTTCCTGTTCTTCTTCGGCACGTAGGACACCAGAGTGACGGTGGGCGTGAAGGCGAACCTGGACGAGAAGACCGCGCGGCCTTGGTGTCGAGCAAGGCGCGCGGCAGCTCTGGCTTGTTTTTGCGCATCGTGCCCACCACGGTGAGGTGCCTCTGGTGGAGGAGCCGCCGGGCCAGCTCGTAGGAGGTGAAAAAGTTGTCACATGTCACATTGCGGGGGCCCCGCAGGCCCTCGGTCAGGTCCATCACCACTCGGGCGCCCTGATTCCTCTCGGGCTCGCCGCTCACAGACTTGCCCGTGTAGACCTGCATGTTCCACGCGTAGCTGGAGCCGGCGTCGCTGGCCACCCACGACTTTAGTCCGTACTTGGCGGGCTTGCTGGGCATGTACTGGCGGAAGGAGCATCGACCTTGGTGTCGGTGGACGTGACGGACAACGATGAGGAGAACGATGAGCGTGGGAGAAGAGTGACGATGAAAAGTTACAAAAACATACAAAAAACACACACACACACACACACACATACAGTATATACATATATACACACACATATACACACACACCACGAAAGGGAACCAGCTGCTCGTCCACGGTCACGTCGGGGCCCGGGTTGTAGAGGCGAGGCAGCCGCCGCACCCAGGCGTCCCACACTTCTCGTATGGCCGCCAGTTTGTCCGTGGCTCGTCTGGCGCCTCTCGTCTCGCGGTCGTCGAATCGCAGCACTCGCGAGAGCGCGTGGAATCGCTTGAGCGACATTGTGCCGCGGAAAATGGCCCTGCCACTCTCCTTGTGCCACAGGCTCTCCAGGGCCTCGTTTCGGGACCTGTACACGCCGGCGAGGAGCAGCAGCCCGAGGTAGCCGCGCAGCTCCGTGACGTCCGTCATTTTCCAGTCGTTGCCGCATTTCCTCAGGCCCTCGAGGTTCGTGGCGGTCACCACGATCTCTAGTATGCGCCGCGTGACCAACAGGTCGAACGTGGAGAGTTTGTCGCGGACGCGTACTCTGTGGGTCCCGGGCTCTCTGGAGCGTTAGCGCATCTGTGGTCTTGATCTTGGTCTTGGTCTTGGTCTTGTTCTTGGTCTTGTTCTTGTTCTCCGTCTTGTTCTCCTTCTCCTTCTCCTTCTCGTTCTTGTGCTGTGCCACGGAAATGTGGTCGAGGGCGACTGGGATGATACGTCTTCGAGGACCATTCGATTTCGCCGTTTCTCGACACAAACCTTTCGATCTCCTCCTCGTCCTGCTCATCCTGCCCATCGTCTTGCCCTTCTTCTTCTTCTTCTGCTTCTTCTTCTTCCCTTTGCCGTACACCTTCTTGGGCTGCTGCAGCTATGTCTGCTCCTCGTTCTTGTCCTTGTTCTTGTTCTTGTCCTGGTTCATCTCGGTCGTCTTCTGACGCACACCCGCCGGATGACCATTCGTCTTCCTCGTCAGAGTCGCTCTGGTCATCATCAACATCTTTTTCTTCTTCTTCTTCTTCTTCGTCTTCTTCTTCAACTTCTTCCTCTTCTTCCACTTCTTCCACTTCTGTGTTTTTTTCTTCCATCTCTTCCACTTGGGGGACATTGCGTGCTGTGCGTGCCTCGCGTGCTATGCGTGTTACGCGTGCTATGCGTGCCGCACGTGCATCGCGTGCTACGCGGCACGCGCCTCGCGTGCTGCGCGGCACGCGTTTCCTGCGCGTGCTGAGCGTGCCTCTTGTTCCGCGCGTTTGAGAAAACGATGCAGCTCCAAATTTAGAGTCACACAGCGGGCCATGCCGGCGTCGTAACCGGCTGCTGAACCGAGAACAAAGAGTACAGAGGTCCAAACAAAGACAAAGAAGAAGAACAACACGAAGCAAAGATGACATAAACGAGAAGATAAAGGTCAACAGTGTGTGTGTGCGTGTGTGTGTGTGTGTGTGTGTATAATAAAAGTGTTTAGTAGGACGAGAACAAGGTGTGTTTCTTTCCCCTTTCCCTACCCTTTCTGTGTTACTACTACAAGCCAGGCTGCGGTAGCGGGGAAATACCACGGAATAACGTATGGGTCACAGAGACCCGGAGGCCAGAGCCGCGGTAGGAGGGAAAAACCACGGAATAACGTATGGGTCACAGAGACCCAAAGGCCAGAGCCGCGGTAGCAGGGAAATACCACGGAATAACGTATGGGTCACAGAGACCCAAAGGCCAGAGCCGCGGTAGCAGGGAAATACCACGGAATAACGTATGGGTCTCAGAGACCCGAAGGCCAGAGCCGCGGTAGCGGGGAAATACCACGGAATAACGTATGGGTCACAGAGACCCGAAGGCCAGAGCCGCTGTATTGGGGAAATACCACGGAATAACGTATGGGTCTCAGAGACCCGAAGGCCAGGGCCGCTGTATTGGAGAAATACCACGGAATAACGTATGGGTCTCAGAGACCCGAAGGCCAGGGCCGCTGTAGCAGGGAAATACCACGGAATAACGTATGGGTCTCAGAGACCCGGAGGCGAGAGCCGCGGTAGCAGGGAAATACCACGGAATAACGTATGGGTCTCAGAGACCCGGAGGCCAGAGCCGCGGTAGCAGGGAAATACCACGGAATAACGTATGGGTCTCAGAGACCCGAAGGCCAGCGCCGCGGTAGCAGGGAAATACCACGGAATAACGTATGGGTCTCAGAGACCCGAAGGCCAGCGCCGCTGTATTGGAGAAATACCACGGAATAACGTATGGGTCTCAGAGACCCGAAGGCGAGAGTCGCGGTAGCAGGGAAATACCACGGAATAACGTATGGGTCTCAGAGACCCGATGGCCAGGGCTGCTGTATTGGAGAAATACCACGGAATAACGTATGGGTCTCAGAGACCCGGAGGCCAGAGCCGCGGTAGCAGGGAAATACCACGGAATAACGTATGGGTCTCAGAGACCCGAAGGCCAGCGCCGCTGTATTGGAGAAATACCATGGAATAACGTACGGGTCCCTGAGACCCGAAGGCCAGAGCTGCAGCAGTAGAGAAATACCACGGAATAACGTATGGGTCTCAGAGACCCGAAGGCCAGAGCCGCGGTAGCATGGAAATACCATGGAATAACGTATGGGTCACAGAGAACCGAAGGCCAGCGCCGCGGTAGCAGGGAAATACCACTGAACACTGGCCAGGGTCACAGAGACCCGAAGCGCAACGCCAGGCCAATACAAAAAGTCGAATAAACTGAACGGGTCCCTGTGACCCAAAGGACAACACAAGGGTTAAATGCTTGTTACTAATCCTAGCTTCTGGGGAGTTTACTCCCCGGAGTCCTTATGTTTATTCACCCAGCATATTTCCTTGGAGAACGATGGCACCAAGATCTTCGTGGCAGCTGTCGCCGTGGTCCTGCTACACTCCCTGCTAAGCTCTGCGGTGCCCTGCAATGTCATGCTGCATCCTGCAAAACCCTGCTGCTTCCTGTTACGTCCATCCATGCTCTGCCCTGCAGCGCCCTGATATGACATGAACTACTTTTTTAAGTCACTGTTCCATTATTAATGTGACTATTATTGCCTCTGTTCATCATATCCCCAACCGGCATCGTCAGACACAACCTACCTAGAGCCTGGGTCTGTCTGAGGTTTCTTCCTAAGAGGGAGTTTTTCCTCGTGACTGTCGCACTCAGGCGCGGATTAATGCACAGGCTTACTAGGCTGCAGCCTAGGGGCCCCACGTGTGCAGGGGCCCCAGATTGTCCAGACAATTTATTATTATTATCATTATTATTATTTTTTTTTCGGCCCATAAAAGTGTTAGGCCTAGATCGGCGGCCCATTGTATTTTCAATTGACTCTGGGCTGACCAAAAAACACTTTAGTCAAAAATATCACATAGACTATTTTTTTCCATACACCCCCTACTTTCACATTGAAATGGACTAGTCCATAACGGTGCGCTGCGCGAAAGATAAACACACAGTGACAGGAGAGCTGGGAGTACACAAACAGAGACGAAGCAAGACGAGTCTAAGCGCGAAATTAAACCAAGTTACCCAAGCGGCTCAAATAAAAGAAAAAAGTCCCGATAAGTATTTGGCAACGCTGCCAAAGATGACAAACGTTTTTACGACTACTGTTGGGCATACAGACATGATGAACAACAGTCCAAAGCGATGAACATGCCGCTACAGCAGCAGCTAGCTGTGGAGTGGCGCTAGGTGAGGATAACGTTAACCAAGACAATGCAGAGGACATCATATAATACAAACTTAAACAGCATCCTCTTTGGGATTTCTGCCTGCATGCAGTTTCGGGTGTGCATCTGCCAGGCTAGAATAGTGATAGAGATCATGGAGAAGAAACGCAAAGGAGGTGCAGAGAAGCTGCTTGAGAAAAAGAAGCGCTGCCAAATGTGCCAAATGGACAGACATGTTTTGGGCAGTGGCAGGACCTTCATCAGCTCCCGTGGCCGATGATAGCGGTGCTGGTGTCGGCTACAGTGACATGCAGACTGAGGAGGAGACTCAGGAGGAGAGGGACAGACATGAGGGAGTGAGCTACAACCTGCGGTAAACACAACTCCCCTTAAAACCCTTAACCCCTTGATAAAACTGAGTGGTGGACAAACTGTTGATGATAACACTACAACAATAAAAGCAATAGGCATGCTATACTGTATCACTGCATTATTTTGGCTAAGTGCGCGGGTATCTGAGTCTTGACTGATAATTTTCTCACCGTTTTATTATTATTAGACTATATTAGCCTGCCTTTCATTCAACAAAGTAGCCTACATTTTAATAAGTGTGACAGTCCTTTACGCATCAGTCTCACTGTGTTGTGTATGTGGAGCTGCATCTGCACATGGGGAAACCAAGCTGAATCAGGATAGGCATGTTGACATCACGGACAGAGACATAACCAGCCCACAGCAGTTATCAGGAGTTCTGCTCTTTTTTATTAAACTTATTCAACTGTGATCGTATAGTGGAATGGTTATTTTTAACAAAAGTATAGTAAGACATATTTTACAATACTTAGTCTATTTCACAGTAAAATAAAATAAATTAAATCCTCAGCTTCTAAAGCACCTCTGCTGCACAAAAACACAGCATATGAAACAATACAGTGTCTTCAACACCGGAAAATAGCTCTTATAGTATAACATATAGTAACATTATAAATTTTCCACATATCAAAAGTCAACATCAACTCCAACAACAGTTACCTGCACATGGGGAAACCAAGCTGAATCAGGATAGGCATGTTGACATCACGGACAGAGACATAACCAGCCCTACACAACGCACGGTAAGTAAGACGGAGGAATAGCATTAGAAGCCATGCAAAATAAGCTACATTTAGCATTCAGCTCTGAGCCTAAAACTAATGACTCACTCGACGCCAAATAAACGGCATTCATCTCTAAATTATATCACAACAAAAAATACAGTAAAATAAAACATTGTGATTTGGGCTTTAAAGCATTTTGGCTAATATTGTCTCTGCAGCATTTAACATGCGACTTACCACAGCAGTTATCAGGAGTTCTGCTGTGGATTACCCATAATTCGTTACTTTTAGCGCCGCGGCGCAATGTGAAAGTAACGCCGGTAGACGGCGCTGTCCCCATTTAAGCAGCAATTTAACAGAACCCATATACAACCCGTTACATACACCCCCCTAAATTTCTGCTAAATCAGGGAAGCGCCCCCAAAAACAGAGAAAACAAGAGAAGAAAAAAAAAGAAAGAAAAAGAGATTTGCGTTGAGCGTTACTACGTTATAGTCAGTTACAAAACTCCTCCTACAGAGATATGCAAGGATAGGGTGGTACCAAAACCTAAACCTTAACAAAGACACAAGAGATGCCATTTACACCTCTCCTAATTGACACAGCTCAAAAACTCCACGGAAAATGGAGTATCTGTATAAACTCAGGAACAGAAATGCTCAAATGTACATTATAAAGTCTCAGGTTACACCGCAAATACATTTCTTACAAAAGTAACAAAAAAACCCACTGAAGACCTTGAATCTTCCACAACCTGGTCATTCATCTCACAAATTAATCTCTTTGGAGGTTTAATGGTCCTACCAGTCCTAGTCATAGTCATGTCTGGGAATACTTGCTTTGGCTGAGTGCAGATTATGGGCTCAACTGATTCCAAAACTGCACTACTGGGGACATGTGAGTGTGCATCAGCTGGTGAGTCTGTGGGGAGCTGTATGGAGTGACTGTGGGCAGGCTGATCATCCAGGAATGATGACTGGTTCACATCACTGTCCCGGCCAGTACATACATGACTGTCGTCAACATCATCCACATGAGGAGTACTCTCCACTGCATTGAATGAACTATCATTGTCATCAGGGACGTCATCCAGACGAGGGGTCCTCTCTACTGCGTTGGATGAACTGGGTAAGTCATCAACAACTTCATCAGGCCCAGCATTCTTTCCAGATTGCAAAATCCACTGCAATGTTTTTTCATCACTGTCAAGTAGGTCATGAGGTAGAGCATCGCTATGATCACTTCCAGCACCAACTGACAGGGAATCAGACAGGTCAACATCATCATCTCTCAACAGGAAACTGACAGGAAGGAGTAGGTTCCGGTGAACTGTTTTTTCTTTGCCAGTGACTGTGTCCTTCACACGGTAGACATTGATTGCTGATCTCACTGACAACACTTCGTAAGGGATTGACTCCCATTTGTCTGCGACTTTCCGTTTGCCTCTTTCACCTCTGTTTGCCAACAAGACCCTGTCACCAACAGTCAATGGTGATCCTTTTACCTTGCGATCGTAAAGCTTGGCGTGCCGAGCCTGTTCAGCTGAACTGTGCCTCTGAGCAACCTCTGCTGCCTCACTCAGGTCTCTTTTGAGGTGGGACACAAACTCCGCATGGGTGACGACACGATCATTCTTTAGAGCATGTTGGAACATTACATCGATCGGGAGTCTGGGAATCCTCCCAAACATAAGGTAAAAAGGTGCGAAACCTGTTGTTTCATGGACAGTGCAGTTATTACAGAAAGTCAGCGCTCTTAATGACTGGGGCCACTTTGCTTTGGACTTGGGGGGTAAGGATCTGATCATGCTCCCCAAGGTTCTGTTGAAACGCTCTGTGATCCCGTTACCCATTGGGTGGTAAGGGGTAGTGTGAGATTTCTTTATTCCAGCCATATGCAAAAGTTCCTTGATGAGCTTGCTCTCGAAATTAGCCCCCTGGTCAGAATGCACACGCTTTGGAAAGCCATATATGCAGAAGATATCATTCCACAAGCGGTGAGCCACTTGCTTCGCTGACTGGCTCTTACAAGGAAAAGCAAAGGCCATCTTGGTGAAATGATCCGTTGCTACGAGAACATCAACAGACTTTTTGTCTCCCTGCTCTGCTGTCCAGAAATCAATGCAAATCAATTCCATGGGCTCTGTGGTGTGAATGTTCTCCAGAGGAGCACAAGCCTGAGGCTCCGGCGTCTTACCAACAATGCAACGCTGGCAGTTTCTGACATAGTGCACAACATCATGTGCCATGCCTGTCCAAAAAAACCTGTGTCTGGCCAATGAGAGTGTACGTGAGCGTCCTTGGTGACCTGCGGCATCGTGTATGCCATGAAGCACTTGTTGTTTCAAGCAATCCGGTACAATGAACTGGTAGAGCTTGTTGTTCATGTTGTGGTCTCTTTTTACTTTAAATAGCATTCCATCTTGCAGTGTGAGCTTGTTCCAGTGCTTGAGCAGCTTGATTACACTACGAGACTCCTTTGCACGCTCACGTTTGTCAGGTCTCTTGTGTCTCCGGACATAGTAAACTACTCTACTCACGGTGCTGTCCTGCTCCTGCAAAGTCAGAAGGGTGGTTTTAGGCAGAGCAGTGGTACAATCCTCCTTCTCCAGATGAGGGATGACTCCCGTCCCCATTAGTCGGCTTGTCCCACCAGTGCATTGTGCATCGAAGAGAGCTGAGATTTCCTGAGACGTTAACTTGCCCTGAGAAGGTGGGTAGGAGAGATCAGAGCTTGGCTCGACATCTGTGCTCACAAGTTGACAGTTGTTTGTGTATCTGAAAGCATCTTGGACCGTTTCATCCATCACGCCATTCAGTTGATTTAACAAAGCATGGTATGGCTCTGTCACAAGGCGATGGCTGACACTAGACTGCACAAAAGGCTCCCTGCTGAGTGCATCTGCCACTACGTTCTTAGCTCCTGGTACATACTTCAGATCAAAACTATAGGATGCCAGTTTCGCTACCCAACGCTGTTCACATGCGTCAAGTCTTGGTTTGGTGAGTATGTATGTGAGCGGGTTGTTGTCAGTCCAAGCTGTAAAATGACGACCTTTCAACCAATAATGGAATTTGTCACATACTGCCCATTTTAGGGCTAAAAACTCGAGCCTGTGCACGGGGTAGTTCATCTGAGAACGTGAAAGCGTCTTGCTTGCAAAAGCCACTGGCCTCGCCATGTCACTGCCTCTGGGGATTTGTGAGAGTACAGCTCCCAACCCATCGAAAGTCGCATCCACAGCCAATATGAAATGGTCATCAAAATCAGGGTGAGCTAACGTTACACTTGTAAGCAAGTCATGCTTTAAGGTCTCAAATGCACATTTGCATTTCTCAGTCCAATCTGATTGTGTGAGTTTCACATATCCAACATTCTTTTTCGGATATCTCCCTCTCTTGTTGGAGCACTGCACGTCAGGCTGGGAGATGAGCTTGAAGAGGGGCTTCGCCTTGGCTGAACATCTCTCAATAAAATGTTGATAGTACAAGACCATACCTAAAAACGATCTGATTTTCTTAGGACAAGGAGTGACGCCATCAGAGTCCATTAGATCAGACACCTGCACATCAGTGATGGCCTGAACTTTCTCGGGGTCAGTGCAGACTCCATCTCACACACGATGTGGCCCAAGAATTTCACAGACCTTCTCAGAAAATGACATTTCTTTGGTGAGAGCTTCAAATTGTGAGTCTTCAACCTGGAAAACACCATCTCCAGCCGGTCGAGTGCAAGCTGCTCCGTTGGGGCAAAGACCAAAAGGTCGTCAAGATAACACAACAAACTGGTAAAGTTCTTGTCACCAAAAATCGACATCATCATCCGCATAAATGTAGCGGGACTGTTTGTGAGACCTTGAGGCATGCGATTGTATTCATGGAGTCCGAATGGTGATGAGAATGCTGTATACTTTTTGTCTTCCTCATGTAGTGGCACATTGTAAAAACCGGATGTCAGGTCCATAGTGGAAAAGAAAGCATTTCCACCTAAAGCAGCAAGTGCGTCCGACTGGTGTGGGAGAGGATGAGCATCCTTTACAGTCCTGGCGTTGAGCCATCTGAAATCATTACAGATCCTGGGGTCGCCATTTTTCTTCCACACAAGTACCAAAGGTGAAGCGTACTCACTGTTAGACTTTCTTATTATGCCACTCTCCTCCATGTCATTCAGGGCTGTCCGCAGCTTCTCATAGTGACTTGGTGGTATCCTACGATAAGGTAGACGAAAGGGCTTGTCATCGACCAGACGGATCCTGTGAACAAAATCTTTTGCCAGTCCACAATCCATCTTGTTCCTCGAGAATATAGACTCATGCGCTGTGATGATGTTGAGGAGTCTGTTCTTCCACTCGAGAGACACTTCACATGCACTTAGGTCTAAATCGTTCAATCCCAAGTCCCTCAGAATGTTGGTCAACTCCTCTTCTGACTTTAGAGGTTGCACGGGGGTGTGACAGGACTGGGCACTTGACTGGGCGTTACACTGGACACTTTCAACCCCTGAGAAATCCTCTACTGCAATGCACGGGGATACGTCAGCGATTTTTGCATTCCCTCTCAGCGTCACAGGGCGATTAGTGGGATTAACTAGTTTAACTGGAACTAAGCCATCACCAAATAGTGGCGCGATGACTCGGCCGACCAAAATCTGTTTAGGCCTGGAGTTAGACTGCGTGGGCTCTATGACTACAGTACTACCCAAAGACACCATGGCCTTGCTAGGGAGTTTACCCCAAGCTAGATATTCACTCTGGGGCTGCAATGTCACACTGCCTGTAAGTTTCGCTGTACCCACTTTGTCTGGCACAATATCACCTTTCCATCTCTCAGTGTTAGAGAGCAACGACAAAAACTGAAAGGATTCCTCCATCCCATCTCCGCTTGTCATGGTCATCAACTTCCAGTAGCTGACGGTGGTCCTCAGTAAAGCCAACAGCGTTTTGATGGCATTGCTGCCAAGAATCAGTTCTTCTGTCTGGCCTGAAACAACCAAAACAGGGATCATCATTTTACATCCATAAACAGAGACTGTGACATCATATATCCATTTGGGGAAAACTCTGTGACCTCCACATCCAACGATGACGACATTATCTGCTGAAGTCTTGATCAGATTGGGATTGGCTTTCACCAGGTTAACTTCAGCTGCCTCGCTTATGGTGCATGCCATAGAGCCGCTGTCAATCAGTGCCTTCAGCATTGGGCCATTTTCAACAGACACAGGGGTATAGAACAGACTGTCAGCCATGGGGACATGCTGTAAGCATTGAAAAATAACAGTCTTATCAGTAGGGACAATACTTTTATGTACCTCATATACGGACTCATAATCCTTCGTGTCACAAACGGGAGGCTGACTAGTTAGATCTGCACTGCCCTCCCCCTCGCGCAGATCTGTTAGTTTCCCTGATTAGACGGAGGTAGAGTAGCCCGTGGCACAGGACAGTTGCGTCGGGAATGGCCGGGTGACAGGCACTGAAAACACAGGCGGTGCTCACGGCAGTGGGCTAGGGCAGAGTGAGTTCCATCATTACAAATGGCACAGGGTAAGACATCTAAACCATCAATTCTGGGGAGTCTGGCATTGCGTCGAACTGAGTTAGGCTGTCGTGCGCATGAATTACGCATTAAAACTTTCTCCAGCATGTCGATTACTCTCTCTAGATTGGCCTGGTCTGTAGATCCACACTGCTGTGATCCAGAGTCATGGCAAGCGACAGAAGCAGCATTAACATCAACTTTGCAAACGTTGGCTGTATCAGTCCTACTGCAACGTGTCGAGCCAGTAGATTTGAAGCTGGACTCCGATTTATGGGCATTTAACACAGCTTGTACTTCATGAGCTGACCACTTGTCAATGGGCTTAGAACGAAAGGTCAGGGCCAAATCTTTACTGGGACAATGGCGGATGAACATGTGGGCAATCTCTGTTCCCGGGTTGTCAAACGACTTGCCTTGCTCCCTCAGACATTCAGAGGCCACATCTGCTGCTTTGTTTAGCCTCAACCAGTAATCGTAAGGCTCTTCAGTCTCGTTAGGCAAAGTGGTATAAAAGTCCGAGAGGGGAACTGGTGAGTACTGACTGCGACTGAAATGCTTACGAAGCAGACTGTAAATAGCATTGGGGCTGGTTTGGACATCAGACTCACTGTTCCTAATCCAAAATTTGACCACGTCCTTTGCCCTGCCCCGCAGGTGAACGAGCATCTCCTCAACATGTTCATCAGCATTCATGTTTCCCTTCATAACAAATGCCCTCATCAGGTCTTCCCACTCCTCAATGTCAACTGAGTCAGATCCATCCCCTCTGAAGGAAGGAGGCTCTTTGACATTCCTGTGTGTGACCAAATGAGCCTGGGATACGTCCACAGTGTTGGATGGTCGATTTAGAGTGTTACTGCCAGCATGCAGGTTGCTGCGTGTGTCTGACCCCAGGCTAGGAGGGTTAAGGCGAGATATGATACTGTCGGCTATCTGCTCTCCAATCATTTGAGCAATTGAGCCTACTTGACCTAACAAGTCAGGGGTAACATGGTCAGTGTGCGGTGTTGAACTAGTGACTGGTTGCCTATGTGGGTTACGCATGTCAGAAATGTCAGGGGGATCAGTCGAAAAGTCATCCCTATTCACCCCTAATGCAACGTTACTGCCAACAACAGGACTACCAAGAAAGGAAGCAGGTATCTGCAGTACACCCCTCCCCCTACCAACAGAAGCTGGAGTATGAGTCGGCGAATCAAGTCCAGTTTCGCTCATCATGACTACAGTCTAAAATAACGGGAGCAGAAAATAAAACTGAACCAACAAGAGAAAACCTGACCCAAAATAGAAAATAAAAAAAAAGCAGAGCTAGAGTTGTATTTCAACGTGTAAAGGATAACGCTGAGAGATGTTGCTGACAAGATGCTGAAACACCAGGAGACCACAGTCCACAATGTCCAAACGAAGCCACAGCAGTCCGTCAATGGCAGGCAGACGTCCACACACTCAATGGCAGTCACGGCACCAATGTGACAGTCCTTTACGCATCAGTCTCACTGTGTTGTGTATGTGGAGCTGCATCTGCACATGGGGAAACCAAGCTGAATCAGGATAGGCATGTTGACATCACGGACAGAGACATAACCAGCCCACAGCAGTTATCAGGAGTTCTGCTCTTTTTTATTAAACTTATTCAACTGTGATCGTATAGTGGAATGGTTATTTTTAACAAAAGTATAGTAAGACATATTTTACAATACTTAGTCTATTTCACAGGAAATAAAATAAATTAAATCCTCAGCTTCTAAAGCACCTCTGCTGCACAAAAACACAGCATATGAAACAATACAGTGTCTTCAACACCGGAAAATAGCTCTTATAGTATAACATATAGTAACATTATAAATTTTCCACATATCAAAAGTCAACATCAACTCCAACAACAGTTACCTGCACATGGGGAAACCAAGCTGAATCAGGATAGGCATGTTGACATCACGGACAGAGACATAACCAGCCCTACACAACGCACGGTAAGTAAGACGGAGGAATAGCATTAGAAGCCATGCAAAATAAGCTACATTTAGCATTCAGCTCTGAGCCTAAAACTAATGACTCACTCGACGCCAAATAAACGGCATTCATCTCTAAATTATATCACAACAAAAATACAGTAAAATAAAACATTGTGATTTGGGCTTTAAAGCATTTTGGCTAATATTGTCTCTGCAGCATTTAACATGCGACTTATCACAGCAGTTATCAGGAGTTCTGCTGTGGATTACCCATAATTCGTTACTTTTAGCACCGCGGCGCAATGTGAAAGTAACGCCGGTAGACGGCGCTGTCCCCATTTAAGCAGCAATTTAACAGAACCCATATACAACCCGTTACATAAGCAAAACACCACCTTAAGGTTCATCACACCTTAAGCTTGTGCATTTGTGTCCTTAAAGTAGCCTAGATAAACGTTGCACATCATGCAAACTTTCTTAACGAGAATTGTAGCTTTTCTATCTGTACTGGCAGACAAAAACTCATGATAGACCTCTTCAAATTAAAGCACAGGGCCTCTTCAGTCGCGAAATGATAAATATATATACCGTATATGTGTATGGCTTGTTTTATGATTCATGAGGAGTATACCGTTTTATTATATTAATAAATGGCACTTTTTTGTATTTAATGTGTCAACTCTCACTGATTCTTGCTTACCCCTTACATGGCGTTAGTAGTTTTAAGTAGTAGGAGTTGCTATACATATTCAGGGGAGCGCAAGGACGGCTGGTATTTGTGATCTTATGTGGTGTGCCGGTCTGGGCCAAAATGCCAGGGCCAATTTTTGGTCCCAGTCCGTCCCTGCTGCTACCTATAGCTCGGATCCTGCATGTGAATTCTAAAAAAATTCTAAAGGCGTGATGATTATGCAACAATATGTAGCCTACGTGTTGTGCTGCTGTTTCATTATTGTTGTTAATAACAGTGTTATGTGTTGCTGCAGCTGTTTTTTTATTTTTATTTTATTTACAGTTTAGTGTATTGTGTCTCATTAATGATCAGTGGTGGAATGTAACTAAGTACATGTACTCTAGTACTGTACTTGAGTCCAAATGTTGAGGTACTTGTACTTTACATCTGTTACAGCTTTAGTTACTAGTTACTTTACACATTAAGATTTCTGTACACAAAACACATGTAGTTTATAAATCTGATCTTTGATTCTAAAGTAAACTAGCCAACAATATAACGGCTACAAGCCCAGCTGAGATGATGAGACCATTAAACACTAGTTGATTGACAGTACTGTTTGGTTTGTTTAAAGAATATGAGGATTTTTCGACATTCAGTACTTTCACTTTAACTATTTCAAGTACATTTTCCTGATGATACTTACATACTTTTACTTAAGTAACATTTTCAATGCAAGACAGTATGGTATTAGTACTTTTACTGAAGTAAAAGATCTGAATATTTCTTCCACCACTGGTAGTGATGTTGTGATTTTGTTCTGCACTAATGCAGATGCTGTGGCCTACCTGTTGGTTTCTAAATAAAAGTGATTACCAGCTTGCTGTTGAACTGTGACTCCAGGGAATTCTGCTGCTTTGCTGTTTACTAGGGCTGGACCCGAATATTCGAATATTCGTTCGGTGGGTTGGTATTCGATTTTAAAATTTGACATTCGAATATTCGTTTTTTATTTTTTTTTATTTTGGTTTATGTATTTTCAGCCATGTACACAACTGTTACAAAGTAACAGTTGTGTACATGGCTTTATATTTTAAAGATTTAATGCTTTAAAGTTATAAAACGCTCATGAGTGGAAGTTTTATCGATCGTTACAGCGATGCCCCAGTCACAAAGTGTCCCGTTGACGGGACAGTGATCCTTGAGAGATTAAAAGTTTATTAATTCTGAACGCGTCTGGCCTGTCTGTCTACATTGCACCAAATACGACACTGCACTCCCTTGTGAAGTCGTTTGGATGAAATAATCAAAATGCAAACAGACAGACACATAGAGATTCCTGCCTTTATTAGAGATAATAATATGTTCAGCCCCCTCTCTCCGAAGCTTCAAATATTCAATGCTCATTACTACCGAAGCTTCGAAGCTCAAAAAATGGTATTCGGACCAGCCCTACTGTTTAGTTACATTTCCATTGTAATTGTTTTGGTGCTGTGGTGGCAGAGGATAATATCTGGTATTCTTTCCACTTACATCTCTGTTAGTTTTATGATGTAGTTTTCTCATTTTACCTATGTGGTGTGGTGGTAATTGGTGCGTGTGTGTGTCTAAATACATTTTTCTAGTAAAGCGCAATGATTAAGGGGGGGGGGGCCCTCACACAGAGAGCAGCCTAGGGGCCCCTGACCACCTTAATCTGCCCCTGGTCGCACTGCTTGCTCTTGGGGGAATTACTGGAATTGTTGGAATTGTCGGGTCTTTGTAAATTATAGAGTGTGGTCTAGACCTACTCTATCTGTAAAGTGTCTCGAGATAACTCTTGTTAGGGCCCGAGCGCCGACAGCGGCGAAGGCCCTATTGAAACTGAAGGAATTATTTTCCCGTCAAATGAATTGCCTTTTTGAGGGGCTTACCATATTCAAAAACTCACCAAATTTGAGGGTCGCGTCAAGTCTGGTGAATATTCACGTACTTTAAGGTTTTCGGGAATAGGCGCTCAAACATGGCTCGCTAGCACCCTCTACAAAGATAAAAAAATTGAGCCCCTGCAGTGGGTTTAACGTAGACTCACGAAACTTGGTAAACATATGTACCATGTCAGGATGTACAAGAAACCTCATTAGAGCCATACCCTAAACCCAACAGGAAGTCCGCCATTTTGAATTCAATGTTCGAAATTAGTGCGATTTTGGCCATTTCCACATTTCCTCCTCCTAGAGATTTCATCCGATCAACTTCAAACTCGGTCTGTTCCATCTTAAGATGTTAAAGATGAAAAGGTGTTAAAAGAAAAACTTTTCGTCATAGGGCGTGGCCGTGGCGGGGAGGCCATTTTGTGCATTTCGCCGCCGAAACAGGAAGTGGGTGTAACTCGAGTGTACGTTGTCCGATTACCTCGAAACTTTTCAGGATTCATAAGAGTCCTACCCTGAGGACAAATAAAGGCCGATATTTACTTAAAGTCATAGCGCCCCCTAGTGGCAACAGGAAGTAGGCCTAAAAGTCAAGGTGCTATACTTTAACGAACTCCTCCTAGAGATTTCATCCGATGGACTTCAAACTTGGTCCGTACCATCCCAACACCTTAACGAGGAAAAGTTTATTAAAACAAAAACTTTTCGTCAGATGGTGTGGGCGTGGCGTGAAGGCCATTTTGAGTGTTTAGCGATGAACAAAGAAATTGTTGTAACTTGAGTATACATTGTCGTATCTGCCCGAAATTTCTCAAGATTTACAAGGGTCCAGGCCTGAGGACACCTACAGGCCAAAATTGACTTTTGGTCATAGCGCCCCCGCTGGCAACATGAAATGCGCCTTATATGACAAACATCATCCGATTTACATGAAACTTATAATGTGTGGTCTACATGTGATACTGATCCGCCCCCTATATTTTAACCACGCCCACTTACTCTTGAACTTAACATTTGAACCGTTTAACGTAGAGTTTTGTGTGAGGTGTCATTGAACTCAGCAGAGAGTTCCTTCTTCATTGGTGATGGTTTGGCCTGCCCCCTATGCTTAAGCCACGCCCCATTTCATAACATTTCAACCGTTTAAGGTATACCCTTGTGTGAGGTATCATTGAACTCAGCAGAGACTTCCTTCTTCATTGGTGATTGTTTGACCCGCCCCGTAAGATATAGCCACGCCCCCTTGTATAACTAATTACCTTTTTGATGTAGACCCTTGTGTGAGGTATCATTGAACTCAGCAGAGACTTCCTTCATTTATTGGTGATGGTTTGGCCCGCCTCCCTATGTTCAAGCCATGCCCCCTTTCATACATTTTAATGTTATGGCAAGACTAAGGTAGAGTCTTGTGCGGTATCATTGAACTCAGCAGAGACTTCCTTTTTAATTGGTGATGGTTTGACCCGCCACCTATGCTTTAGCCACGCCCCTTATCACAGCTAATGAACCGTATGACGTAGAGTCTTGTGTGAGGTATCGTTGAACTCGGCGGGGAGTTCCCTTTTCATTGTTAACGATTTGCGGCGTCTGAGTACCGCGCAAATGCACGGTCGCAAGGAGTGGCGTCCGCCGGTAACCCCGACGCGCGCAGAGGCGCAAGGGCCCGGCCATCGCTGCTCGCAGCTTTAATTATGATTTGATACTATAAATAAAATTGAATTGAAATGTGTGTCTGCATTAACACACCTGATTCTGATTAGCAATCAGTCCAGTTCCAGTTAAAGAAAGTCATGTTAATGAGTCAACCCAGGCTGACTCAATAAGATATAGCCAAATATCTAGAGGAGTCATCACCTGGACAATAGCTCACTGAGATCAGCATTTGCATTTGGACCTGAAGATTGCGAGTTCAAATGTCACAATGGCACATATTCTACATGATCAGCCATTGTGCTTTGGAAACCTTCCCTGCATGTTTTAGATGTTTCAGAGCATCAACAAACCTGTCTGAAATGAGCAGCTCATTAGTTTGTGTCCTAGGTTAACATGCCACTGTGTACTCTGGCATTATGCTTGATTTGGTCAAGTGAGCTACAAAACAGGCCAGCCTGTTCAATATTGATGTTACTCTTTAATCTTGAGCTTTAGTTTTCATAGTGGATTTTGGACCCTATTGTTTTTGCCTGTATTATTAGGGGCCGAGCAGCGAAGCTTTTTTTGATTTCGGTCACAGACACAATGTCACTGAGCACTTTGTAATGTGGATTCTTCAAGACAAGTGATAAGTATAAAAAATGGGAACATTTGTATTTTTTAGGAACACCTGTGTTTTTAGTGACACCTGTGATACCTGTCTATAGCCTCATTTGATCCTACAGTGTTGTTACACTGTACTTGTTGTTGGATCATTACAAAAAATAATGCAAAATGATATATTTTATAATGATATAAAATTATATAGTGTCTCTTGCATCACATACATTATGAACAGGTAACTAAGTGGTCTTGAAGAGGATTCTATTTTTCTGTCTCTCATTCGGACTCGGTCTTGACTAGTCCTGGTCTTGGACTTGACAAAGATTGACTTGACTACACCACAATTCACCTTGTCATCTCAACTGCTCTACTCCATTACTATACTGCAAAAAATAAGTCAACAGCTCCATCTTCTGGCAAGTCAGCAGAGCATCTCATGAATATCTGTGGCATTTTAATTGTGCAGATAATGTAGCTCTACACTATACAATAATTGTTGCATGGCACAGGCTGCTATACTATAGGTGTTTTTGCAGGCATCTGTCATCTAAGGGGACCGAAAAGTGGACCACCAAAAAAACAGACTCAGGCTTTAACATCTGCCTCATTTAGTTTAGTTGAATCACACTAGGGTTGGTTTTCCCCCTTGGTGCGGTTCATTTGGGCAGGTTTGAATGCAACAATCCCACTCAGATGCCCAAGAGTATGAAGGCTAATAAGACACCTAAACAATCAAACACTTTTTCACTACATCCTTATTGTCTCTAGTGGTTTTTCTTGACCGGTCCAGGACATGCATTTACATTATGAATATGTCTTGTTTATTATATTTCATGCAACTTGAGAAAAAAAATCACAATGCTTTGTACAATTGCATGAATGACATTAAATGTGATAATTTTTCTAATAAAAAAGATTTTAAATGGCAACCCATCGTATTCACATAATTTGTCTAAAATGAGTTAAATGTAACTGATATTATCTGATGAACTGTAAATAATCCTGTCTTTTAAAAGTACATGTTGTTTAACTTCTTGCGAAAATAACTTTATAGTGCTTTAAATTAGGGCTGTCAATCGATTAAAAAAAATTAACTAATTAATTGCACAATTTGCTGTAATTAATCGCGATTAATCGCTTTTTTTAAATTGAGACTGAAGCTTATAATAATGGATATTGAAATGCTAAATCACTTAACTTAGCAAATATGAAGAAAAAAACAAACAAGGAACTGTTCTGCTAAGTTCAGAATGTTTAATATCTTTCAGAACAACAGCAGCAACAATTTGGCTTAGTCCTGCTGAAGGCTGCTGGAAACGGCTAGAAACTGTCTGACTTGAGAGCAGATTTTTGTCACCTTTGTTGAGCTGAAATGAAGACAGATTCAGCAACTGCACGGCCTATTTCTCGCTTAAAATGTTTTCAGAAACATGTTTCAGTGAACTATTTTAGTACAATATGAGATTGTATTCTGAACGGCCGCCATGACAGTCTTGCTTTGGATTTCCGGAGAAAACAAACCCATGTGACGCGTTCGTCCAATCAGCTGCCGGTTTTCATTACTTGGGCAACAATACAGATTAGCGCCGCCTGCTGTTATGGAGACGTATTACGTTTCTCAGCCGCCATATGAAGTAAACAAACACAGCTGCGTTAATTTCGTTAATTTTTTTAACGAGTTAAATATTAAAAAATTAACGCAAAAATGAATGCGTTAATTTTGACAGCCCTACTTTAAATATGTGTGTCATAGAGACAACAAATGTTATACAGAGATCAAACATGAATGGCACTAAAGTGAAAAAACAACTTTTCTCCCTGAGCTGAAAGAGAACATGATCTTTTGTGCTGACAGTTGTATCTGATGAACAACAGCTGATGGTTTTCTCTACTTGACGGGAAAGTGTGGCTGTTCAGGGGCATCTTTTTTCTCTGTGAAACAGGAGCCCAGCAGGCCTGTACTTTCTGTTAGCAACAACATGGACACAAATCACAGAGATGATGCTGTGACCAAACAGAGACATGAGTTCAAAGCTGTAGTTGTGAAATGTTTCCATCAAAAGGAGAAATGGTTCCCTGGGGAGAAAACACCCTTCATAAGTGTCAGTGAATTTAAAACTTGCATTAAAGCGGTGATTACCTAGAGACAGTATATGGTGCTTAGGACTCTTTGCAGAGAGGAAAAGTGCACAACAAACAATATCTGAAACACAGGTCTTTTAATTGATGGGTAATCATATCTTCATTTTCTGTTCGGTCACCATTTGCCATTCTCGGCATTTTCTTTTATTGCTTATCCAAGATGACAAACCTCCAAACAGAACTTTTTTTTCTCGCCTCCGAGATCAGCAACTCAACCTCACAGTTGCTGAAGTTTTTTGTTTTTTCGTCTGCAGGGTTTAACCCATTGTGATTGGACAAAGAATGACGTCGGGGCCGCATTTATAGTAATTTCCATATTCATTTATGGGAGGAGGCAAGGCGGGGTTGGTCACTCATTCTTCACTCAAAGGAAAGGTGCGCAGGACCTGGTGTACGACCGGTTTTATACATGTGAATATTTCTGTGCGTAGGTAATTTTCAAGTTTTGGCCGTATGCCATCTTCTGGTATGAAAGCTGTGCAGTCTTTTATACATGAGGTCCCTGGTTTCCTGGCTGAAAGTCTTGTTTTTGTTTGACCTGTCCACCTGTGACCTGTTTTGACCTGTTTTCTTACACAGAAATTGGCGCTTTTATACTTTGTGTCCTAATGTAATGTTTGCTCAATTGCTGCCGCTGCTCCTGTTACTGCTGCTGATCCCAATTCTCTGCTTGGTCATGCGTGAAGCAGCCGTTCACATAGGGTTAATATACAACCGGTATATTTATCTTAAAAACACTCCTGGTCCTCCTCAGCTGTGAAGCAACGTACTTGTTGTCCAAGCCCGTGTGTTTTCGCTAAATAAATGTGTGCAGCATTCACTGTCCCGTGGGAAATAATGCAAAGTCAAGCTTCATGCAGATCACCCTGATAGATAACCAGAATTGTGAGTCAGAATGTAAACTGGGCCACATATGGTAAGCACAATTACATTAACCTCAAACTAACTTAATTAAAATGACATGGCCCATACTGTTTATTTTTTCAATTATTAGAATATAGACATTAAGACAATAAATCGTTATGCAAGTACTTTTACTTTTAATACTTAAAAGAACATTAAAAATCAGGTACCTTTTACTTTTATTTAAGTAGGGTTGTCATCTCACTCCATATTAAGCCCCATTGTAACAAACCGGAATTGTCCCGAGAGTGGAAGTTCTCCCCTTATTAGACATTCTCTGAGTAACACCATTCCATCTCTTTCACCTACAGAGTCCATTACATCCCACCAACAGCAGAGGGAGCCAGAGCTGTTAGCTGCAGGGCCCTGTGGGAGAAACCCAATCACTGAGGTGGATATCAAAACGATGATGATAAAGGGACAAATGAAAAGTGAAAAGCTGATTCCACCCCGAACATCTGAGTTATCCACCTCTATCCCAAAGAGGGTCTCTGTGGCAGAGCCTGGCTCCCCAGGGCACCCGGAACCACTCACACACCCACGCACATTCAAAAAAATACAAGACTGGTCGCTGGAGGTGGGAAAGCGGACCCTTTTTCTTGGGGACTCCAACCTCTCACACATTCCATCTTTCACAGACCCAAACATACAGGTCTTCTACAGCAGATGGTAAAAACTGGGCACACTACATTTCCTAACGCCACCATTTACATCCCTGTAATAAACTTCTCCAACAGGTTGAACAGACGGCAACAGGCCCTACTAACAACCCTCAATAACACAATAACCTCCAAATATACTTTTCGTGCAGATATCAACCCATTTCTTTTCCAAACAGCCAAAGACAACATTCACTGGACAGCGGACACGGCCGAGATGTTGTTCAAGTACTGGAAACAGCAATTAACCTAATAACAGGGACCAACTGTCAGAATACAACCCCCATTCGTTCGAATAGAACCAATCTCTCTACTGTTCTCTCCCTCACAGCCACACAGCTGGAGATCCTGGAAAACGGCCTCACTTTCATCTCTACACCCAAACCTCTTCGAGGGTTAATTTCCACTTGCAGAGGGGGGTCCTATGTTATAGGTAATATGTTTTTATGGATTTTTTAATAAATATTTTTAAAAATGTCTTCCTTGTCCTGTATAATTTTTGCTTTATCTATATTTTAATATTAATTTTATTGTGTTTCTCTCTATATTCTTATTATTATAATCATCATTTATTATTACACATTGAATTACTTGCCTCAAGATTTTAACACAATAATACATATGACATTGGTTTTATGTATGACTAACAGTGTGGTTTTATTCTATGAAGTAATTTAAATTATTTATGGTTATTTATAGTGGCACTTTTACTTTTTAAGCACTTTGAAACCTCAGCACTTATTACTAATTTTGAATGGTATGTGCACTTTTTAACCTCAAGGGCAAGTAATTCAGATAGTATTTTAGACGATTGAAATGTTTTTTGTCCTTTTTAATGTTTATTTTCATCTCTCTCTCTCAATATAATTATATATATATATATATATATATATATATATATATATATATATATATATATATATATATATATATATACACACACATATATATACAGTACAGACCAAAAGTTTGGACACACCTTCTCATTCAATGCGTTTCCTTTTTATTTTCATGACTATTTACATTGTAAATTCTCACTGAAGGCATCAAAACTATGAATGAACACATATGGAATTATGTACTTAACAAAAAAAGTGTGAAATAACTGAAAACATGTCTTATATTTTAGATTCCTCAAAGTAGCCACCCTTTTTTTATTAAAAAGGGAGAAAAAAATTCCACTAATTAACCCTGACAAAGCACACCTGTGAAGGTAAAACCATTTCAGGTGACTACCTCATGAAGATCATTGAGAGAACACCAAGGGTTTGCAGAGTTATCAAAAAAGCAAAGGGTGGCTACTTTGAGGAATCTAAAATATAAGACATGTTTTCAGTTATTTCACACTTTTTTGTTAAGTACATAATTCCATATGTGTTCATTCATAGTTTTGATGCCTTCAGTGAGAATCTACAATGTAAATAGTCATGAAAATAAAGGAAATGCATTGAATGAGAAGGTGTGTCCAAACTTTTGGCCTGTACTGTACTGTATATATATATATATATATATATATATATATATATATATATATATATATATATATATATATATATATATATATATACATACATACACATATATATATATTATTATATTGATTTTAATTATTTATTTTGTAATGCCTCCCAGAGAGAGGCCAGGGCAGGTGTGGGGGGTGTTTAAAGTTGTATTCTCCCGCTGTTCGTCTTGTCCGGTGGTTCTTTTAATCTGCTTTTAATATCTGGCTTTCTTTTAAACAGCTTTTATATAACCAAACTTGTTTTTTTAAGGAGGTTTTTAAGTGTTTTATTCACACCAATTGTCCACTTGTGTCCGTGTCCCTCACAGCGCCCATCCCAGATGTTGTGTTTTAACCCAATCCTAACCCTAGTTTCTCCCTCTGACCCTTATCAATCCCTCCATTCCTGACCTTAACCCCTGACACGACCTTTCTGGATGATGTCACATTACATGCCAGCAAAGCTTGTACCACTGTTGTTTTCTTGTTGTTGATTTTTTTAAAAGAAGCCCTGCTGCTTTAACAGAGTGGCCCATTTAAATAAATGAGAGGGCTGTGTTTTTTCACAGACTAAGGCTGGGTCTCATTTCTCTGTCTTACCCCTTCCCCTTACCCCTACCCCTTTTGCGCGTTCACGTGAGAGTAAGGTCTGTCCCAATACTCATTTTGATCAAGGGGTAGGGCTAAGGGGAAGGGCTATATACCCTTTAGAGCCAAGTAAGGACGCAAGCTTACTTGGCCAGTAAGATACATTGCGCAACAAGGAACATGGCTGCCAGGTCGACCAGAGAGACCCATGAATGTAAGTATTTTTGGCTTAAAGAATTGATTTAAAAATTACGAAAGTCTTGTTTTGTGCTCTACACAGTCCTCTACATATTTATGTGCAACAATGTTATTAATTGAAACGTTTTTAAAAATCGCTAGCTTGCAATGCTAACGCTAACGGTAACGTTAGCTACATTGCTTATTTGCACAACAGTCCTGCATTTCTCTGCCTTGAATGGACTCCATGCATGTCTACAGTGTTAACTAAACTCCATTAGCAGCAAATTTAGTATGATATCAGTGCATAACATTACTTGCTTTGGAGACATCGATACATGCTTTACATATATACCTTCCTGTATCACACACAGGGACACAGGAGGAAACCCAGCAGCTGATCCACTTTTGGGCTAAAAACAAGCAGTAATCATCTGTAATTCATTCCTGTTCATGTACCTGTACATTGTTGTTGGTTATGATACAGAACACTAATGAAAGCAATGGGGTTGGAGGGAAGGGTTACTGGCCAACAGGCATCACACCATGACTGAATTTCAGAATAGCTGTAGTTTTTTGTTTGTTTGTGGTCTTGTGTGTCTTTTTAGTTTTATACATTTGAGTGCCTTTTTATGTGTGTGACATGTAAGTTATGGTTCTAATAGATAACGGTTCTGTAATATAATATATTTTTATATGTTCTTGCCTGTTATGTTTACTTTTTTGGGAAATAAAGAAAGATTTTTGTTAACAAAAAGTGTTTCTGAACATCAATGACATTCAAAATGGGGATAACTCAAACAGATATACAACACACCATGCAGTGTGTATAGAAATATTTATTGCAAACAGACCCAAGTATGTATGATGATGTAAGGCTGTTGCTGCAATTTTGTTAATTTTACAGGGGAAAACAAATGAAATACTCAAAATAATGAAGTTACTGTTTAATGCAGGACACTCTTTTCATGTTTTGGTCAATTTCGAGATTTTGGTCTATTTTGCTTCCATGTCTTCTTTTACTCTTATTGAAATAAATTTCCAAAATAAACACTGAGATGGTATTTGGTTTAGGCTGCATCTTCAGATTTCTTCTAAATTAATCTACATATTTAATTAAACCTAACATATAAGGAGGAAAGGCTGTTAACTAATTAACTGGGGAAGTTCTGTGCTGATATCTTTTAGTTATTTTGTCTATTTGTCTATTTATCTAAAATCTAAGTGTTCAGTTCAATTTTTATTTATATAGCACGTTTAAAAACAACCTCAGTTGACCAAAGTGCTTAACATGCTCCAAAAGCAATGAGACAATAAACACAAACAAAGCACAATGTACAATACAAAATAACTGACAGTAGAAAAAGAATAAGGTCAATAAGGTCAAGATATCAAAGCTCAACTTGAATTGAAAGCCAATGAATAATAGTGGGTCTTAAGCATGGACTTGAACGTTTCAATGGTCGGAGCTGTTCTTACATGAATAGGCAAACTATTCCAGAGGTTTGGAGCAGCCACTGAAAAGGCTCGGTCACCTTTGGTTCTTAACCTGGATCTGGGCACATCGAGGAGCATCTGATTGGACGACCTCAGTGCTTTGACAGGCGTGTGGACATGTAAGACCTCCGATAAGTTAGAAGGCAACAACCCATTTAAGATCTTAAAACAATTAATACAATTTTAAATTCAATCCTGAAACAAACAGGAAACCAGTGGCCAAAACCGGTGTAATATGGTCACGCTTTTTAGTCCCAGTTAAAAGTCAAGCTGCTGCGTTCTGGACTAACTGTAACCGACAAAGGGATGACTGATCCAATCCAACATACAGTGAGTTACAGTAGTCTAAACGGGACGTAATAAATGCATGTATGCCTCTTTCAAAGTCTTTGCGTAGCAGGAAAGGCTTGATCTTAGCCAAAAGTTTCAGCTGGAAGAAGCTAGTTTTAACAACAGAACTAATCTGTTTGTCAAATTTAAAAGCACTGACAAAAATCACTCCCAGATTTCTGGTAAAAGGACGAATTTGGGAACCTAAAGTACCGAGAGTATCTACACAGGCACTGAAATGTTCAGCACGTCCAAACACAACAACTTCGGTCTTATTGTCATTAAGACAATAAGACCGAAGTCTGATCCAACCATATTTTGAGATCACTCAAGCAGTTTAACAACGGCTGGATAGTGTCCTTCTCATTGTTTCTTACAGGCAAATAGATTTGTACATCATCTGCAAAACAATGGAAAGAAATGTTGTGTTTTTTTCAGAATCAGAATCAGAATCAGAAATCAGAATCAGAAAAGCTTTATTGCCAAGTATGTTTACACACACGAGGGATGTGTCTTGGTATCGTAAGTGTAAATCGCATTAAAATCATTAAAGCAACATACACAAACACACCGAGTCGCCATATGCGGCGCCATCACAACTCTCTCCTAACCCTCGCAACAGATACAGCATGACATTGGGAGAGGAGAGGGAATAAAAAAGCCGTTCTCAGACTATCCTCATAAAATAAGAACAGTGTGGGAACAGGAAAAAACACCTCAGCACATAAGCACACAGTCAGTACATTTGCACTGCTGCACATAACACCACATAACAGTACATTTGCACTGCTGCACATAACACAACATAACATTATAACAGGACACGCAGTAGGGGTGGGATCTTGGGTGCATTGGGATGGGGGTGATGGAGTAGAGGTAGTCCAGGACAGGCAAACAGACATCTGGTCCTGCAGCCAAACAAAGGCGCTTGTCCAGACCTGCCCGCCTGACTGGGGGAAGAAGCGGTGAAGGCGCTGGGTAGGGAGGTGGGGTGTAGTTGCAAATCTGTATGTATGTCAAAGTTCGTGTATGTGTAGGCCTGATTAGTCAAGCTACGTCTGGCCCCCGTAATCAGGTTTACTCAGTCCGCACGATTGTCATTGCGATACACAGCCAGTTGCCATGGAGTCAGCCTTGAAACAGGACCCAGTACGAGTCAACAATCAACAGGTGTCAGTGGGAGTCGGGTGGGGGAAATGAAGAGTGTGCCTCGCTGTAGAGCTCCGAGGGAAGTGAGTATCCAACACCGGCCTTGGCCAAGGCCAGCGCTGTTCGGGAGCCGAAAGATAAGGTTGGAATTTGTTTTGTCTTGGGGCGAGGAGCCGGCAGATTAGTCACTCCCGACTTCTCTGAAATGTCCCCTCTGGTCTCCGTAACGATCAAATTTCCTTGCCAAAGCCGTGAGTTTCCCCAAGATCTCGTCCAACTTGTCCAACTTTTCCAGAGCTGACTGTCTCCCCAAGATGGTATCCAGTTTTGGGCCCATGATAATCCCACAGTATCCAATTTGTGGCTCATGGAGTTCAGAGTCACAATTTGAGTTCCGACAGCTCTGCCCACAGCTTCAACCATGACGGGCAGCCTGGCATTTTTGCTCTGTTCCCGTCTTCACTTTAATTTCTCGATAAACCAGGGCAATGCCTGAGCCAATCAGCAAAAGACCTGTTATCATAGTTCCGAATAGGTAGATATCTTCAATGTCCTCCCACGGAAAGAACCGCCAGACACACGACCCGCCACCTCTCCCACGCGTCCATCGTGTAGCCAGCTGCGAACGTTCCGGCAGGGCAGTCAGGTTCCCCGAACCCGAGCTTCTCGTCGAGAAGATGGTGTCAATTGCGCTGAGAGACCAGTTGATCAAATCCATAATTCGTAGTTTAGGAGCAGTGCAGAGAGAGAGACTCTATAAGTACAAGTAACAGCAGACAACACGAGACAAGATAGCAAGCAGGGTAGGCCTGGTAGGGAGAGGGAGAGAAATGCGACCGCCTTCGTTGAGAGCAGAAAGAGAAAAATGGACCCTAAGGGCAGCATGTACAGAGAAAATAGCATGGGTCCCAAAATGGAACCTTGGGGGACCCCACAGGAAAGAGGGGCAGCAGATGAAGAGCAGTTACCAACGTGGACAGCAAAACTCCTATCTGTCAAGTAGGATTCAAACCATGTTAAGGCTATGCCCGTAATGCACACACTTTGTTTGAGTCGGGATAAAAGGATAGAGTGGTTGACAGTGTCAAAGGCCGCAGTCAAATCTAAAAGCACTAAAACAGCGGAGTTTCCTGAGTCTACCGCTAAGAGAAGGTTGTTGTAGACTCTTAGAAGGGCAGTTTCAGTACTGTGACATGGCTTAAAACCAGACTGGAACTTTTCATGAATACTAAAAATCATCTAAAAATGATTGAAGTTGATTAAAAAACAACATTCTCCAAGACTTTAGATAAAAAGGGTAGTTTAGAAATAGGTCTAAAATTAGACAAAACTAACGGATCCAAATTTTTCTTTTTTAAAAGTGGTTGCACAACATCATGTTTAAAAGCAGCTGGGACACACCCTGAGCTGAGAGATGAGTTAACCAAGGATAAAATACTAGGCCCAACAGTGTTAAAAACATCTTTAAGTAAGCGTGCAGGGATACTATCCAGCAGGCAATTAGCCAGACAAAGCTGCTTGACTATGTCAGAGAGAAGGTGGAGTGAAACTGGCTCAAACTGCTGGAAGACAGCTGGGCATGAAGAAGTAACAGAGGAGTCACTGGTAAAAACAGGGGATGAAAAGCTCAGGCCAGCAGTTTTATCTATGAAGTGTTTCAGGAAGTTTTCACACAACAATGTGGATGGCATAGCACAGTCAGTTTCACAAGGGTTAATAAGTGAGTTAAACAAGTGTGAGGATATTTTGTTAAAGCACCAATTGTCAATCCTAGAATATCGCCACAATATTGATATCGAGGTATTTGGTAAAGACTATAGTGATATCTGATTTCCCCCTATCGCTCAGCCCTAAGTGATGAGTTTCAAAAATGGGAACATTAGTATTTTTTAGGGACACCTGTGTTTTTAGTGACATCTATAACACCTGTCTCATTTGATCCTACAGTGTTGTTACACTGTACTTGCTTTTGGATTATTACAAAAAATAATGCAAAATTATTATCTTAAAGTCAGAGCATTTCATGAATAACTGTGGTATTTTAAGTTTGAAGATAATGTAGCTCTACACTGGACAATAATTGTTGTATGGCACAGGCTTTAACACCTGTCTCATTTAGTTTGGTTGAATCACACTAGGGTTGGTTTTGACCCCCTTGGTGCGGTTCATTTGGGCAGGTTTGAATGCAACAATCACACTCAGATACCCAGGAGTATGAAGGCTAATAAGACACCTAAACAATCAAATACTTTTCCATCATATTTAACCCTAGCCCTAGTTTCTCTCTGACTTTAATTAATCCCTCCTTTCCTGACCCTATTTACAGACGCGACACCTTTCTGGATGACATCACATTACCTGCCAGCAAAAGTTGTACCACTGCTTTTTTTAATTTAACAAAGCCCTACTGCCTCAACAGAGTGGCCCTAAATTATTTAAATGAATGAAAGGGCTGAGAATTAGGGATGATTGGAAAACGGCCAGTAAGAGTATCTGGTTCTGTCTGTTTAACTGATTAATGCCCTGCAGGCTTGTAACCCCTGGTGACCCGTGTTCTTAGAGACACGGTAAACACATTCTCTCAACTCAAAAAAGGATTTTAAATGGCAACCCTTTGCATTCACATAATTTGTCGAAAATAAGGTAAATGTACCTGACATTTAAATTAATAGTGCTTTAAGTATTTGTGTCATAGTAACAAATGTGATACAGGGATCAAACATGAATGGCACCAAACTGAAAAAACAACTTTTCTCCCTCAGCTGAAAGAGAACATGATCTTTTGTGCTGACAGTTGTATCTGATAAACAACAGCTGATGTGTGGCTGTTCAGGGGCATCTTCTTTCTCTGTGAAACAGGAGCCCAGCAGGCCTGTACTTTCTGTTAGCAACAAAATGGACACTAATCACAGAGATGATGCTGTGACCAAACATAGAGACATGAGTTCAAAGCTGTAGTTGTGAAATGTTTCCATCAAAAGGAGAAACGGTTCCCTGGGAAGAAAACATCCTTCATAGTGTCAGTGAATTTAAAACTTGCATTAAACCGGTGATTACCTAGAGACAGGATATGGTGCTTAGGACTCTTTGCAGAGAGGAAAAGTGAACAACAAGCAATAGCTGAAACACAGGTCTTTTAATTGATGGGTAATCATATCTTCACTTTCTGTATTTGATAATTCACTCACTGAACAGCAGGAACATATTCATTCATTTCTCCTTAGACCGAGTCTGATCTCAGTCCCTCCACCGCCTCTCTACAGCATGTTGGTCTCAGAGGAGCCAGGCTGCAGTATCTGAAGAGTTACAATGAGTTTAACTGCTTTTCTAAACCAGGGGTACAAGAAGGCATAGATCACAGGGTTTAGACAAGAGTTAGACAAAAACAGAATGATTGAAAAGTTAAAAAGTGAAGCTACAATCCAGTTGTAATCTAACCATCCTATGATGTATAACGGGCATACACATATTAGAAAAACGACAACAAGAACACCAAGCTTCCTGGCTGCTTTCAGCTCTGATTTCTTTGCCTTTGGAGTCACTGAATGCTGGAGTGTGACAGCTGTAATGTGAGAGCGCATGGCACGAGCCTGAGACACAGCCACGGCAAATATTCTCAGATACAGAGCTATGATGGCAGTAACTGGAAGAGTAAAGTTAAAAACAGTATCAAAAAGCAGTGAGATGGCATCAGGGGACATAAAACATTTTCCGTAGCAGGGTTTATAACTCAGTGGTTGAGTCGGAAGATCCTTTACATAGAGAAGGCTGTAGGTAAAAGAACAGAGCCAACACAGACAAACACAGAATTTAACTCTTCTTGCAGTGACTTTAGTGGTGTAATGCAGAGGGTCACATATAGCCACATAACGGTCAACTGATATGAGAACTATGTCACTTATTGTGGCTAAGGGAATGGTGATGTCAATAAGATTATACGTAGCACACACAAAGTCACCAAGAAACCAGCAGGATGTTCTGCTGAGAACTTCTACAGGAATCACCACGAGGCCCACTAGAAGGTCTGAGACAGCCAGAGAGAGGAGGAGGATGTTGGTGGATGTGTGGAGCTGTCTGGAGGGGAAGAGAAAAGCACCATTTAACCAACAAGAGTGACAAAACAAGTATTCAAAATGAAAATACAAATCCACATGAGTTTGTATATATTCTGTTCCACCACATCAGTAGTTACCATATGTTTAAGTGTAAACAGTTAAAATGACTTGGTTGAGGTCACGGTGGACAGAAACAATGCTTAATATTGGTAAGAGAGTGGACATGAACAACAGTCTCTGGAATCAAAGTCAGACATTTGGAGCAACATTATTCAGTACTAACTCAAAGACAATTCTTCTAAATATACAGCAGCTGTTCACATTTTTAAGTTACAATTCCTGTAGAGAGAAGCTGAGAAGTTAATATCTGCCTGAAGTGGGAGATAGAGATGATGATGAGCAGGTTGAGAGTCACAGTGATTGGAGAGATGGAGTACAGCATAATGGTAACTGTTTGGGGCCAAGGCGAGGACTTTATGCAGGAGGTGTTTGGGAACTGTGGAAAGCAGAGCTCGGCTCTGTCCTCAACCTCCATCTGCAGAGATCTGCAGATAGCTGCAGCTCTGGCAGCTTTCTGAACAAACCTGAGTCATGTAACTGAATTATCTCTCTCACATTCTCTTCATCCCCTCCTCTCTCTCAGACCCTGTTGGACTCTGATGCCCCTCCTCCCTCGCTCTGCACATCCCACCATCATCTTTATCGCTCTCTCTGTAACCCTGCCTTTCTCCCTGTCTCTCTATCCAATCTCTCTTTTGTCATTTTCTACACTTGTTTCCTTTCTTTTGTCCTATTATTGTCCTACGGATTACTTTTCAAGTTTCTAAAACAGTAGTCTTGCTTTGCCAGCTGTGTCTACGCAGCCCTTTGGAGAACAGTCTGGCTACCCCACAGATGCATTCTGGGATAGGAAAAAAAAATTTCATTTCTTTAACCCAATCACAATTGACTCGGGAGGCAAAAAGTCTGTATGCAGAGACGGTGTCTCTGCAAAACAGTCTGTTTTGTTGACACATTTGCACCTGACAAATGAAAACGCCACATACAATAATAAATTAACTTAACTCACAAAATACAGTGATGTGAGCTATTTAAATTAGATGTATGTATGGTTAAACATCATGTGCTCTCCTAGAGTATCTCTGTGTGTATTTTTTCCATAACAATCCCACCGATAGGCTCAGAAAACTCTGCTGGATATCTCGAATCAGCCAGTTGGAGATCAGCAATGTTTCCTCTCTAGTGTTTAGCTTAGTGCAGGGCCAGTGAAACCATACACGACGGTGGCTAAGCTGTGTCTTTCTCCCCAGCTGACCAAATATGGTCACTTCTGTCTTCAAAATACCAAGATAGTGTTGGCCAAAATGCAAACTCCTAGAATCAAAACAGCAGTCAGATGCTACGTCCATCATATTTACAATCTATGGTTTGCTGTCCGAGGAACTAGTCATTTCAGTTCTGATATTCGCATATTGGGCTAACATTTATTAGCTTATGTTAATTGTGAGTGAGAAGATGGTGAGGCTAATGTTAGCTAACATCAGACCTTGTGCAGACCTCTGCTTCGTCCCGTCTCTTCCTCATCAGTGGTAGTAGGAGAGAAGCTGCAGCTCTGGAAGCTTTCTGCCAAGACATGTTATGCAACTGATTTTTCTCTTTCTACCATTTTCATTTTCTCCTCATTTACACTTCTCCATCATAATCTCTGGTGGACACTGATGTCTTTCCTGTCAGGGTTGTGAAGGTTCAGACCCAAAATGCAGAGACAGCAACAGCCAGGATAGAGAAACAAAAGGTCTTACTAATTATTACTCCAAGGAATAAACACTGGAAAACTATTACAGGATGAACATGAGGTGCCAAGGGCACAATGACAAACAAAGTGACAAAAGAACTCAAAGAATATGAGAGGTTAAATACACGAGGAACTAAGGCACAGCTGGAGTGGGCAGGGAACTGGAATAAATGATTGGGTAACAAGACTTGCAAAACAAAAGGCCCTGTCACACCGAGCTGACAGCCAGGAACTAGTGGCAACGAAGGCCGACTGTGGCGTCGGCCCATCTCGTCTTTGTCTTGGCCCAAAATTAGCACTGCGTATGGACACAACACATCTATGAATGCACCTGAAAAATATTCACATTAACCAAACGGATCTAATCTTACCCTCTTTTCTTCTCGACCGACTCCGAGCTGAACTCTTCACAGCTTCTGCCCGTGATGCCACATCTGGTTGTTTCTACCTGAAGCTCCTGCGTGCTGTCTCGTAATATGTCTTACAGGCAGCTGGAAAACAATTAAATGAGAGTGGTATGAATAAAAAACATAAGTCACAGTAAAATTAAACAAGAAATATGAAAAAGTAAAAATGACTTACATACAATGGCGTCTTTATCAGCATCGTGTAAATCTGGACCTGCAGACAGCTCCGAGCAAATATAGGTCACAGCCTCGTTATGAGGCGGTTAGTCTGTAAAAAGTATGGTTAAGATCGGTATCTATTAACGTATCTATGTCCTTATACAGAAGAATTAATGAAATTCAGTCAATGAAAGCATATTCTTTAAATCTTACCCTTGCTCCGGTTTGTTGCGCCTGCTACAGTTTGTCTCTGAAATGTGAAAACTGTGTACTGCTTTCTGAAAATAACGAGATAAAAAAAATGTACTTTTATAAAACAACTCACCCGCTCAACTCTGTAATGAATGGCGCTGAAAGCAGCCTGGTTGCCCAGACAAACAGCTCTGTGCTACTCGCGTTTAAACTTGGTGAGGTTTAAAACATTACTGCCAAGTCTAAGTAGCCTGTTTAACATCCATATACAGTCACTGTACGATCAAGAGTTAATAAACAGTACAGACTAGCTCGCCGTTTCATATACTTACGTTGTGTTATCTTTTTCTGCGAGCATCTCTGGAGCCCCGGAGGTGATATGGAGGAGAGAAAAAAAACGCTCCAAACGTCTCGAACATCTCCTGTGTGTTTCCAAATGAAGTTTGACAGAGAGTACAGATAAGTATTTTACCAGTTGGCCTGAAATATTCCCATATTTCGGAAGTTTTTGCTCTAACTCTCAGACTCATCATGATAGAGGCAGAGTGATAGAGAAAGACAGAGACCGTGGAGCAGATTAACCAGCAGGGCGCGAACAGCGCACACACTGGTGTGGAGGTGAATTACAGTGAGATATAATGGATTACTGGGAAATGTTAATAAAAGCACAATTGAAGTCTGGATTATGAGGCCATTTCAGCAGAGCCAACAGCTTCATATGCCATGGACATGTGAATATGGTGCTGAAATGGCCAGTATTTTAAGAAGACAAATGGTTCGGACCTTGTCATGCAATGACAAAGCTGATATGCTTTATGTGAAGCCCAGTGTTTTGGTGTCAGCAGAAAGACTTCTCTTAGAAAACTGTACAGTGGAGCCTCTGTCTCCATTCCACCAGACAATGTTGGATGAGCAAGACCAAAGATTGTAGTCATGTCACTATGCCCAGTGGTTGAGCTCTAGGAGACTGCGAATTAATCATGGAATGCACATTTTACCTTTGTGGCAAAGCCTGATTAAGACTAATTGTTGAAATAAATTATTTTGTGTATCTTTTTTACATAACATTGGTCATTGCTAATGACATACAAAGTAATTAATCTAGCATACTTTCATTAAATAAATCAATTCAAGCGAAAATTGAAGAGTCTACAATTAGGCTGTACTGAGTCTGATCTATTTTAAGAGATTTTCTTAAAATTAAGTTAATACCTTTTAGAAAAATGTCACCTGGGGTAAAACTCCCCCTGCTGCTACCCTGATTTGCATTTGTATAGCTCACAGCATTTTCATTTACATGTGAAAGCCTCCCCTAGAATTAGAGGGAGGGGGCGGTCATGGGGGGACAACTGCCAAGCCAGGCCCACGTCAATTTCCGACAATTTTCGGCAGTTTTCGGTGTTGCCTGTAAATTGCCGTATACAGCCGTAAACCTGAAGTTCCACGACAATCTACAGTGCCGCATACTGACGAAAATCCCACTTTTCGTGCAGTGC
Organism: Perca schrenkii; assembly: GCA_025617405.1. Classification (NCBI taxonomy): domain Eukaryota; kingdom Metazoa; phylum Chordata; class Actinopteri; order Perciformes; family Percidae; genus Perca; species Perca schrenkii. The sequence goes on from CM046797.1 coordinate 32,169,244, forward strand.
AACAGTCCAGTAGCCTCGTGAGACCGTCCTGATCTCGCGAGCTCCAGTTTTCCACTCGCAGATCAGTCTGGCATCTTGAGACAGAGAAAATTTGGAGCCGTTAGCGACTTGACCGGGCCAATCAGCGTTGGTTTTGAGGCGGGTTAGGTGGTGATAGACAGATGGTTTATCCAATCAGCTAACCAGTATTTTCAGACAGCGGTCCGGGAACCTGAAAGGGTGCGTTTTATTCCTAAATTCTCGTTACACAAACGGCAAATATCCTTTACCGACATGTTGCTTGCTTGCTGAGCTAACGAGCTATGCTTTGCCTGCAGCAGCAGGGGCTTGTGGTTGTATTTTCATACGCTTCGTGGATCTGATTGGTTGATTTGGCCCGTCTATCACCAACATAGGTGATAGATAGATGCTTCATCCAATCAGCTAACCAGTATTTTCACCCCTTTCCAAAAGTTCTCCAACGGAAAGTTCCCAAATGGATATGCCGAGCAAATGCGAAGCAATCCCTCTGGCGGAGTCAGGTTAACAGTCCAGTCCTCCTTCTCCCTGGCCCAGTTGAGACGCTTCCTACGTTGGCTCAGGCTCAGAAGCGGTTTGACCCGAGGAACACGACAGTTGTAGCCCATCTCCCGGATGAGTAGTGTGTGACACTCAGTTTAAAACATTCATGCCCTGTAAAATTTGGGCTGATTTCTTCACAGTATTCTAATTTTTTGAAATCCTGTTTTTGTGGGTTTTGTGAGCTGGAATCCAAAATTATGTACAAATAAACAACTAAATACTTGAAATCAGTTAAGTTGTGGGCCCTGAATCTATAATCTATGGAAGTTTAACGTTTTGAATGGAATTATGGAAATAAATAAACTTTTCCATGATATTCAAATTTTTTGGAAAGGGTCTGTATATTTGAATGAATGAAAGGGCTGCATTTTTTCACAAAATCTTGTCTAATGCAGCTTCATAGCTCTGAAATGCCTATCACGTAGTGAGAATTAGGGATGATTGGAAAACGGCCAGTAAGAGTATCTGGTTCTGTCTGTTTAACTGATTAATGCCCTGCAGGCTTGTAACCCCTGGTGACCCGTGTTCTTAGAGACACGGTAAACACATTCTCTCAACCCCCACCCCCCCCTCTGTAGCTTTTACTGTTACTGTAGTTTTAGTTATTTTTTGTTCTGTGTTTCACCACATCATTATTGTCTCTTGTGGTTTTTCTTGACCAGTCCAGGACATGGAGTTACATTATGAATATGTCTTGTTTATTATATTTCATACAACTTTACAAAAAAAACACAATGCTATGTACAATTGAATGCATGACATTAAATGTGATAATTTTTCTAATAAAAATGATTTTAAATGGCAACCCATCGCATTCACATAATTTGTCGAAAATAAGGTAAATGTACCTGACATTTAAATGAATAGTGCTTTAAGTATTTGTGTCATAGTAACAAATGTGATACAGGAATCAAACATGAATGGCACTAAAGTGAAAAAACAACTTTTCTCCCTGAGCTGAAAGAGAACATGATCTTTTGTGCTGACAGTTGTATCTGATAAACACCAGCTGATGTATTTCTCTACTTGAAGGGAAAGTGTGGCTGTTCAGGGGCATCTTCTTTCTCTGTGAAACAGGAGCCCAGCAGGCCTGTACTTTCTGTTAGCAACAAAATGGAAACAAATCACAGAGATGATGCTGTGACCAAACATAGAGACATAAGTTCAAAGCTGTAGTTGTGAAATGTTTCCATCAAAAGGAGAAACGGTTCCCTGGGAAGAAAACACCCTTCATAAGTGTCAGTGAATTTAAAACTTGCATTAAACCGGTGATTACCTAGAGACAGTATATGGTGCTTAGGACTCTTTGCAGAGAGGAAAAGTGTACAACAAGCAATAGATGAAGCACAGGTCTTTTAATTGATGGGTAATCATATCTTCACTTTCTGTATTTGATAATTCACTCACTGAACAGCAGGAACATATTCATTCATTTCTCCTTAGACCGAGTCTGATCTCAGTCTCTCCACCGCCTCTCTACAGCATGTTGGTCTCAGAGGAGCCAGGCTGCAGTATCTGAAGAGTTACAATGAGTTTAACTGCTTTTCTAAACCAGGGGTACAAGAAGGCATAGATCACAGGGTTTAGACAAGAGTTAGACAAATGCAGAATGGCTGATAAGTGTTGAATTAAAGCTACAATCCAGTTGTAAGGTACCCATGTTAAGATGCATAACGGGCATATACATATTAGAAACACAACTACAAGAACACCAAGCTTCCTGGCTGCTTTCAGCTCTGATTTCTTTGCCTTTGGAGTCACTGAATGCTGGAGTGTGACAGCTGTAATGTGAGAGCGCATGGCACGAGCCTGAGACACAGCCGCAGCAAATACTCTCAGATACAGAGCTACGATGACAGTAACTGGAAGAATAAAGTTAATAAAAAGATCAAAAAGCAGTGAGATGTCATCAGGGTTTATAAAACATGCTCCGTAGCAGAGTTTATAACTCAGTGGTTGAGTCGGAAGATCCTTTACATAGAGAAGGCTGTAGGTAAAAGAACAGAGCCAACACAGACAAACACAGAATTTAACTCTTCTTGCAGTGACTTTAGTGGTGTAATGCAGAGGGTCACATATAGCCACATAACGGTCAGCTGATATGAGAACTATGTCACCTATTGAGGATAAGGGAATGATGAGGGAAAGAAGAGTATACATAGCACACACAAAGTCACCAAGAAACCAGCAGGATGATCTGTTGTAAATTTGTACAGGCATCACCACAAGGCCAATTAGAAGGTCAGAGACAGCCAGAGAGAGGAGGAGGATGTTGGTGGGTGTGTGGAGCTGCCTGGAGGGAAAGAGAAAAGCACTATTTAACCAACAAGATTAACAAAACCAGTATTCAAAATGAAAATACAAATCCAAATGGGTTTGAACATTATCGGTTCCACCACATCAGTAGTTACCATATGTTTAAGTGTACACAGTTAAAATGACTTGGTTGAGGTCACGGTGGACAGAAACAATGCTTAATATTGATAAGAGAGTGGACATGAACAACAGTCTCTGGTATCAAAGTCAGACATTTGGAGCAACATTATTCAGTACTAGCTCAAAGACAATTCTTCTAAATATACAGCAGCTGTTCACATTTTTAAGTTACAAATCCTGTAGAGAGAAGCTGAGAAGTTAATATCTGCCTGAAGTGGGAGATAGAGATGATGATGAGCAGGTTGAGAGTCACAGTGATTGGAGAGATGGAGTACAGCATAATGGTAACTGTTTGGGGCCAAGGCGAGGGCTTTATACAGGAGGTGTTTGGGAACTGTGGAAAGCAGAGCTCGGCTCTGTCCTCAAACTCCATCTGCAGAGATCTGCAGATAGCTTCATCTCTGGCAGCTTTCTGAACAAACCTGAGTCATGTAACTGAATTATCTCTCTCACATTCTCTTCATCCCCTCCTCTCTCTCACTCCCTGTTGGACTCTGATGCCCCTCCTCCCTCGCTCTGCACATCCCACCATCATCTTTATGGCTCTCTCTGTAACCCTGCCTTTCTCACCAATCTCTCTTTTGTCATTTTCTACACTTGTTTCCTATCCTTTGTCCTATTATTGTCCTACGGATTACTTTTCAAGTTTCCAAAACAGTAGTCTTGCTTTGCCAGCTGTGTCTACGCAGCCCTTTGGAGAACAGTCTGGCTACCCCACAGATGCATTCTGGGATAGGAAATTTTTTTTTTTTATTTCTTTAACCCAATAACAATTCACTCGGGAGGTGCGAAAGTCTGTATGCAGAGACGGTGGCTCTGCAACACAGTCTGTTTTGTTGACACATTTGCACCTGACAAATGAAAACGCCACATACAATAATAAATTACGTTAACTCACACAATACAGTGATGTGCGCTATTTAAATTAGATGTATATATGGTTAAACATCAATTCAATTCAATTCAATTTTATTTATAGTATCAAATCATAACATAAGTTATCTCGAGACACTTTACAGATAGAGTAGGTCTAGACCACACTCTATAATTTACAAAGCCCCAACAATTCCAACAATTGCAGTAATTCCCTCAAGAGCAAGCAGTGCGACAGTGGCGAGGAAAAACTCCCTCTTAGGAAGAAACCTCGGACAGACCCAGGCTCTTGGTAGGCGGTGTCTGACGAGCCGGTTGGGGGTGTGATGAACAGTGGCGGTAGTAGTCACATTAATAATGGAACAGTGACTGGATGTAGCGGGAAGCTGCAGGGTTCGGCAGGAAGCAGCAGGGTTCAGCAGGACGCGGCATGACATTTCAGGGCACCGCCAAGCTCAGCAGGGAGTGCAGCAGGACCACGGCGACAGCTGGAACCAGGATCTTGGTGCCAGCGTTCTCCAAGGAAATACGGTCGGGGAGAAAAGCATAAGGACTCCGGGGAGGAAACTCCTCAGAAGCTAGGATTAGTAACAAGCATTTCTGGGACGGGCTGCACACAAATAGTAATAGTAATGGTAATAGTAATAGTAACAGTAATAGAAAGGGAGGGGAGAGAGCAGCTGAGTGTGTCAAAGGAAGGAAGTCCCCCGGCAGTCTAGAACTATAACAGCGTAACTATAACAGGTAACTAAGAGAGACAGGTCATAATCATGTGCTCAACTGGAGTATCGCCGTGTGTATTTTTTCCATAACAATCCCACCGATAGGCCCAGAAAACTCTGCTGGATATCTCGAATCAGCCAGTTGGAGATCAGCAATGTTTCCTCTCTAGTGTTTAGCTTAGTGCAGGGCCAGTGAAACCATACACGACGGTGGCTAAGCTGTGTCGTTCTACCCAGCTGGCCAAATATGGTCACTTCTGTCTTCAAAATACCAAGATAGTGTTGGCCAAAATGCAAACTCCTAGAATCAAAACAGCAGTCAGATGCTACGTCCATCATATTTACAATCTTTGGTTTGCTGTCCGAGGAACTAGCCAACTCAGTTCGGATATTTGCATATCGGGCTAACATTTATTAGCCTTTGTTAATTGTGAGTGAGAAGATTGTGAGGCTAATGTTAGCTAACATCAGACCTTGTGCAGAGCTATGCTTCGTCCCGTCTCTTCTTCATCAGTGGTAGTAGGAGAGAAGCTGCAGCTATGGAAGCTTTCAGCCAAGACATGTCATGCAACTGATTTTTCTCTTACTACCATTTTCATTTTCTCCACATTTACACTTCTCCATCATAATCTCTGGTGGACACTGATTTCTTTCCTGTCAGGGTTGTGAATGTTCAGACCCAAAATGCAGAGACAGCAACAGCCAGGATAGAGAAACAAAAGGTCTTACTATGTATTACTCCAAGGAATAAACACTGGAAAACTATTACAGGATGAACATGAGGTGCCAAGAGCACAATGACAAACAAAGTGATATAAGAACTCCAAGAACATGATACGTAAATTACATGAAGAACTAAGGCACAGCTGGAGTGGGCAGGGAACTGGAGTAAATGATCGGGTAACAAGACTTGTAAAACAAAAGGCCCTGTCACACCGAGCCGACAGCCAGGAACTGGTGGCAACGAAGGCAGACTGTGGCGTCGGCCCACCTCGTTTTTGTCTTGGCCCAAAATTAGCACTCGGACATACCACAGACACTACAGCTGACGGCCAAGTACCATGTAGCCTACCCAGCCAGCAATGACATGTGGGGCCCAGATGGTTTACGTACGGGTTCCATGGTTACTTTGTGGGCATGGGCTTTGGCTGGGTGAAATCAGCGGGTTCCATGTAGGTTTTGTAGTATAAGCCCCATATAGGAAGTTCATATGAGCTGATTACATGGGCCCCATAAGGGACAGGCATGGGCAAAGTGGCCATGGGTTTGAACTGAGAACACATATATGGGACCTGCATAGAATGTTCATGGGCCAAGTGGGCATGGGTTCTATCTGGGAACACATATGTGGGTCCTGCATGGCATTTTTATGGGCCAAGTGGCCATGGGTTTGAACTGGGAACACATATATGGGTCCTGCATGGCATTTTTATGGGCCAAGTGGGCATGGGTTTGATCTGGGAACGCATATATGGGTCCTGCATAGAATGTTTATGGGCCGAGTGGGCATGGGCTTGATCTGGGAACACATATATGGGTCCTGCATGGCATTTTTATGGGCCAACTGGCCATGGGTTTGATCAGGGAACACATATATGGGTCCTGCGTGGCAATTATATAGGCCAAGTGGCCATGGGTTTGAACTGGAAACACATATATGGGTCCTGCATATAAGTTTTATGGGCCGAGTGGGCATGATTTTGAACTGGGAACACATATATGGGTCCTGCATGTCATTTTTATGGGCCAAGTGGCCATGGGTTTGAACTGAGAACACATATATGGGTCCTGCATAGCATATTTATGGGCCAAGTGGCCATGGGTTTGAACTGGGAACACATATATGGGTCCTGCATGGCATTTTTATGGGCCAAGTGGGCATGGGTTTGATCTGGGAACGCATATATGGGTCCTGCATAGAATGTTTATGGGCCGAGTGGGCATGGGCTTGATCTGGGAACACATATATGGGTCCTGCATGGCATTTTTATGGGCCAACTGGCCATGGGTTTGATCAGGGAACACATATATGGGTCCTGCGTGGCAATTTTATAGGCCAAGTGGCCATGGGTTTGAACTGGCAACACATATATGGGTCCTGCATAGAAGTTTTATGGGCCGAGTGGGCATGATTTTGAACTGGGAACAAATATATGGGTCCTGCATGTCATTTTTATGGGCCGAGTGGGCATGGGTTTGATCTGGGAACAAATATATGGGTCCTGCATGGCATTTTAATGGGCCAAGTGGCCATGGGTTTGAACTGAGAACACATATATGGGTCCTGCATAGCATATTTATGGGCCGAGTGGGCATGGGTTTGATCTGGGAACACATATATGGGTCCTGCATGGCATTTTTATAGGCCAAGTGGCCATGGGTTTTATCAGGGAACACATATATGGGTCCTGCATGGCATTTTTATGGGCCAAGTGGCCATGGGTTTGAACTGAGAACACATATATGGGTCCTGCATAGCATATTTTGGGCCGAGTGGGCATGGGTTTTATCTGGGAACACATATGTGGGTCCTGCATGGCATTTTTATGGGCCAAGTGGCCATGGGTTTGAACTGGGAAAAAATATATGGGTCCTGCATAGAAGTTTTATGGGCCAAGTGGGCATGGGTTCGATCTGGGAACACATATATGGGTCCTGCATGGCATTTTTATGGGCCAAGTGGCCATGGGTTTGAACTGGGAACACATATATGGGTCCTGCATAGAATGTTTATGGGCCAAGTGGGCATGGGTTCGATCTGGGAACGCATATATGGGTCCTGCATGGCAGTTTTATGGGCCAAGTGGCCATGGGTTTGAACTGGGAACACATATATGGGTCCTGCATAGAAGTTTTATGGGCCGAGTGGGCATGGGTTTGAACTGGGAACACATATATGGGTCCTGCATGTCATTTTTATAGGCCAAGTGGCCATGGGTTTGAACTGAAAACACATATATGGGTCCTGCATAGCATATTTATGGGCCGAGTGGGCATGGGTTTGATCTGGGAACACATATATGGGTCCTGCATGGCATTTTTATGGGCCAAGTGGCCATGGGTTTGAACTGAGAACACATATATGGGTCCTGCATAGCATATTTATGGGCCGAGTGGGCATGGGTTTGATCTGGGAACACATATATGGGTCCTGCATGGCATTTTTATAGGCCAAGTGGCCATGGGTTTTATCAGGGAACACATATATGGGTCCTGCATGGCATTTTTATGGGCCAAGTGGCCATGGGTTTGAACTGAGAACACATATATGGGTCCTGCATAGCATAGTTTGGGCCGAGTGGGCATGGGTTTGATCTGGGAACACATATATGGGTCCTGCATGGCATTTTTATGGGCCAAGTGGCCATGGGTTTGAACTGAGAACACATATATGGGTCCTGCATAGCATATTTATGAGCCGAGTGTGCATGGGTTTGATCTGGGAACACATATATGGGTCCTGCATGGCATTTTTATGGGCCAAGTGACCATGGGTTTTATATGGGAACACATATATGGGTCCTGCATGTCATTTTTATGGGCCAAGTGGCCATGGGTTTGAACTGAGAACACATATATGGGTCCTGCATAGCATATTTATGGGCCAAGTGGCCATGGGTTTGATCAGGGAACACATATATGGGTCCTGCATAGAGGTTTTATGGGCCGAGTGGGCATGGGTTTGAACTGGGAACACATATATGGGTCCTGCATGGCATTTTTATGGGCCAAGTGGCCATGGGTTTTATCAGGGAACACATATATGGGTCCTGCATGTCATTTTTATGGGCCAAGTGGCCATGGGTTTGAACTGAGAACACATATATGGGTCCTGCATAGCATATTTATGGGCCAAGTGGCCATGGGTTTGATCAGGGAACACATATATGGGTCCTGCATAGAGGTTTTATGGGCCGAGTGGGCATGGGTTTGAACTGGGAACACATATATGGGTCCTGCATGGCATTTTTATGGGCCAAGTGGCCATGGGTTTGATCTGAGAACACATATAGGGTCCTGCATAGCATATTTATGGTCCGAGTGGGCATGGGTTTGATCTGGGAACACATATATGGGTCCTGCATGGCATTTTTATGGGCCAAGTGGCCATGGGTTTTATCAGTGAACACATATATGGGTCCTGCATGTCATTTTTATGGGCCAAGTGGCCATGGGTTTGAACTGAGAACACATATATGGGTCCTGCATAGCATATTTATGGGCCAAGTGGCCATGGGTTTGATCAGGGAACACATATATGGGTCCTGCATAGAGGTTTTATGGGCCGAGTGGGCATGGGTTTGAACTGGGAACACATATATGGGTCCTGCATGGCATTTTTATGGGCCAAGTGGCCATGGGTTTTATCAGGGAACACATATATGGGTCCTGCATGTCATTTTTATGGGCCAAGTGGCCATGGGTTCGATCTGGGAACGCATATATGGGTCCTGCATGGCATTTTTATGGGCCAAGTGGCCATGGGTTTGATCAGGGAACACATATATGGGTCCTGCATAGAGGTTTTATGGGCCGAGTGGGCATGGGTTTGAACTGGGAACACATATATGGGTCCTGCATGGCATTTTTATGGGCCGAGTGGGCATGGGTTTGATCTGGGAACACATATATGGGTCCTGCAAGGCATTTTTATGGGCCAATTGGCCATGGGTTTGATCAGGGAACACATATATGGGTCCTGCATGGCATTTTTATGGGCCAAGTGGCCATGGGTTTGAACTGAGAACACATATATGGGTCCTGCATAGCATATTTATGGGCCGAGTGGGCATGGGCTTGATCTGGGAACACATATATGGGTCCTGCATGGCATTTTTATGGGCCAACTGGCCATGGGTTTGATCAGGGAACACATGTATGGGTCCTGCGTGGCAATTTTATGGGCCAAGTGGACATGGGTTTGAACTGAGAACACATATATGGGTCCTGCATAGCATATTTATGGGCCGAGTGGGCATGGGTTTGATCTGGGAACACATATATGGGTCCTGCATGGCATTTTTATAGGCCAAGTGGCCATGGGTTTTATCATGCAACACATATATGGGTCCTGCATTGCATTTTTATGGGCCAAGTAGCCATAGGTTTGAACTGGGAACACATATATGGGTCCTGCATGGCATTTTTATGGGCCAAGTGGCCATGGGTTTGAACTGGGAATGCAAATATGGATCCTGCATAGCATATTTATGGGCCAAGAGGGCATGGGTTTGAACTGGGAACACATATATGGGTCCTGCATGCCAGAGGCGCAAAGTAACTATGTAGGCCTATTGAGTTATGTAATTACTTACTGTACAAGTTTTATTAACTTTTAGTAACTCTACATTTAGGCTAATCAAGCATGTTGAGATTGAGTAATTGTAACTCAATACATTTCAAGTCACGCTAGTCACCAAAGAACAAACATTGCATACATATAGATCTTTTGCCAAAACAATCCATCAGTAATTTTTGTTAGTCGTGCAGAAAATGAAAAATGTAACTTCCCAAAAATGTAAAAAACATCAAAATAGGTCAAAGTTTACGCTGTGTTGAATTATGCTGATTAGTGGACTCTCAGAAAGGTTGCAAGCCTACCGTAACACTTCAAATAATAGCCCAGTCCCAGACGCCTGTCCCTTGGGGCAGAAACACATATTTAGACAAATAACTATGCTCGATATTATCGGCCGATATTGGCTTTAAAATTCAATATCGGTAAATATCGGTATCAGTTTTTGAAATGGTTTAAAATGACTAAAGTATTTCATTTTATACCTTAATGGAAAGCTTGTTTCCTCTCAAAGCGAATGCAGACAAAATTTGGGTGTAGGTTGTTGGCCAACCAGCATACACACAGGGTTTGTAGAGTAAATAAATTCTTGAGCAGGGCAGATCTAAGCCCCAATGAGTGGAATGAGTTGAATTTTTGTTCTTGTGTGGCTATTTGTTTTCAGTTTACCTCAGTCAAAGAAACATGTTTAGTTGGCATCTTCTCTCGAAGGGGTAGTAAGCAGCGCACCCCACTTAGCCTACCGGTTGCTGGCTAGTCCTTCAAAACATTCAAATCCCCAGTATCAAGGGAGTCATGGAACAGTGGGCAGTAAGCCTATAAACGATCATATGTTTCGGTATCTGTATCGGCTAATATCGGTATCGGAAATTAAGCATTGGACAATATTGGTATATCGGATATCGGTACAAAATCAATGTCAAGCATCCCTACAAATAACTCCATACGGTTATCCACATCCCATAGATGCCTGTCCCAATGGTCTATTTGATCAAATAAAACTCCGGGATCCTATTCAAAGTTTTATGGTACTTCATTTTTGAAGATGAGGCCAAATAGCTCACAGACAGCTAGTCCCTTTATGGACATGAATATGATGCATTTATTACCTCTTAGGAAATTGTAATTCAATATTTGTTAGAAAAGGACTTGCAGGAGTTAGTGTATTGGCAGAATAGCTTGGTTGATTGACTGACTATTTTGTATACAAAAAGGTCTCACCCCCCCTTGCTAATGTGCCAAATGGTTTAGTCCACCTGCATGCATTACGTTAGCCAGTTCAGTTGAGCGTCTGGTGGAGCGCAAACTTCTGCTGTAGAAATGTCTTTTCTCCAAGAAAGCCAAATCATGCTACCAAAAAGAAAGGAAAGACAGGAGGAGGAGAGAAAACAGAATGAGGGGAAACAATTGGTAACTGACTTCTTTTCAAAGAAAGGTGAGCACTAACTAGAAAACGAAATCCATGGTGCTTGTCAGGGACCAAGCAGTTAGGCATGAGAAGTCGCAAGGAGATTTCAAAAAAGGGTTGTTTTTTTTACCCACAAAAAATTCTGACAACATATAAAGATAAAGTTTGGGCCCTTAAAAGAGGTCAAACAAACAAACTGAACTTAAGCTCTGAACATAACAAACTCAAATATACAACTGACCTCCTATAACAGAAACATAGGGGACTTATATACTGGGTGATCAGACCAGGTTTGACACCCAGGGGGAGACTAACAATAACACTGATATGTAAATTACAAATAACAAAAGAAAACAACTAAACACTTACTCCAAAAGAAATGTAATCTTAATTAACATTAACTGAATAAATGTACTAAAGACAATACAATTCAAAACTCAAATATCTTGAGGACAAATAAAGCTAACTCCCCCCTGACATAACAAGTAGTGGTAGAGTCCAATTTAGCCACCACTCCTATAAAGCTGCTGTAGTTCCAGATGCCACCGCTTTGGCCCTGCAGCCTGCATGCCTCACTCCAGGGTGTGGAATCCACAACACTGGTAAGCTCAAAGAAAATAGTTGTATTAGAAAACCAATCCAAAACTAATAAAATATATATGTAAACAAAATCCAGTGCCCTGTAAGTTATTTAAAACTAAATAAATGTTTACAACAAAATATATGTGTCTGAAAATATATAGAAACCAATCTTAAGGAAAACAGCATGAACTAAGATAAATGTGAGTGTATGAGGTTACCGCCTTTAAGATGGCTGTGTGGCCACGGCTGTGGCCATCACAGTACTAAACTGCTTGAATATCTCCGTGACTGTTAGCGCTAAAAAACGGACTGAGACAACCCATTGAAAGAGCAGAACATGCACTTGTTGGAGCAAAAAAGAACCTTGCTAAATTGACTTATGCTCCTTTGTTTTTAGGTGCACTGAAGAGTAATGCAATGACTCAAAATGTGAACCGCAAAGAAGTGGAAATGGCGCTGTTGAAGTGGTTTACCGGCGCACGTGACCGTGGAGGGGAGAGGGCTGCAAGAGCCCAAAGAGAAAAAGGAGCGTCCACCACGCAGACGCCATGAGTGCATTTTTTGGAGAGGTGTTTTTTTTTCAGAGATTTAAAAAAAAAAAACATTTTTGATTCATTTACCGGTATGTTGTGACATTTAAATTTTTTTTAAAGATTGTTTGTTGTTCGATGTAACAATTTTGTATTAATGTATTTTTTTTGGAGAGATGTTTTTTTTTCCATTTTTTAAAAATATAATTTTGATTTGTTTACCGGTATGTTGTGACATTTAAATTGTTGTTTAAAGATCATTTTTGTTGTTCAATTTAACAATATATTTCTTGCAGTTCAAAGCGTCAAGTGTCTATTTATCTTGGACTTATATTCATTCTTTGTTTTTCTTAGATTGCTTCCTCAAATCATTTGGCATGGTTGGGCTTAGATAGGCCTTGCATGAATTGCCCAGTTAGGACCCACATCAGATCCTTACAGAGCCCACTTTAAGCCCATAGGGGCATTCACGGTTGAATCCTGGTGCAAGCCCACTTTAAACCCCTTTAGTCAGGTGTGGCCCAAATGGGTCTGACATGAATTCCCCAGTTAAGACCCACATAAGACCCTTACAGGTCCCACTTAAAACCCATCTGGGCATCCACAGCTGGCCCCCGTGTGGATCCTGGGTGCAAGCTCATTTTAAACGCCCTTTAAGCAGGTGGGGCCCAAATGGGTCTGTCATGAATTGCCAGGTTAAGATCCCACATAACACCCTTATAGGTCCCTTTTAAAGCCCATCTGGGCATCCACGGCTGGATCCTGGGTGCAAACCCACTTTAAACACCCGTTGGGCAGGTGGGGCCCAAATGGGTCTGACATGAATTACCCAGTTAGGACCCACATAATACCCTTACAGGTCCAACTTAAAACACATCTGGGCATCCACGGCTGGCCCCCGTGTGGATCCCGGGTGCAAGCCCATTTGAAACGCCCTTTAGGCAGGTGGGGCCCAAATGGGTCTGACATGAATTACCCAGTTAAGACCCACATAAGGCCCTTACAGGTCCCACTTAAAACCCATCTGGGCATCCACGGCGGGCCCCCGTGTGGATCCCGGGTGCAAGCCCATTTTAAACGCCCTTTAGGCAGGTGGGGCCCAAATGGGTTTGTCATGAATTACCCAGTTAGGACCCACATAAGACCCTTACAGGTCCCACTTTTAGTATGTCTGGGCTTCCACGGCTTGCCCCAATGTGGATCCCGGGTGCAAGCCCAAAATGGGGCCCACATTTGCCGCCCATGAAGCCTTCATCTGGGCCCCACATGTCATTGCTGGCTGGGTATGTTATGCGCATCAAGCAAATGAAATAACTACCAATAAATACCAGCAGGTTGTGGTAATCTATTGTCATTCTACAGGCTGCGGCTGGAAATCGGAAGAAGGATGGGAAATAGTTTTAACATGACTTTAAAATCGACATAAACCGAGCCAAAATGCTAATGTTACCATTAGTTAGCTCGTTCTTGTTTCCTAACTGCGTCACAAGTTATAGGAGCTTAACGTTAGCTGGGAGCAGTGGTGTAGTGGTCCCTGGAGAAGTGGGTATACTCTCAGTTTTCACGTTTTTAAGTAGTCCAGAAAAAAGCCCTGTTTTAGAAACAGTGACATGTAAGACTATGATTTAGTTTACCCAAAAATCTGTCATTTCTACTTGCTCACTATTATAAAATGATCATGACTTGATTAGGAGCAGTTTGTAGTTACTACTGGTCACACAAGCAGCCTGGATGAATGTAAAATGTATGTATCATGAGGCAAACATGGTGTTTCGATTATTTTTTGCACATTTATTTAAATAAAATACTTCAAATCTGAAGTTGACAATGCATCCTTGTTCATATTTCATCTTAAATAAAACACACAAATCATTCTCTTCCAAACATCAAAACCAATCAGCTAAACTTAAAAGTGCACTGTCATAAAATTGAAATGATTTGGTTTTCAATAGCTGAACACTATTTATATAGAATACTTTGTTAGATATATATAAATATCACTACAAATATTGAATATCATCATTTTTTGAATTAATGCTTTGTTTTTAACATTTTCATTTACCGGTAAATCATTCAACAAAATAATATGTTACAACAATATTTAGTTAACAATTAACAAAAATATATGCATTAACAACACATCAACAGTGACATACTCTCTCAACCCAGCACTGGGTTTCTGACCTTTGCTCATACTACAGTATATTCCAGACAAATTTGCTTTCTGTAGGAGCTTTCACACTGCACTGTCTAGAACGCACAGAAGAGGCAGCACGATGGCTCTTCAACCAGGTCCTTGTATATTTTCTAGGATCAAACTTGGAAGTTGGTGGGCCGTTGATATTAATCATCATCAAGTTTGATATGTTTGAGATCAGAAGGACAGCCCTCTTGTCTGAGCTTATATTGTTCATAAGGCTAAAATTCCTCTCACACTCTGCTGTACTGACAGGGAATGTTTTCATACAGTTCATAAGTGGTTTTAGGTCCTTGGGCTCACTACTGGGCTCTTCCAGTAGGTCCCGCATCCCATTCAGTGCTTGGTCTGTGCACAAGTTAAATCGCTTGCACAGTCGCTTAACTTGTTCTTCACCATGGCGGATGCTGGGCTTTGATGGCCACTTACTCTGATCAAGGATGCTGAGGTCCATGATGGTCTCATCTTCAAAAAGACAAGCGTTTCTCCAGATTGTTCACAAGGCTTTGTAAGAACTGGCCTGGATTGATAGACTTCAGCTTTGCATTTGTTTTCAGGGCTATAGACCGATACTCCCCAGTCTGTTTTGCTTCTAAAGCCTCACTATATTTCTCACCTGGACTCTCTTTGAATGACTGGATCACTCTGATTGAGCGTTTCAGCAGATGCTCTGCTCTGAGGAGAGTTATAGAACGAGACTGAAGCTCCTGTGACAGGAGACTTAGTTCATGGAGAGTGTCGTACATGAGGCCGAGGTCACAAATGAATTCTGGACTTTGAAGACGGTCTAACAAACCTCTGTACATCTGCCTCTCTTTGGTGGACCTCATCTCATCACTGCAAGCATTTTTAAAGTGCTGCACAAGAGCTCCCAGGGATGTCCAAACAGCACGAACAGTCCGAAAGCTACTGGCCACCCAGCGTACATCCAAGATTCTGCCAACGCGAAGAAGTTGTGAGCCTACTTCAGCTGCTGCATTTACAAGTTCACGTTCATTTTTGTTTGACATACTATACAGAGAGTATAGCTTCTGGATAAAAGTTTTAAAGTGATTGACAGAGTTTACCTCATCAACTGCATCTGACACAGCAAGTTCAAGTCTATGGTTCATGCAGTGCCATACAAAAAGCTTTGGGAATCTCGAAGTCAGTCTGGTTGCTACTCCTGACTTCTTTCCTAGCATGACACTGGCTCCATCAGATACAAATGTTTCCCAGTTTTCATGAAGCCACTCTTCTGTAAAGCCAGCATTAGTTAAACAGGTGAGTAACGCCTGTACTATGCCATCTGCTCTCTGATTTTCCAGTTCAACAAGTTCCAGGAATATGAACTCAGGGCTTTCTTCTTGAATTGATGCTTTAATAGAAACTGTCATGACAGCTTTGTGACTTAAAGAAGATGCCTCGTCAATTAGGACAGCTAACTTACTGGATGATGCTATAATGCTACTGATGATTTTGCTCTGCATCTCACTAGCAACATGTTGTATTATTTGTGTTGCATTGTAACGTGAATGAAGTATTGAGCCCATTTTTACACCATTCAGTTCCTGCAGCTCAATGAGGCTCTCATGGTCAGAAAAGGGTCGGTTCTTTTTGGCCAGATGGTAGGCTGTTCGAAACACAGCTTCAGTTTCCTTCATGTAGGACTCAATCATAGTCTCCACTGCATTCTCAATGGCAGCTTCTTTCTGTTGCTCTGCCACCTTCACAGCCTGAGTGTGGGCCTTGGACAACGCATGTTTCCTCACCTTATTTCTCAAGACTGACAAACTTGTTGTTCTACTTCCCTGGCCAGACACTTGAATTTCAAAGTTCATCCATTCTCTTGAGAGTGATACACCTTGCTCCTTGTCGATCCCAATGGAGTTCACACTGCTACAGACCAGACATCCTGCGAAGCATAGACAAACAATGTAACTACTCCTGTATCCACAGCTGTACGTGTGTATGGTCCTTTACACACACACACACACACACACACACACACACACACACACACACACACACACACACACACACACACACACACAGTT
Source organism: Perca schrenkii (assembly GCA_025617405.1). Taxonomy (NCBI): domain Eukaryota; kingdom Metazoa; phylum Chordata; class Actinopteri; order Perciformes; family Percidae; genus Perca; species Perca schrenkii. Next base: position 32,185,885 of record CM046797.1, read on the forward strand.
ATCTGTTTCAGAAGTTACCCAAACTAGCAATCTACCTAAACTTACCCAATTTTTTGTTTTTCGATCCCAACCATGGGTTCTTGGATTTGAAGTCTTCTGTTTGTTTAGCACTCCACAGGTCTGGCCAGTCATTATTGATGTCTACAGAAACAACAAAAATAATTATGCATCTCCCTGTCTCTCTCTACACACACACACACACACACACACACACACACACACACACACACACACACTACTGTGATCACAATAGTCATCAGCAAGACATGGGTCCCCCTCTTTACATTAACAATCTGCATAACCAAGTGGAAATATTTTCACCAAGTAAAGCTGAAGCATACAGGAGGTGAGTGAAATACTTGGGAGAGTTTATTTAACAAAAAACAACAAATTTAACACAAAATGTTATATAACAGTAGCATTGTAAAAAACAAACAAACATGGATACAGACAAAATAAATATAACGGCAATAAAATAAATAACATCACACAGAAATTCATCTATTGTTACAAGCTAAATCAACATTCAAAATGAGGCTTAATCTGTCAAAATCACATTTTGTTACAGTGTAAGGCTTCACTTTTCAATAAACTGGAGATGCAATTTACTGCCTGTATGTTCTGACCTGGTGGTGGTAGACTGGGTCCTGGTCTATGCTCACACTGACTTGCCTGGCTAGCTCCCGGTTGAGAGCTGCCAGGGCTGCTGGTTTCAGGGGTGGGGTCTGCCTGGGCCTGATCTGGGCCTGATTTGTGCCTCTTTACAAAAAAGTCAGCAATATCTCCCTTCCTTTTCATTGTTATCTGTCCCTATACAAAATAAGACAGCCTGATTAGACCTCAATATTGTTTTAGGCTGAATCTTAAACTATTTGTCCCCCATTCTTCTGTTTTAACTTACTTAAAAATCAACTACCAGCCTAGCTACTATAAAATTAAACTAGATCATATAGGTTAGTTAGGGCTAAGTAACTTGGCTAACGTTATAATTTAGGGCTAAGTAACTTGGCTAACGTTATAATTTAGACCTTTACAATAATAAACAAGCTTCATAGACATTGAGATAATCAGTTTCATCAGTCTGGTATGAAATTCTTATGAACTGGGTTGATTAAACACTTACTGAAAATCAACAATGCCCCGGTTTCCCCCACATTATCCCAATCTACGTAGCTAGCTTCATAACGTTAGCCGACTCGCACTAACTATTGGTGGCAAAATCTCTTCTCCTCTAAATGTACAGTCATATTGCCACTGGCAATTTGCCAGTAGTTAAAATAATGATAATTTTTGGAAACCACCTTAAAACTTACCTCAGAATTATGTCTTCCATCAACTGGGGTGGCACACCGCCGCTTGTGTTGTTTCTTCATCTGTTGTTTGGTCTGCTGCCGTTACCGTAGTCAAGTGGCACCGGCACCTGAGTTTTTTTTTGTTTTTTTTTTCACTGGCACCTGAGGTAGTAGCGATATTTTCCTCGGCATGACCCGCCCTACTCTGCCTCTGATTGGCTCATCAGTCCTCATGCCTAAAGTTAACCAATCTCATCAGTGAAAGCAGCGAGTACCAGCCAATTAGAGGCAGAGGAGGGTGGGTCATGGCTTCACCATCCTTGAGGAAAAAATGGGCAATCTGGCTCACAGATATTACTGACTGGTGCGCATCAGGGGGGATTTACAAGTGGGTATACGCAATGCTGACTGAAAAATAAGTAGGTATACGCCGTATACCAGCGTATACCCTGGACTACACCACTGTCTGCACCCCTTTCGTTTCAGACCCTCCCACCAGCCTTTGGGCCACGCCTCCCCATTTACATTGACATGTGTCAAGTCCAAACGAAAAGGCAATGTTAAATTGAAATTCAAAAGCCAAATATTAAATTCAAAAGCCAAAGCCAAATGGAAAATTAAAAAAGAAATAATAATATTTTTAATTTCATCTTGCTTTGTTTTCTCTTTGGACTTTCAATTTCTCTTTGGACTTTCAATTTGAATTGTGAATAAGTATTTCCTCCATAAATGTAATTGTGCTTACCATCTATGGCCCAGTTTACATTCTGACTCACAATTCTGCATGAAGCTTGACTTTGCATTATTTCCCACGGGAAATTTATTTAGCGAGAACACACAAGCTTGGACAAAAAGTACGTGACTTCACAGCTGAGGAGGACCAGAGGGTTGTTCCATAGAAGAAGCTTAGAAAAGCGGGGATTAAACTCCAAAACCTGACTTGAATTAACCTAACAAATCAGTTGGGGCTTAAGGCGGTTTCATAAAAGGTAATTGAAGTTCACGCGATCTCACTAATTTGAACCAGGTTTATCTAGTCTAGATAATTGCGCGTGCACGCTATTCTTAAGAAGCCCTGATGGTGGAGCATAGATTCATCAATTTAACATGGCAACTAAAGGAAAAGAGAGAGCAGCGATGTTCACAGCAACTGAGCAACAATTACTTCTCGAATCTTACGAAGAATTTAAACACATGATTACAAAAAAAGGAAATACTGCAGCGATTAATAAAACGAGAGAGAAAGGCTGGCAGGAAATTGCTGATCGTCTCAATGCGTAAGTAGCAATTAATGTAGGTTTACATTTCTATATTTTATTAAAGTAAAATAAATGTTTGTCACAATACATGTGTGTGTGTGTGTGTGTGTGTGTGTGTGTAACTTTTACAGCAGCAAATTAAGTGAAGAAAAAAGAACATGGCAGCAAGTGAAAATAAAATATAAAAATATTGTTCAGAATGGTAAGTATTAATTATAAAGTATAAATCTATGTAAGTACTTAAGCATATAGCCAGCTTGATGTTCCAACTGTCCAGTCTCATGATGTTTCACAATTGCAGCTGCCAAAAAGAAGAGTGAGGTTGCTGGCACTGGGGGAGGGCCACCAACAGCCAACTTTACTCCTGCAGAGGAGCTGGCATTAGACCTGAATAAAGGGAGGCCTGTCATTGAGGGAATAGAGGGGGGAACAGCATCTGGATCCATTCCATCTAATATAAGAGATCACTACTTAAAAGGTGTTTTATTTTATTTATTTTATTTATTTTTATTCTTGCATTCCTAACTAAATCTTTTTATTTTATAGTGATGCCAAATTCTGTGTGTTTTCTGGATCCACCAGACATCATGCTGAATCCAGTGAGTATGACAGTATGAGTTTAAAGCACTTATTGTCAAGTGGTGATTCATTAAACAGAGTTTATTTAATGGTTTTAGGTTGAAGGCCCATCTACAGTTGAGGAGGATGAGGAGACTGTGTCAGTATGTTCAAGGAGGCCTGAGGTAGGCACAAATTTGCACATTATATATTTAAAAGCCTACCTCTGAGGTGCTAAATTATGTGTATTTACATTATTGGCAACAGGATGCTGACACCCTTGAGCCCTCTCAGTCTGGGACCACATGTGACCAAGTGAGTAAGAAATTACAAAAAAGTGCCAAAAGCACTAGCTCAAATTGACTAAAAAATAGAAAAATTAAAAAAAAAACTCTCTTCCTACAGAACCCAGAGAACATAAAGGGAGTCTACAAACGGTATCTCCTGAAACAAATGGAGGCCATTGATACCGACATCCAATATAAAAAAACTAAAGATGAGAAAGTTGGAGCTGGAAATCCAACAGCTTGAGAAAAATGCAAGTAGAACTGGCATATTTAAAACAATGACATGACCTTTTTGTTTTTTGACCACATTTAATTTTATGTTTTCACCCCCAACAGGCAGCTTCAAACTAAATAAAAAAAAAAGATGACTTGTGTGTGTCTGTTAAATTTAAGGGAAAAAAAAGTAAAAAAGTAGGCCTAGGTCACTACACTGGTGTATATATATATATATATATATATATATATATATATATATATATATATATATATATATATACAGTGTGTATATATATATATATATATATATATATATATATATATATATATATATATATATATATATATATAGGATTAATGCATTTGCAATGAATAGGACACTGGTTCCAAGCTTATTGTAAAGCACAATCGCTTCTGGCCTACAATATAATCTCAGTGGGACTGTACCTGTACATTGATGCTTTGTAATTATTTCCTATTAACGAAGTCTGCTTCATGCAGACCAGACGTGCGCTTTATGCGCACGTGGGTGCAGTCCAGAGCTCCGATAACATTTGGGAAATCTACAAAAGTTAAGTGTTTGTCTGTCAATTGCCAGCCTAACATTAAAAGACAATAAAAATGTCCATTTTCTATATAGTTCTTATTTTACCTTACCAGCGATTCCATAAAAGGCCTGTTTAATACTGAGAATTGCTCTGTGGCCAGGGAAGATGATGAACACATTGAGTAATTCTTTTAAAGACAGGTACACCATTCGTACAGAGCGGCAAACTCCCAGCCAGCAATGACATGTGGGGCCCAGATGGGTTAAGTAAGGGTTCCATGGTTACTGTGTGGGCATGGGCTTTGGCTGGTTGAAATCAGCGGGTCCCATGTAGGTTTTGTAGTATGAGTCCCACATAGGAAGCCCATATGAGCTGATTACATGGGCCCCATAAGGGACAGGCATGGGCCAATTGGGCATGGGTTTGAACTGAGAACATATATATGGGTCCTGCATAGCATATTTATGGGCCAAGTGGGCATGGGTTTGATCTGGGAACGCATATATGGGTCCTGCATAGAATGTTTATGGGCCAAGTGGCCATGGGTTTGAACTGGGAATGCATATATGGGTCCTGCATGGCATTGTTATGTGCCGAGTGGGCATGGGTTTGAACTGGGAACACATATATGGGTCCTGCATGGCACATTTATGGGCCGAGTGGGCATGGGTTTGAACTGGGAACACATATATGGGTCCTGCATGGCATTTTTATGGGCCAAGTGGCCATGGGTTTGAACTGGGAACGCATATATGAGTCCTGCATAGAATGTTTATGGGCCAAGTGGCCATGGGTTTGATCAGGGAACACATATATGGGTCCTGCATGGCATTTTTATGGGCCAAGTGGCCATGGGTTTGATCTGGGAACGCATATATGGGTCCTGCATAGAATTTTTATGGGCCAAGTGGCCATGGGTTTGATCTGGGAACGCATATATGGGCTCCTGCATAGAATGTTTATGGGCCAAGTGGCCATGGGTTTGAACTGGGAATGCATATATGGGTCCTGCATGGCATTTTTATGTGCTGAGTGGGCATGGGTTTGAACTGGGAACACATATATGGGTCCTGCATAGCACATTTATGGGCCGAGTGGGCATGGGTTTGAACTGGGAACACATATATGGGTCCTGCATGGCATTTTTATGGGCCAAGTGGCCATGGGTTTGAACTGGGAACGCATATATGGGTCCTGCATAGAATGTTTATGGGCCAAGTGGCCATGGGTTTGATCAGGGAACACATATATGGGTCCTGCATGGCATTTTTATGGTCCAAGTGGGCATGGGTTTGAACTGGGAACGCATATATGGGTCTTGTATGGCATTTTTATGGGCCAAGTGGCCATGGGTTTGATCTGGGAACACATATATAGGTCCTGCATAGAATGTGTATGGGCCAAGTGGCCATGGGTTTGAACTGGGAATGCATATATGGGTCCTGCATGGCATTTTTATGTGCCGAGTGGGCATGGGTTTGAACTGGGAACACATATATGGGTCTTGCATGACATATGTATGTGCCAAGTGGGCATGGGTTTGATCTGGGAACACATATATGGGTCCTGCATGGCAGAGGCGCAAAGTAACTATGTAGGCCTATTGAGTTATGTAATTACTTACTGTACAATTTTTAGTAACTTGTAGTAACTCTACATTTAGGCTAATCAAGCATGTTGAGATTGAGTAATTGTAACTCAATACATTTCAAGTCACGCTATTCACCAAAGAACAAACATTGCATACATGTAGATCTTTTGCCAAAGTCATTTTTGTTAGTCGTGCAGAAAATGAAAAATGTAACTTCCCAAAAATGTAAAAAACATCAAAATAGATCAAAGTTTACACTGTGTTGAATTATGCTGATTAGTGGACTCTCAGAAAGGTTGCAGGCCTACCGTAACACTTCAAACAATAGCCCAGTCCCAGACGCCTGTCCCTTGGGGCAGAAACACATACTTAGACAAATAACTATGCTCGATATTATCGGCCGATTCAATATCGGTAAATATCGGTATCAGTTTTTGAAATGGTTTAAAATGACTAAAGTATGTCATTTTATACCTTATTGGAAAGCTTGTTTCCTCTCAAAGCGAATGCAGACAAAATTTGGGTGTAGGTTGTTGGCCAACCAGCATACACACAGGGTTTGTAGAGTAAATAAATTCTTGAGCAGGGTAGATCTAAGCCCCAATGAGTGGAATGAGTTGAATTTTTGTTCTTGTGTCGCTATTTGTTTTCAGTTTACCTCAGTCAAAGAAATGTTCAGTTGGCATCTTCTCTCGAAGGGGTAGTAAGCACCGCACCCCAGTTAGCCTACCGGTTGCTGGCTAGTCCTTCAAAACATTCAAATCCCCAGTATCAAGGGAGTCATGGAACAGTGGGCAGTAAGCCTATAAACGATCATATGTTTCGGTATCTGTATTGGCTAATATCGGTATCGGAAATTAAGCATCGGACAATATTGGTATATCGGATCCATCCATCCATCCATCCATCTTCGTCCGCTTATCCGGTGTCGGGTCGCGGGGGGAGCAGCTCCAGCAGGGGGCCCCAAACTTCCCTTTCCCGAGCAACATTAACCAGCTCCGACTGGGGGATCCCGAGGCGTTCCCAGGCCAGGTTGGAGATATAATCCCTCCACCTAGTCCTGGGTCTTCCCCGAGGCCTCCGCCCAGCTGGACGTGCCTGGAACACCTCCCTAGGGAGGCGCCCAGGGGGCATCCTTACCAGATGCCCGAACCACCTCAACTGGCTCCTTTCGACGCAAAGGAGCAGCGGCTCTACTCCGAGCTCCTCACGGATGACTGAGCTTCTCACCCTATCTCTAAGGGAGACGCCAGCCACCCTCCTGAGGAAACCCATTTCGGCCGCTTGTACCCTGGATCTCGTTCTTTCGGTCATGACCCAGCGTTCATGACCATAGGTGAGGGTAGGAACAAAAACTGACCGGTAGATCGAGAGCTTTGCCTTCTGGCTCAGCTCTCTTTTCGTCATAACGGTGCGATAGATGGAATGTAATACCGCACCCGCTGCGCGATTCTCCGACCAATCTCCCGCTCCATTGTCCCCTCACTCGCGAACAAAACCCCAAGGTACTTGAACTCCTTCACTTGGGGTAAGGACTAATTCCCTACCTGGAGAAGGCATTCCATCGGTTTCCTGCTGAGAACCATGGCCTCCGATTTAGAGGTGCTGATCCTCATCCCAACCGCTTCACACTCGGCTGCGAACCGATCCAGTGAGTGCTGAAGGTCACAGGCCGATGATGCCATCAGGACCACATCATCTGCAAAGAGCAGCGATGAGATCCCCAGCCCACCGAACTGCAACCCCTCCCCATCCCGACTACGCCTCGATATCCTGTCCATAAATATTACAAACAGGATTGGTGACAAAGCGCAGCCCTGGCGGAGGCCAACCCTCACCCGAAATAAGTCTGACTTACTGCCGAGAACCCGGACACAACTCTCACTTTGGTCGTACAGAGATTGGATGGCCCTGAGTAGAGACCCCCCTCACCCCCATACTCCCGCAGCACCTCCCACAGTATCTCCCCGGGGGACCCGGTCATACGCCTTCTCCAAATCCACAAAACACATGTAGACCGGTTGGGCATACTCCCAGGCCCCCTCCAGGATCCTTGCGAGAGTAAAGAGCTGGTCCGTTGTTCCACGACCAGGACGGAATCCGCATTGTTCCTCTTCAATCTGAGGTTCGACTATCGGCCGAACCCTCCTTTCCAGCACCTTGGAGTAGACTTTACCAGGGAGGCTGAGAAGTGTGATACCCCTGTAATTGGCACACACCCTCTGGTCCCCCCTTTTTTAAAAAGGGGAACCACCACCCCAGTCTGCCACTCCTTTGGCACTGTTCCAGACCTCCACGCGATGTTGAAGAGACGTGTCAACCAGGACAGCCCCTCCACACCCAGAGCCTTGAGCATTTCCGGACGGATCTCATCAATCCCAGGGGCTTTGCCACTGTGTAGTTGTTTGACTACATCAGTGACCTCCGCCTGGGAAATCGACGACAATCCCCCGTCATCCTCCAGCTCTGCCTCTAACATAGAGGGCGTATTAGTCGGATTCAGGAGTTCCTCAAAGTGCTCCTTCCACCGCCCTATTACCTCCTCAGTTGAGGTCAACAGTGTCCCATCCTTACTGTACACAGCTTGGATGGTTCCCCGCTTCCCCCTCCTGAGGTGGCGAACAGTTTTCCAGAAGCACTTTGGTGCCGACCGAAAGTCCTTCTCCATGTCTTCTCCGAACTTCTCCCACACCCGCTGCTTTGCCTCTTTTACGGCAGAGGCTGCAGCCCTTCGGGCCCTTCGGGCCCTTCGGTACCCTGCAACTGCCTCCGGAGTCCTCTGGGATAACATATCCCGGAAAGACTCCTTCTTCAGTCGGACGGCTTCCCTGACCACCGGTGTCCACCACGGTGTTCGTGGGTTACCGCCCCTTGAGGCACCTAAGACCCTAAGACCGCAGCTCCCCGCCGCAGCTTCAGCAATGGAAACTTTGAACATTGTCCACTCGGGTTCAATGCCCCCAGCCTCCACAGGGATGCACGAAAAGCTCCGCTGGAGGTGCGAGTTGAAAGTCCGTTGGACAGGGGCCTCCTCCAGACGTTCCCAATTTACCCGCACTACACGTTTGGGCTTACCAGGTCTGTCCAGAGTCTTCCCCCACCCCCCTGACCCAACTCACCACCAGATGGTGATCGGTTGACAGCTCTGCCCCTCTCTTCACCCGAGTGTCCAAAACATACGGCCTCAGATCAGATGAAACGATTATAAAATCGATCATTGACCTTCGGCCTAGGGTGCTCTGGTACCAGGTACACTTATGAGCATCCCTATGTTCGAACATGGTGTTTGTTATAGACAATCCATGACTAGCACAGAAGTCCAACAACAAACAACCACTCTGGTTTAGATCAGGGAGGCCGTTCCTCCCAATCACGCCTCTCCATGTGTCTCCATCATTGCCCACGTGCGCGTTGAAGTCCCCCCAGCAGAACAATGGAGTCCCCCCACTGGCGCCCCATGCAGGACTCCACTCAAGGTCTCCAAGAAGGCCGAATACTCCGAACTCCTGTTTGGTGCATATGCACAAACAACAGTCAGAGTTTTCCCCCCACCACCCGCAGGCGTAGGGAGGCGACCCTCTCGTCCACCGGGGTAAACTCCAACGTAGCGGCGCTTAGCCGGGGGCTTGTTAGTATCCCCACACCCGCCCGGCGCCGCACACCCTGAGCAACTCCGGAGAAGAAAAGAGTCCAACCCCTATCCAGGAGTACGGTTCCAGAACCGAGACTATGCGTAGAGGTAAGCCCCACCAGATCTAACCGGTAGCGCTCCACCTCCCGCACCAGTTCCGTCTCCTTCCCCCACAGAGAGGTGACGTTCCACGTCCCCCAAAGCCAGCGTCTGCTGCCCGGGTCTGGTCCGTCGAGGCCCCCTGACCTTCACTGCCACCCATGTGGCAGCGCACCCGACCCCCAGCGGTTCTTCCCACAGGTGGTGGGCCCATGGGATGGAGACAGAGGTGCCACGTAGCTTGTTCGGGCTGTGCCCGGCCGGGCTCCGTGGCAAACCCGGCCACCAGGCGCTCGCCGAAGAGCCCTCCGTCTGGGCCTGGCTCCAGACGGGGGCCCCGGGCTTCCTCCGGGCAGGGTCACTCCATCCCTTCCTCGTTCTATCATGGGGTTTTTGAACCATTCTTTGTCTGGCCCCTCACCTGAGACCACTTTGCCTTGGGAGACCCTACCAGGAGCACAAAGCTCCAGACAACACAGCCCTCAGGTTCACAGAGACACCCAAACCTCTCCACCACGATAAGGTGATGGTTCATCGGATATCGGTACAAAATCAATGTCAAGCATCCCTACAAATAACTCCCATACGGTTATCCACATCCCATAGATGCCTGTCCCAATGGTCTATTTGATCAAATAAAACTCCGGGATCCTATTCGAAGTTTTTACGGTACTTCATTTTTTGAAGATGAGGCCAAATAGCTCACAGACAGCTAGTCCCTTTATGGACATGAATATGATGCATTTATTACCTCTTAGGAAATTGTAATTCAATATTTGTTAGAAAAGGAATTGCAGGAGGCCTCATCATCAATCTGTCTTCCACTTCTGTGTTGTTAGATGTCCTTGGACCAAGGAGTAGCCAGTGTTTCTATCAAGGTGTAGCACATAGACCAACAATGACTGATGTGTTGGCTGTAAAAGGTACAGTAGATCTGTTTGAGAAAAAAATGAGGGAAAAACACTTGTTTTGTATCTAATCAATTATTAATGATTAATAGATTGTTGGCATTTTAACTTTTGGTAAAGGAAAACACACATCCAGCCCTAGTCTGGAGAAGTGACGGTGGTTAAAAGTAACTAATACTCTGATTAGTTTTTTTTTTTTTACAAATTGTACTGTTACTTGAGTATTTCTCTAACACCAGTACTTTTACTTGTAACAGAGTAATATTTTTCACTCTCTCTGGATAAAGACGAGCAGCAGCACAGACACCAGGGGCATCGGACCGGGGGTAAAACCAATACTGATTACCAGGGCCCAAGGGGAGAGAGGGCCCTTGAAAAGTCTGGAATATATTTTATTTTACCTGGATATTTTTATTTCCTAATAACATTTCATAATGCTTATCAGATGAAATGTAAAGTTAGTGTATTGGCAGAATAACTTGGTTGATTGACTGACTATTTTGTATACAAAAAGGTCTCCCCCCCCCTTGCTAATGTGCCAAATGGTTTAGTCCACCTGCATGCATTACGTTAGCCAGTTCAATTGAGCGTCTGGTGGAGCACAAACCTGTAGAAATGTCTTTTCTCAAAGAAAGCCAAATCATGCTACCAAAAAGAAAGGAAAGACAGGAGGAGGAGAGAAAACAGAATGAGGGGAAACAATTGGTAACTGAGTTCTTTTCAAAGAAAGGTGAGCACTAACTAGAAAACGAAATCCATGGTGCTTGTCAGGGACCAAGCAGTTAGGCATGAGAAGTCGCAAGGAGATTTTAAAAAAAGGGTTTTTTATTTTACCCACAAAAAATTCTGACAACAAATAAAGATAAAGTTTGGGCCCTTAAAAGAGGTCAAACAAACAAACTGAACTTAAGCTCTGAACATAACAAACTCAAAAATACAACTGACCTCCTATACAAGAAACAAAGGGGACTTATATACTGGGTGATCAGACCAGGTTTGACACCCAGGGGGAGACTAACAATAACACTATTATGTAAATTACAAATAACAAAAGAAAACAACTAAACACTTACTCCAAAAGAAATGTAATCTTAATCAACATTAACTGAATAAATGTACTAAAGACAATACAAATCAAAACTCAAATATCTTGAGGACAAATAAAGCTAACTCCCCCCTTACATAACAAATAGTGGTAGAGTCCAATTTAGCCACCACTCCTATAAAGCTGCTGTAGTTCCAGATGCCAACCCTTTGGCCCTGCAGCCTGCATGCCTCACTCCAGGGTGTGGAATCCGCAACACTGGTAAGCTCAAAGAAAACAGTTCTATTAGAAAATCAATCCAAAACTAATAAAGCCGCCTGGGAAATCGACGACAATCCCCCGTCATCCTCCAGCTCTGCCTCTAACATAGAGGGCGTATTAGTCGGATTCAGGAGTTCCTCAAAGTGCTCCTTCCACCGCCCTATTACCTCCTCAGTTGAGGTCAACAGTGTCCCATCCTTACTGTACACAGCTTGGATGGTTCCCCGCTTCCCCCTCCTGAGGTGGCGAACAGTTTTCCAGAAGCACTTTGGTGCCGACTGAAAGTCCTTCTCCATGTCTTCTCCGAACTTCTCCCACACCCGCTGCTTTGCCTCTTTTACGGCAGAGGCTGCAGCCCTTCGGGCCCTTCGGTACCCTGCAACTGCCTCCGGAGTCCTCTGGGATAACATATCCCGGAAAGACTCCTTCTTCAGTCGGACGGCTTCCCTGACCACCGGTGTCCACCACGGTGTTCGTGGGTTACCGCCCCTTGAGGCACCTAAGACCCTAAGACCACAGCTCCCCGCCGCAGCTTCAGCAATGGAAACTTTGAACATTGTCCACTCGGGTTCAATGCCCCCCAGCCTCCACAGGGATGCACGAAAAGCTCCGCTGGAGGTGCGAGTTGAAAGTCCGTTGGACAGGGGCCTCCTCCAGACGTTCCCAATTTACCCGCACTACACGTTTGGGCTTACCAGGTCTGTCCAGAGTCTTCCCCCACCCCCTGACCCAACTCACCACCAGATGGTGATCGGTTGACAGCTCTGCCCCTCTCTTCACCCGAGTGTCCAAAACATACGGCCTCAGATCAGATGAAACGATTATAAAATCGATCATTGACCTTCGGCCTAGGGTGCTCTGGTACCAGGTACACTTATGAGCATCCCTATGTTCGAACATGGTGTTTGTTATAGACAATCCATGACTAGCACAGAAGTCCAACAACAAACAACCACTCTGGTTTAGATCAGGGAGGCCGTTCCTCCCAATCACGCCTCTCCATGTGTCTCCATCATTGCCCACGTGCGCGTTGAAGTCCCCCCAGCAGAACAATGGAGTCCCCCCACTGGCGCCCCATGCAGGACTCCACTCAAGGTCTCCAAGAAGGCCGAATACTCCGAACTCCTGTTTGGTGCATATGCACAAACAACAGTCAGAGTTTTCCCCCCCACCACCCGCAGGCGTAGGGAGGCGACCCTCTCGTCCACCGGGGTAAACTCCAACGTAGCGGCGCTTAGCCGGGGGCTTGTTAGTATCCCCACACCCGCCCGGCGCCGCACACCCTGAGCAACTCCGGAGAAGAAAAGAGTCCAACCCCTATCCAGGAGTACGGTTCCAGAACCGAGACTATGCGTAGAGGTAAGCCCCCACCAGATCTAACCGGTAGCGCTCCACCTCCCGCACCAGTTCCGTCTCCTTCCCCCACAGAGAGGTGACGTTCCCACGTCCCCCAAAGCCAGCGTCTGCTGCCCGGGTCTGGTCCGTCGAGGCCCCTGACCTTCACTGCCACCCATGTGGCAGCGCACCCGACCCCCAGCGGTTCCTCCCACAGGTGGTGGGCCCATGGGATGGAGACAGAGGTGCCACGTAGCTTGTTCGGGCTGTGCCCGGCCGGGCTCCGTGGCAAACCCGGCCACCAGGCGCTCGCCGAAGAGCCCTCCGTCTGGGCCTGGCTCCAGACGGGGGCCCCGGGCTTCCTCCGGGCAGGGTCACTCCATCCCTTCCTCGTTCTATCATGGGGTTTTTGAACCATTCTTTGTCTGGCCCCTCACCTGAGACCACTTTGCCTTGGGAGACCCTACCAGGAGCACAAAGCTCCAGACAACACAGCCCTCAGGTTCACAGAGACACCCAAACCTCTCCACCACGATAAGGTGATGGTTCATCGGATATCGGTACAAAATCAATGTCAAGCATCCCTACAAATAACTCCATACGGTTATCCACATCCCATAGATGCCTGTCCCAATGGTCTATTTGATCAAATAAAACTCCGGGATCCTATTCGAATTTTTACGGTACTTCATTTTTGAAGATGAGGCCAAATAGCTCACAGACAGCTAGTCCCTTTATGGACATGAATATGATGCATTTATTACCTCTTAGGAAATTGTAATTCAATATTTGTTAGAAAAGGAATTGCAGGAGGCCTCATCATCAATCTGTCTTCCACTTCTGTGTTGTTAGATGTCCTTGGACCAAAGAGTAGCCAGTGTTTCTATCAAGGTGTAGCACATAGACCAACAATGACTGATGTGTTGGCTGTAAAAGGTACAGTAGATCTGTTTGAGAAAAAAATGAGGGAAAAACACTTGTTTTGTATCTAATCAATTATTAATGATTAATAGATTGTTGGCATTTTAACTTTTGGTAAAGGAAAACACACATCCAGCCCTAGTCTGGAGAAGTGACGGTGGTTAAAAGTAACTAATACTCTGATTAGTTTTTTTTTACAAATTGTACTGTTACTTGAGTATTTCTCTAACACCAGTACTTTTACTTGTAACAGAGTAATATTTTTCACTCTCTCTGGATAAAGACGAGCAGCAGCACAGACACCAGGGGCATCGGACCGGGGGTAAAACCAATACTGATTACCAGGGCCCAAGGGGAGAGAGGGCCCTTGAAAAGTCTGGAATATATTTTATTTTACCTGGATATTTTTATTTCCTAATAACATTTCATAATGCTTATCAGATGAAATGTAAAGTTAGTGTATTGGCAGAATAACTTGGTTGATTGACTGACTATTTTGTATACAAAAAGGTCTCACCCCCCCTTGCTAATGTGCCAAATGGTTTAGTCCACCTGCATGCATTACGTTAGCCAGTTCAATTGAGCGTCTGGTGGAGCACAAACCTGTAGAAATGTCTTTTCTCAAAGAAAGCCAAATCATGCTACCAAAAAGAAAGGAAAGACAGGAGGAGGAGAGAAAACAGAATGAGGGGAAACAATTGGTAACTGACTTCTTTTCAAAGAAAGGTGAGCACTAACTAGAAAACGAAATCCATGGTGCTTGTCAGGGACCAAGCAGTTAGGCATGAGAAGTCGCACGGAGATTTTTAAAAAAAGGGTTTTTTATTTTACCCACAAAAAAATTCTGACAACAAATAAAGATAAAGTTTGGGCCCTTAAAAGAGGTCAAACAAACAAACTGAACTTAAGCTCTGAACATAACAAACTCAAAAAATACAACTGACCTCCTATACAAGAAACAAAGGGGGACTTATATACTGGGTGATCAGACCAGGTTTGACACCCAGGGGGAGACTAACAATAACACTATTATGTAAATTACAAATAACAAAAGAAAACAACTAAACACTTACTCCAAAAGAAATGTAATCTTAATCAACATTAACTGAATAAATGTACTAAAGACAATACAAATCAAAACTCAAATATCTTGAGGACAAATAAAGCTAACTCCCCCCTTACATAACAAATAGTGGTAGAGTCCAATTTAGCCACCACTCCTATAAAGCTGCTGTAGTTCCAGATGCCAACCCTTTGGCCCTGCAGCCTGCATGCCTCACTCCAGGGTGTGGAATCCGCAACACTGGTAAGCTCAAAGAAAACAGTTCTATTAGAAAATCAATCCAAAACTAATAAAGTATATATGTAAACCAAATCCAGTGCCGTGTTGTTAAGTTATTTAAAACTAAATAAATGTTTACAACAAAATATATAATGTGTTTGAAAAGATATAGAAACCAATCGTAAGGAAAACAGCATGAACTAAGATAAATGTGAGTGTATGAGGTTACCGCCTTTAAGACTGAAGAGTAATGCAATGACTCAAATGTGAAGTGGAAATGGCGCTGTTGAAGTGGTTTACCGGCGCACGTGACCGTGGAGAGGAGAGGGCTGCAAGAGCCCAAAGAGAAAAAGGAGCGTCCACCACACAGACGCCATGAGTGTATTTTGTATTAATGTATTTTTTGGAGAGGTGTTTTTTTTTGTTTTTCAGAGATTTAAAAAAAAAAACATTTTTGATTTATTTACCGGTATGTTGTGACATTTAAATTGTTTTTTAAAGATCATTTTTGTTGTTCAATTTAACAATATATTTCTTGCAGTTCAAAGCGTCAAGTGTCTTTTATTTATCTTGGACTTTTATTCATTCTTCGTTTTTCTTAGATTGCTTCCTTTAACCATTTGGCATGGTTGGGCTTAGATAGGCCTTGCATTTTCAAAGGGAATTTTTCTTATCTCCTTTGACTGCTGGTTTTACTTTTTGGTCTCTTAGTCTTGATATTTACTATGGTGCCTCATCATTATTGTATTCAGGATCCGCCAAATAATTACAATTGTAAGTTCTTTGTTGCTGCTTATTGTTATTGATGTTATTCTGTACGAATAAGAAAATTTAAAAAATGTTTGTTTGTATGAACAAATGCAGTCTGATCCCAATGTTGATCTGCAATAAACATACTTTTAAAAAAAAATAAAAAATAGGCCTTGCATGAATTGCCCAGTTATGACCCACATATGCTCCTTACAGAGCCCACTTTAAGCCCATAGGGGCATTCATGGTTGAATCCTGGTGCAAGCCCATTTTAAACCCCTTTAGTCAGGTGTGGCCCAAATGGGTCTGACATGAATTACCCAGTTAAGACCCACATAAGACCCTTACAGGTCCCACTTAAAACCCATCTGGGCATCCACGGCTGGCCCCCTTGTGGATCCCGGGTGCAAGCCCATTTTAAACGCCCTTTAGGCAGGTGGGGCCCAAATGGGTCTGTCATGATTTGCCAGGTTAAGATCCCACATAACACCCTTATAGGTCCCTTTTAAAGCCCATCTGGGCATCCACGGCTGGATCCTGGGTGCAAACCCACTTTAAACCCCTTTGGGCAGGTGGGGCCCAAATGGGTCTGACATGAATTACCCAGTTAGGACCCACATAAGACCCTTACAGGTCCCACTTAAAACCCATCTGGGCATCCACGGCTGGCCCCCTTGTGGATCCCGGGTGCAAGCCCATTTTAAACTCCCTTTAGGCAGGTGGGGCCCAAATGGGTCTGTCATGAATTGCCAGGTTAAGATCCCACATAACACCCTTATAGGTCCCTTTTAAAGCCCATCTGGGCATCCACGGCTGGCCCCCGTGTGGATCCCGGGTGCAAGCCCACTTTAGACCCATTTGGGCAGGTGGGGCCCAAATGGGTCTGACATGAAGTGCCCAATTAAGACCCATGCAGTACCCTTACAGGTCCCACTTTTAGTATGTCTGGGCTTCCACGACTTGCCCCAATGTGGATCCCGGGTGCAAGCCCATAATGGGGCCCACATTTGCCGCCCATGAAGCCCTCATCTGGGCCCCACATGTCATTGCTGGCTGGGCTGTTGCTTTGCTGATATTCTCTGCATCTCCAACTGTGTACAAAAATGTTCCGCTGGCAAAAAAGCGAAGTGCAATGCACACAGTCTGCGGGACTGTGAGCGCTTTATTGCGCCGTGTGCTATTTGCAATGTGTGACCTCAGTAATCTGCAAATATACATTATGCCTTCCCTCGAGAATCTATACTGCTCATGCAGGTAGTTGTCAGAAAAAGCCAATGGGTCTGCCCTGTCCCTGAAAGTACGTTCTCTTTGAAATGCCCTGCGTATGATCATTGCTCCCTCATCCACCACCTCATCAATGAAAGGACACGCCATGACTATGCATCCTTCTACATGGGTGGAGCTCCCTATTTATAGACATTTAATTGATTAGCCTAATTACAAAAATCACACCAACTAAAACAATGTAGGCCTCCCTATACTTCTTTACATTTATTTCACTTTTTGTATGTTCGAATGTATTAGGCTACATTTATTCTTAAAGTGCATTTGCTTTCATTGTTGGACTGATAGTGGTTACATGAAATAAAATGGCAGCATGCCAGAGAGTCCGATGTAATATCTCATTCCCAGTGGGTCAGTGTTAAAACGGTATTCTGGTTAAGCATCAACTCAGGCTTAGCCTGACAGTTAGCCTGCCCCGGACCAGGCTAGTTTCCCAGCATAAGTTTCCAGGGTAACTGAGTTTGAACTATTTTAAGTTTGCTTTATGAAACAGAATTCACCGACAATAAGTCTGACTAACCAAAATAAGCCTGGCTTATTTTCTAAGCTTCTTTTATGGAACAACCCTCAGCAGTGTTTTTTAGATAAATATACCGGTTGTATATTAACCCTATGTGAACGGCTGCTTCACGTATGACCAAGCAAAGAATTGGGATCAGCAGCAGTAACGGGAGCAGCGGTAGCAATTGAGCAAACATTACATAAGGACACAAAGTATAAAAGTGCCAATTTCTGTGTAAGAAAACAGGTCAAAACAGGTCACAGGTGGACAGGTCAAACAAAATCAGGACTTTCACCCAGGAAACCAGGGATCATATCCTCTTTGAAAACAAAAGTTGTGGGTAGTATTTTCTTGCCAACGATAGGGCGTCAATTAATGAAATGCTCCTCTGGGTCGTATAAGAGGGTATAGGGATAAACAACCTATATTGTCATTGGTTTGGAAGACTTTTACAATCCTACTTTTTCTGGTTCTGCATCTTTTGGCCAAGTGAATGCTTTCAGTGTTATTTTTGTAGTGCTAACAACAAGACTACGCCAGCGAAATTCATTCAGACTGCAAAGGAGAGGACAGATGGGAGGTGGGAAGGTCCGAGGCTTGCTGACTGTTAGGCTATGCTAGCAGGCCCAGAATCAGAATAGTTAGAAGTCAGCAGGGAATCAAGCAGAGGGCTGAGAATACAGCTATTAGAAGGTAATATATGAAGTCGAAGCTAACTCTGACAGCTGTAGGGCAGGTAACATAAACTTTAGCTGTCTCCATGAAGCTCCCAGCCAGTGGTGTAGTCCAGGGTATACGCTGGTATACGGCGTATACCTACTTATTTTTCAGTCAGCATTCCGTATACCCACTTCTAAATCCCCCCTGATGCGCACCAGTCAGTAATATCTTTGAGCCAGATTGCCCATTTTTTCCTCAAGGATGGTGAAGCCATGACCCACCCTCCTCTGCCTCTAATTGGCTGGTACTCGCTGCTTTCACTGATGAGATTGGTTAACTTTAGGCATGAGGACTGATGAGCCAATCAGAGGCAGAGTAGGGCGGGTCATGCCGAGGAAAATATCGCTACTACCTCAGGTGCCAGTGAATAAAAAAAAAACAAAAAACTCAGGTGCCGGTGCCACTTGACTACGGTAACGGCAGCAGACCAAACAACAGATGAAGAAACAACACAAGCGGCGGTGTGCCACCCCAGTTGATGGAAGACATAATTCTGAGGTAAGTTTTAAGGTGGTTTCCAAAATTTATCATTATTTTAACTACTGGCAAATTGCCAGTGGCAATATGACTGTACATTTAGAGGAGAAGAGATTTTGCCACCAATAGTTAGTGCGAGTCGGCTAACGTTATGAAGCTAGCTACGTAGATTGGGATAATGTGGGGAAACCGGGGCATTGTTGATTTTCAGTAAGTGTTTAATCAACCCAGTTCATAAGAATTTCATACCAGACTGATGAAACTGATTATCTCAATGTCTATGAAGCTTGTTTATTATTGTAAAGGTCTAAATTATAACGTTAGCCAAGTTACTTAGCCCTAAATTATAACATTAGCCAAGTTACTTAGCCCTAACTAACCTATATGATCTAGTTTAATTTTATAGTAGCTAGGCTGGTAGTTGATTTTTAAGTAAGTTAAAACAGAAGAATGGGGACAAATAGTTTAAGATTCAGCCTAAAATAATATTGAGGTCTAATCAGGCTGTCTTATTTTGTATAGGGACAGATAACAATGAAAAGGAAGGGAGATATTGCTGACTTTTTTGTAAAGAGGCACAAATCAGGCCCAGATCAGGCCCAGGCAGACCCCACCCCTGAAACCAGCAGCCCTGGCAGCTCTCAACCGGGAGCTAGCCAGGCAAGTCAGTGTGAGCATAGACCAGGACCCAGTCTACCACCACCAGGTCAGAACATACAGGCAGTAAATTGCATCTCCAGTTTATTGAAAAGTGAAGCCTTACACTGTAACAAAATGTGATTTTGACAGATTAAGCCTCATTTTGAATGTTGATTTAGCTTGTAACAATAGATGAATTTCTGTGTGATGTTATTTATTTTATTGCCGTTATATTTATTTTGTCTGTATCCATGTTTGTTTGTTTTTTACAATGCTACTGTTATATAACATTTTGTGTTAAATTTGTTGTTTTTTGTTAAATAAACTCTCCCAAGTATTTCACTCACTAATCTCCTGTATGCTTCAGCTTTACTTGGTGAAAATATTTCCACTTGGTTATGCAGATTGTTAATGTAAAGAGGGGGACCCATGTCTTGCTGATGACTATTGTGATCACAGTAGTGTGTGTGTGTGTGTGTGTGTGTGTGTGTGTGTGTGAGAGAGAGAGAGACAGGGAGATGCATAATTATTTTTGTTGTTTCTGTAGACATCAATAATGACTGGCCAGACCTGTGGAGTGCTAAACAAACCTAAGACTTCAAATCCAAGAACCCATGGTTGGGATCGAAAAACAAAAAATTGGGTAAGTTTAGGTAGATTGCTAGTTTGGGTAACTTCTGAAACAGATAACTGTGTGTGTGTGTGTGTGTGTGTGTGTGTGTGTGTGTGTGTGTGTGTGTGTGTGTGTGTGTGTAAAGGACCATACACACGTACAGCTGTGGATACAGGAGTAGTTACATTGTTTGTCTATGCTTCGCAGGATGTCTGGTCTGTAGCAGTGTGAACTCCATTGGGATCGACAAGGAGCAAGGTGTATCGCTCTCAAGAGAATGGATGAACTTTGAAATTCAAGTGTCTGGCCAGGGAAGTAGAACAACAAGTTTGTCAGTCTTGAGAAATAAGGTGAGGAAACATGCGTTGTCCAAGGCCCACACTCAGGCTGTGAAGGTGGCGGAGCAACAGAAAGAAGCTGCCATTGAGAATGCAGTGGAGACTATGACTGAGTCCTACATGAAGGAAACTGAAGCTGTGTTTCGAACAGCCTACCATCTGGCCAAGAAGAACCAACCCTTTTCTGACCATGAGAGCCTCATTGAGCTGCAGGAACTGAATGGTGTAAAAATGGGCTCAATACTTACACAAATAATACAACATGTTGCTAGTGAGATGCAGAGCAAAATCATCAGTAGCATTATAGCATCATCCAGTAAGTTAGCTGTCCTAATTGACTAGGCATCTTCTTTAAGTCACAAAGCTGTCATGACAGTTTCTATTAAAGCATCAATTCAAGAAGAAAGCCCTGAGTTCATATTCCTGGAATTTGTTGAACTGGAAAATCAGAGAGCAGATGGCATAGTACAGGCGTTACTCACCTGTTTAACTAATGCTGGCTTTACAGAAGAGTGGCTTCATGAAAACTGGGAAACATTTGTATCTGATGGAGCCAGTGTCATGCTAGGAAAGAAGTCAGGAGTAGCAACCAGACTGACTTCGAGATTCCCAAAGCTTTTTGTATGGCACTGCATGAACCATAGACTTGAACTTGCTGTGTCAGATGCAGTTGATGAGGTAAACTCTGTCAATCACTTTAAAACTTTTATCCAGAAGCTATACTCTCTGTATAGTATGTCAAACGAAAATGAACGTGAACTTGTAAATGCAGCAGCTGAAGTAGGCTCACAACTTCTTCGCGTTGGCAGAATCTTGGATGTACGCTGGGTGGCCAGTAGCTTTCGGACTGTTCGTGCTGTTTGGACATCCCTGGGAGCTCTTGTGCAGCACTTTAAAAATGCTTGCAGTGATGAGATGAGGTCCACCAAAGAGAGGCAGATGTACAGAGGTTTGTTAGACCGTCTTCAAAGTCCAGAATTCATTTGTGACCTCGGCCTCATGTACGACACTCTCCATGAACTAAGTCTCCTGTCACAGGAGCTTCAGTCTCGTTCTATAACTCTCCTCAGAGCAGAGCATCTGCTGAAACGCTCAATCAGAGTGATCCAGTCATTCAAAGAGAGTCCAGGTGAGAAATATAGTGAGGCTTTAGAAGCAAAACAGACTGGGGAGTATCGGTCTATAGCCCTGAAAACAAATGCAAAGCTGAAGTCTATCAATCCAGGCCAGTTCTTACAAAGCCTTGTGAACAATCTGGAGAAACGCTTGTCTTTTGAAGATGAGACCATCATGGACCTCAGCATCCTTGATCAGAGTAAGTGGCCATCAAAGCCCAGCATCCGCCATGGTGAAGAACAAGTTAAGCGACTGTGCAAGCGATTTAACTTGTGCACAGACCAAGCACTGAATGGGATGCGGGACCTACTGGAAGAGCCCAGTAGTGAGCCCAAGGACCTAAAACCACTTATGAACTGTATGAAAACATTCCCTGTCAGTACAGCAGAGTGTGAGAGGAATTTTAGCCTTATGAACAATATAAGCTCAGACAAGAGGGCTGTCCTTCTGATCTCAAACATATCAAACTTGATGATGATTAATATAGACGGCCCACCAACTTCCAAGTTTGATCCTAGAAAATATACAAGGACCTGGTTGAAGAGCCATCGTGCTGCCTCTTCTGTGCGTTCTAGACAGTGCAGTGTGAAAGCTCCTGCAGAAAGCAAATTTGTCTGGAATATACTGTAGTATGAGCAAAGGTCAGAAACCCAGTGCTGGGTTGAGAGAGTATGTCACTGTTGATGTGTTGTTAATGCATATATTTTTGTTAATTGTTAACTAAATATTGTTGTAACATATTATTTTGTTGAATGATTTACCGGTAAATGAAAATGTTAAAAACAAAGCATTAATTCAAAAAATGATGATATTCAATATTTGTAGCGATATATATCTAACAAAGTATTCTATATAAATAGTGTTCAGCTATTGAAAACCAAATAATTTTAATTTTATGACAGTGCACTTTTAAGTTTAGCTGATTGGTTTTGATGTTTGGAAGAGAATGATTTGTGTGTTTTATTTAAGATGAAATATGAACAAGGATGCATTGTCAACTTCAGATTTGAAGTATTTTATTTAAATAAATGTGCAAAAAATAATCGAAACACCATGTTTGCCTCATGATAAATACATTTTACATTCATCCAGGCTGCTTGTGTGACCAGTAGTAACTACAAACTGCTCCTAATCAAGTCATGATCATTTTATAATAGTGAGCAAGTAGAAATGACAGATTTTTGGGTAAACTAAATCATAGTCTTACATGTCACTGTTTCTAAAACAGGGCTTTTTTCTGGACTACTTAAAAAAAAAAAAAAAAAAACGTGAAAACTGAGAGTATACCCACTTCTCCAGGGACCACTACACCACTGGGTGCAGAGGCACCTTATGAGCAGCATGGGAGCTGACTGTTTGGGAGCATCTGTCTGCAGCTTCACAACCAGGCTGGCTTGGCCTCTTATTTCACATGATAGAAAATTATGATGTAGGCTAAACACAAACGACATTTCATGCAATAACCGTGAAGTTTTCATGTAGTTACTATAATAGGGTTAGTGAGGACTAGTGTCAAGTCCAAACGAAAAGTCAATGTTAAATTGAAATTCAAAAGCCACATATTAAATGAAAATTAAAAGCCAATGAGAAATTGAAATTCAAAAGCCAAATATTAAATTCAAAAGCCAAAGCCAAATGGAAAATTAAAAATAAATAAATAATATTTTTAATTTCATCTCGCTTTGTTTTCTCTTTGGACTTTCAATTTCTCTTTGGACTTTCAATTTGAATTATGAATAAATATTGCCTCCATATACATTAACCTAAAACTAACTTAATTAAAATGCCATGGCCCATACTTATACATAATTATTAGAATATAGACATTAAGAGAATAAATTGTTATGCAAGTACTTTTACTTTTAATACTTAAAAGTACATTTAAAATCAGTAGTTTTTACTTTTATTTAAGTAGGGTTGCATCGTTGTACATCTACTTTTACTAAAGTAAATATGTCTCTGGTTATTTGTACTTTTACTTAAGTACTGAGATTCAGTACTTCCTCCACCACTGCTGCTGAGCTACACCAAACTCTTTGGTACAGTGGGTTTTATGATGAGAGGTGAGTGTCTGGCATCGTAAGGCATATTGTTGGTGGTAGAGTGTGGTCCCCCCCCCGAAGAGCTTTAAGATGTCTATCATAAAGTGCTGTATACATGTATGGAATTATTATTATTATTATTATTATTATTATTATTATTATTATTATTATTATTATTATAAGAACTGTGAGAGTGAACAATAACAGTAAAGGTTTGGGCCTTAAAACCAAAATACCAGTGAGTTAAAAACTCTCTGTAGAGCTGAGAGGAGCTGCACAGTTGGGAGATAATTCTCTGTGGATTTGTGACTGGCAGCAACCCCTCTCACATTACACATGCTAATTGAATTCCTTTTTTTTTAAATCTAAAAAATTCCACTTGATTGAATTATTGCATTCTCAGACACAATATCAACTGAAAAAACAGTCCTGTTCAGTAATGATTACATCATATGTTAATGAGTTCATGCTGATGCTTGTTTGTCTTCACACCTCTGCTGGCAGTGACACCTCATTGGTCGAGATGTCATCATCTGACTAACCCATGGAGGTGTGAACAAACTTCCTGTCCAGAGGGGTTCAGCACACCACCTTTAGGAGCCACTAATGGGCTGCAAAACATTGTTCATAGAGAGGCAAATCAAATCTCACGGGACCTGTTGGGAACTGTTTGTGTGTCTGACGATGCCCACTATACACAACAAAGTAAATGGTCATTTAGCCCATCAAACACTGATCTATTGGTAGATGAGTTTTGATCAGTTTTAACTCTGCTAATTAAGACACCAAAGCATACACACAAACGTTGCCTCATTTGCCAACTTGCTGAAGACTTTGTTTTAATACATTTTTTATTTTTAATACCTTATGATTGTAAAGAGCGCCTAAAGTTAACGTTTTTGGCCACCAGCCACACAGGCTGGGATTAGTGTCCCATTTGAAAATAAACTGTGATTTTTTTTAATTTTATTACTTCACTATGTCCCCTTCTGCATTACGTGTGAACAGAATGTACAAATGTACTGATCTAACACAAACCAAGATCTTTTTCTAAACATATCTAAGTAGTTTTTGTGCATTAAGCTAAACAAACTGTGACTGTTTAAAACTAGTTAGGTCAGTTAGGGTTAGATATGAAGGCAGAAAATGCGCCTGTGGGTCATATTTCCTCTGTTTGCTCTAAAGTCTACATTTGAACATTTGACCAGATCAGCGGGAGAATGGAACGTTGATTTCCCGATCTTGATAAACGACTCGTAGCCACATGCCATCACCGTCCAACGTCAACTATATTAATTCAAAACCCATCTAGGACTATGTTTAGACGGAAACGATCTTAAGAGAAAACACAAAAGTGGCGTTGCATTATCACTTTTATATATTCACTTTTTATTCCGCGTTTAGACGAACATCACGACAAGTAATAATCAAGAATGGGAACATATCAGTTCCTTCAGTGGCATCTGTGTTTCTTGTTAATAAAGTTAATGATATGGCCTAATTTGATCTTACAGTGCTTATTGAAAATAATAATGCATCCATGATCCATCTGCATTGAGGCCACAGACAAATACTATATGTAATGGTATGTAAAATTTTTTTCACATCACATCTAATTTATTAATCTATTTCTGAGTAAATCTTGAAAAAGTACTCTTAACAACAAATTACAAACAATAATTAAATATAACCTTTTTTAAAGATAAGAAAGTTGTAAATACATTTTGGACCAACCTGTCCAACAGCTTGTAAAACAAGAGTGTGAAAAAAGTTGGAATCAGGCAGCTGTCTCCTGTGCCTTGGCTGTGTGGAAAGCAACAAACTTAAAATGAAAATTCCCAAACCGGCAAGTGTCAGCAACATCTTTGTTGTTAAACGTCGCCAAGGTAACGTGATTTTGTGAAGTGACGTCCCAATCCCATTTATACCTATCTGAGCCCATGTGGCCTCACACACTCACTCACTTAGCACCTGAGATCAATTAAGTCTGTGAGTCTTTAGTCCTTAGTCCTCAGGGCTTCTTTGGGATTGGGCCATTGTTTAGAAGGATTTGGTTGTGAACTTGTAAGCAAGGCAGTCAAACAGGCATAGCTAGCAAGCTGTTAAAAAAGCTGTGTCATTTTAATGTTTGCACGTGTTGCATTTACAGTTAAAGCAAAAACACTGATGAAAGTCCATGTGAATGTCAGCAAAGTTTTATCGGCTAGGGTTTCTATCCATTAATGTTCTCACTTCCACGGGGCTGAAGCGCTGAGGCTAGCGTTTTGTCTCCGTGTGCCGTTTTCCTTTTGTGAGCTTGTTTCCTGTCTGTTGGTTACATGCACGAGAGAAAATTAGGCTAAGGAAGTGACCACAGCACGAACACGGCAGGCTAACGTTACATCTCAACTTTCTAAAAAATGTGACTTCCTTTAGATCTTTTCCAGAAACAAATGTGATTTTAGCTGTGGTGATATTAGTAGTTTTTGTTGTAATAGCAGTTCTGTTACATAGGACTCAATGTTATTTTCACTAATTGCATACTTGAGTCGCCGGGTAAGCTCAATTGGTGGAGCAGGCGCACATGAGTAGGGGTTTGCTCCTCGACACAGCGGTTGCGGGTTCGACTCCGACCTGCGGACCTTTGCTGCGTGTCATTCCCTCTCTCTCTCCCCTTTCATGTATTAGGTCCAGTCTGGAGAAGGGGTGCTGTGCTAGTGCAAAGCATTAGGCCTTAACAGAGACTAATGCTATCTTTCAAATAATGTACTGATCACATTGAAGGCTACAAGAAGAACAGTTGGTAAAATCAGCCACATTAATGCCAGCTTTAACAAATTGTATTATTTGTAATTGTACTCTAGAGTTTGTCATTCCCGATCCCCTGTAATCATAGCTAAAAACTAAAATACTGTTTTTGAATTAATGCAGTGTTCACAAAGAACTAAAAGGAGCAAAATATCAGTGAAAGTGGAGGAACATTTGCATCTCCTTGAAAAGGAGTCTGATTGGTGATTTGTTGGCACATGATGCTGAAAAAGAATCCCCACTGGATCATTTGTTAGAATATACTGAAAGCTAAGATTCCACGGACACTTTCTACGATGCTTGTGATCAGAATGGTTTTGAGAATTCAAATAATTTAGAAGATGAAAATTCCTGATTTTTTTTAATGATTTTAACATGTCCTTATTTGATGATTTGTATTCTGAAAACTGTGTGCCAGGTGATATGCCTGGTTGTGATAGTAACTGATTAGTTCCCAGTTTTGTGTTAGATTATATGCACCTTGTGTGCTCGGGGGCAATGCGTAAGTTAATATTTCTTTCAGTGGCTTTCCCACATGGGGCCACCATGGAACCCCCGGACAAAATTAACTGGGCTGCCCAGATGGGTCCCACTCACCAGCCCATTTCCAACCCTTATGGGCCCCACATGTGTGTGTTGATAGTGAACTGACAGAGAAAACAGGCCTTCATCTAAACCAGTTAGTGGCAAACGGAGACCAGCAAGGCAGTAAGGGTTGTTGAGAAATTAAATCCTCAGCAGTTAAATCATTTTCATCCCTCCTTTAACGTAGTAAAAGTAAACAGAAATCGCTAATCTAACTGAAATATGAGAAGACAAATTTAAGAATTATATCTTGGGATGTGGGCAAACATTTGCCACTAACTCATCCATCACACACTTTGCAATTATGTAGTCCGAGGCTGAACTACAGTCTGGACTCAGACATTTTCCTATTGCCTCAGATTTCTCTTGGACTCGTTGGTAATTGCACTCAGACTTGTCTCGGACTCGGCCATTGGTCTTGCCAAATATTCTAGTTGGTCTCGACTAAATCCTGCATTACATACTTTTTTTCTAAATGTAACAAAACCATCGAATCACGCTTGTTCAGAAAACAGGTATATTTTCAATTCAAAATCCATCTAGAATGGCCGTTGACATTGGTTCCCTGGTATACGCCTGGCTGCATCATATGAGGAGGCATTGTTCATTTTCATTTAGGCCACAGAGACACATGTTGTCGAGCACTTTGTAGTATGGATTCTTCAGGACAAGTAATATGTTCAGTGGCGTAACGAGCCAACACCGGGCCCTTATGTAGGATTATCAAGGTGGGCCCCCTACTACAGCACGTGATGACGCAATGTCCACGAGTAAGCTACCATGAATAGGACAGGATAGGATCATAGAGACACAGCATATAAGAGATGAGATGACTACGCGCACCACAACAACAAAAAAACACTGCTGGTGACGGCGCACCATAACACAATGTTACTCACTGCTATGACTACACACACATAGGCCTAGGTGTCCTACTGGCAGAATCATAATAGAAACACAACTATAAGAACACCAAAGGCCTGTACTACGAAGCAAGATTTGGCGAGGTAACTTCAGGTTAAACCCAGGGTCTTGTGTATCATGACGGTGGATTACTTACCAGGTTAAATCGCCATGGTAACTTATGCTGAACACCTAACCTGGCTTTTATGTCTGGGCTGCATCTCATGTTGCTGAAATTTCCTCCTCGACTCCTCCACTTGCCTTCCTTCCTTGCATCTTAGTACCTCCCATCGAGGAGGAGTGGGAGAGATGCCAGGAAATCATGGGAGTAGAGAGGAACAGAGGAAATGTGTTTTTAGAGGGATGAGCTGTCCTTTCTGAAGCGTTCCGTGAATATGTTGGCTGTAATGGCGAAGTAAGCAACTCCTTCAGCTACAAGGCTTCCAAGAAGGCTGCTCTTGTGTATCCTCCCCCAAAAGCTCCTTGGTGCTCGGTCCTCTGGGCAGAAATAAGAGCTTTGAGACAGCCTTCACCGAGGAGGGACAGAACAACTTCCGGTTCAGTCAAGGACCGAGGAGTCAAGGAGCTATCAAATAAGGGTGATGAGATACAGCCCTGGCTTCATCGTGAGCTGCCTGCTAATCCTCCTTCCCGTTAGACAGATGGAGGAATGTGCAGCAGCATCTCCAGAAATGTATTGTTAAACACTACCACACAGGCCAGAGGAGTGTTATTACAGTTTGTTGCACTTCTTCCATCTATCCGTCTTCGTCCGCTTATCCGGTGTCGGGTCGCGGGGGGTACCCTGGATCTCGTTCTTTCGGTCATGACCCAGCCTTCATGACCATAGGTGAGGGTAGGAACGAAAACTGACCGGTAGATTCGTCACAACGGTGCGATAGATGGAATGTAATACCGCACCCGCTGCGCCGATTCTCCGACCAATCTCCCGCTCCATTGTCCCCTCACTCGCGAACAAAACCCCAAGGTACTTGAACTCCTTCACTTGGGGTAAGGACTCATTCCCTACCTGGAGAAGGCATTCCATTGGTTTCCTGCT
>CM046797.1:32269933-32340368 GCA_025617405.1 Perca schrenkii
TCGGCTGTGAATATTTCACATCAAAACTATTCACACCGACAGCGGTGCAAATTTGCCACAGTTTTCAATAAAGGTTTTGGATATTTGCGCCAGCTCATCTACCATGTCAGTCAGACAGATGCTGAAGAGAGAAAGAAATTGACGAAAGATGTGATGTGAGCGGACGAGAACGAGAGAGCAGTCGCAGCAGAGGAGAGTTAACGATTAGTGGTGAAGATATGAAGTGATTGTACAGCAGCTAGATTCTGCAGTTTGGGAACAAATAAATGTAGCAGCTCCTCACAATCACCAAAAGGTGTCCTGTCTGGTTTCCAGACTGCCGAGTGGAGGGACGGAGGTTAGCTTTGGGTACGTCCCAGGAAAAGCTGTAACACTAAGCAAATTTGAGCTATTTATTGAGTTTCCTCCAACTCTAATGGAGTATACAGTTAATACTCAATTGAATTCCCTCTGCAAAACAGGGTAGTATATGACTCGGGCTTATTGTGAAAGTTAAAAACGGAAAGAATGTGCTGCCTTTGTAAAGGTTGAAAGGAGTAATAAAGTTAGCTGACGTACAGTCTGTAGTTCAGACAGCAGCCTCTGTGTTGTTGTTTGGTGATCCTCATAAGTGAAAACTGCTTGTGACAAAAACAACAGTTCGAAAAAATATATATTGACATGCGAAATAATCGCATGGAAAAAACGTCCCTGTTGTGCAACAGCCTTTAATCTCACTTCTGATATTTTTGATTAAGAGCTACTCTCCCACAAAGCCACAAACCAGAAATGTAAGACTCAAACTATGATGTCATCAGGTTACTAAGCTGCTTCATAGACAATGAATGTGAAACTAATTTTGTAGAATAAAAAAACAAACAAATGAGGTTTATTCTATTATTCTATTATCTATTATTCTCTCTTTCTCAATTCATTGTTTTTGAAAAAGCTCCTGAAATATCAGATGACATCACAAATTTGAGTTTTTGGATTTTGGAGAGTTTTTTAATGTTTACTGACATTTTGAACACACATGTATGAATTCCCAAAGTGCCCATAGTTCCCCTTTTGCTATAATGTACTGTACCAGACAGTTTTTGATCCCATAAGTTTATTCATGTGTGAACTTTAAGGATAGCACTGTTTAAATAGTGCATTTATCTGTAAAACAAGCAGTAAATGGTCATTTTATGATACTTCCTGGTTATGATACATCTTAAAATCTCATAGTTCTCAAATAGTGATCTGTAGTGAATGGATTGGACAATGCTGTAAAATGTCAGCAGAAAAATTTATATATTTATTGCGTGTAAAAGTAGTTGATGCAAATGCAATTTTACATAGCCCTTTTGGTTTTTGTACATTCCAAACCCCATTTATAAATGAGGAAATTGTGAACATATATTTGATAGTAATGGTAATTACTGTCAAATAGTGTTTATGAAGTAAATCCCATGCACTTATAAGAAAAGTCTGTAGATATATTTGTGTTGCTTGTTATAACTGTCAAAGTTTATATAAAATAAACATGTATGTGCATATAATGTAGAGTTTCTTGTTATTACTTTCAAAAAATGTTTATATAAAGTAAACCCCCTATTTCAATGAGGAAAAGTTGATATAAGTGTAGGTATACCAGATAGTTGCTTTTAAATTACTATAAAACAATGGTCTGGAGAGAGCTAAGATGGCGGAGGGGCCTCCTCCACCTGGGGACCCCTGGATATGAGGTCCCTCAGTGTGGCGACAGAGGAGGCCGTGAGTTTCCTCCTGTATCTCGCTGTCCCCCACTGAATAGCTTCATTAAAAGATGTCTGTGTGAATGGTGGAAGGTCCTGCAGTTGTGTGTAAATGAGTGTGTCGTAGTGGTACCTAAGTACGTTCATGTTATTGTGCATCCATGTGTCTGTGTTGAGTTCAACCAGTTCTAATGTATTATTGTTAGGTGAAGAGGGTTTGATGAAAGATGTAGGACTATTAATTTGTCTCATCATTCCCTGTGGGAAGGTGCCTATGTGTAGTGTGTCCCAGACCACCTGTAGTTGCAAACAGTTACAAGTCAAATAAAAAGCCTGTTCACATAGGCCCAATAAACCTTCAGTAAAGGAAAATACAGAGGAATAAAAAGAGAGGGGGATTAAGAAAGTAAAGAGAAAAGTACAAGGAAGGTAGGCTCCTTAAAGCTGTGGAGTAAAAGGTTACAGTGAGGTTAAAAGAACTTAATACTCACAGGTTAGGAGGCCTTGTGGGCAGTTGCCCGAAAGAAAGGGGCCCTCTATGGGGACCCCCTGGGTCCACACAGTCTCCAAGTTATTAAAAGAGGATAACAAGCTGCACTAAAAGCTGATAAAAGGCCATCCTGTATAGGTGGGGAGTTTAGTAGTCTTCACAGTGCACACACAATAAGTTCAGCTGACTCACCCCTCAGGTCTCCTGGCTGGCTGGCTTTTTAAAACAATCCTCCATTAAAATGAGCTGTTGCAGGTTAAAATCCTCCTGTGAGATTAAACATTTTACTGCATACAGTAGTATAAACAAATCCTGCAATTTCTTCCAAACGAAATCTTTGATGTTCATGAAAAAAAAAATGAACATCTTGAACACTTGAAGATCATTGTAGATTTGGATTGCAACATTTCAGAATTGTATCTTAAAAGGTGAATTTAACCCTTGTGTTGTCCCAACAACAAGTGTTAATACAGGACCTTATTGCTTGTTTGTACAGCATTTTGGTATCTAAATAAGTGAATTTAATAAAAATGTTTGAATTGTTTCCTCATCTATGCATTGCAGTCTATGCAAAATAGAGGATCTTTAAACACTGTTTTTTCATTTATTCATTATCTTTTTGTAAATAAATTACAGGCATCTCTATGTTGTCTTAACTAAATACACACATTCTCAGAATTTTCTAATATGAAATAATTATTTTTACAGTAGCTTTAAATTCTGCATTTTCATGCAAGCCTGTTCCTTGTCTACTAGGCGTTGCGATGCCACTGGTGACATCACCCAGATAATAGCTCCCTGAGATCAGAACCTGCCTACGGCCTCAATGGTTCGGAGTTTGAGTCTGTGGTGTTGCAAGATGATCAGACATGTATGTAATCAGGCATTGTGCTGTGGACAACTGCCCTGCATATTTTAAATGTGTGTCTGCATTAACACACCTGATTCTGATTAACAATTAGTCCAGTTCTAGTTAAGGATAGTTATGTTATTGAGTCAACCCAGGCTGACTCAATAAAATATAGTATAGTATATGAGTCATCACCTGGACAATAGCTCACTGAAATCTGTGTTTCCCTTTGGACCTGAAGATTGAGAGTTCAAATGTCACAATGTCACATCTTCTACATAATCAGCCATTGTTGTTTGGAAACCTTCCCTGTATGTTTTAGATGTTTCAGAGCATCAACACACCTGTCTGAAATGATCAGCTCATTAGTTTGTGTCCTAGGTTAACATGCCACTGTGTACTCTGGCATTATGCTTATATGGGGACTGGAGACACAAAATCAAAGATATTTTAATTTAGAAAATGTAATAACTAACAGTTCATTATTATAGACCATGTATTTATAATGTTACGCCTCTTCCTGCTTAAAAACCCTTTCTGAATAAGAGTCCATAGCTTTGGCTTAGCATAGTTTGACCTATTTTACTATCTTATAAGAGTTTGCTGTTTTCTTCACCTCTTTAAGCTTGATTTGTTCAAGTGAGCTACAAAACAGGCCAGCCTGTTCAATATTGATGTTACTCTTTCATCTTGATCTTTAGTTTTCATAGTGGATTTTGGACCCTATTGTTTTTGCCTGTATTATTAGGGGCCGAGCAGCGAAGCTTTTTTTGATTTCGGTCACAGATACAATGTCACTGAGCACTTTGTAATGTGGATTCTTCAAGACAACTGATAAGTTTAAAAAATGGGAACATTTGTATTTTTTAGGGACACCTGTGTTTTTAGTGATACCTGTCTATAGCCTCATTTGATCCTACAGTGTTTTTACACTGTACTTGCTTTTGGATCATTACAAAAAATAATGCAAAATGATACATTTTATAATGATATAAAAGATATAGTGTCTCTTGCATCAAATACATTATGAACAGGTAACTAAGTGGTCTTGAAGAGGATTCTATTTTTCTGTCTCTCATTTGGACTCGGTCTTGACTAGTGCGGGTCTTGGACTTGACAAAGGTTGACTTTACTATCACCTTGTCATCTCAACTGCTTTACTTCATTTCTATCCTGAAAAATACAAGTCAACAGCTCTATCTTCTGGCAAGTCAGCAGATAATTTCATGAATAACTGTGGCAGTTTAAGTGTGCCAATGATGTAGCTCTACACTGAACAATAATTGTTGCATGGCACAGGCTGCTATACTAAAGCCTGGTTCACACTGGACGATTTTAAAATTGTCGGCCGATTTCCCAATCCTGAGAGACCCCACACACGGTGATAAAAAATCACGGGTCTAACAGTTTTGGTCGTACAGTGTGTGGTGCGCAGCACACGGCAAAATCAACACACCACACACGAAAAGATTTGACTCCCGAGCATTCCCAGGTCAGACGGGAAATCTCGCAAAATCCCTCGAGATCAAACGTGACTTCAGAGTAAACAATCATTGCGGACGAAGAGGATGCAGTTGCGATAGTTTGTAGTGTGTTTTCAACCAAAAAAACTTTATCAAAAGAAAAGGCGATGGTCAAAGAAGACAACGCGAGCATGGACTATACTTGCTACATCATGATATGGAGGGGATTAGTTTTTTCTCATAGAAATGTCGTTAGGTATTACACAGATTAATAAACGTTCATATATTCGTTTCCATGTACTCTGGTGGACTGCAGTTGTGGATGTAGTTATGCCCATCGACTTTATTTATTTTACACAGGCTGCGTGCTCGTTTGTCCCCGGGGGACACCACACACGAGGAGAAATCGGGCCAAATAATTATATCCAACATGTTGGATATCCCCGATTTGAGATCGGAGCGGTCCCGACGTCCTTCCGAGCAGACGAGAGCAGTCTTAACACACCACACACGGCAGGAATATCTGATCAGATTATTTTACGATAATCGGAGCATCCTTAGGATTGTCGGGAGGGGTGAATCGGGGCTAAAATCGGCCTAATTATCCTGCCGTCTGAACCAGGCTTAAGGGTGTTTTTGCAGGCATCTGTCATCCAAGTGGACCGAAAAGTGGACCACCAAAAAAAGGACTCAGGCTTTAACACCTGCATCATTTAGTTTGGTTGAATCACACTAGGGTTGGTTTTCCCCGTTGGTGCGGTTCGTTTGGTCAGGTTTGAATGCAACAATCCCACTCAGATACCCAGGAGTATGAAGGCTAATAAGACACCTAAACAATCAAATACGTTTCCATCATATTTAACCTTAGCCCTAGTTTCTCTCTGACTTTAATTAATCCCTCCTTTCCTGACCATATTTACAGATGCGACACCTTTCTGGATGACATCACAATACCTGCCAGTAAAAGTTGTAAAACTGCTTTTTGTTTTTAATAAAGCCCTGCTGCCTCAACAGAGTGGCCCTATTATATTTAAATGAATGAAAGGGCTGTGTTTCTTCACACAATGTTGTCTAAATGCAGCTTCATAGCTCTGAAATGCCTATCACTTAGTGAGAATTAGGGATGATTGGAAAACGGCCAGTAAGAGTATCTGGTTCTGTCTGTTTAACTGATTAATGCCCTGCAGGATTGTAACCCCTGGTGACCTGTGCTCTTAGAGACAAGGTAAACACATTCTCTCAACCCCCCCCCCCCCCGTTTTATTAGGGCCCGAGCACGAAAGTGCATGGCCCCAACGGTGCCTTGCACTGAAAGTGCGAAGGAACCTATTGTTTTTCGTCAGATTATTTTTCCGAGTCCATCGTCGCATTTTTGAGGGGGTTAGCATGCACGAAAACTCACAACAATTTGCAAACATGTCACAACTGGTGAAAATTGCAAAGATTCAAAATAATTACTCATATGCACCACTAGGTGGCGCTATTGCAGAAAAACCCGCGTTTGGCCCTATAACTCCCAAGCCGTACATCGCACATTCAAAAACCATATATCTTCGCATTCCCTGGATCCAGCTGAATCTCCCATTTCCGGCCTAGACTTTTATGCGTGAAAAATGGCGATTTATTGAAAACCTACTTTGTCGAACTCCTCCTAGACCGTGCGACCGATCTGCATGAAACTTGGCAGGTAGCATCTCTAGAAGGACCTGACAAAAATTTATCCAAAGGATTTTTATAGGATCAAAATGCACATACTACGTACAAACAAATGTGTGTAGCTAAGTATGAAAACAACAACTTTGCCATATCTCAACCAAAATGATTGCTATTAACGCAAAACTTAAGATTCTTGTTTGCCATGACCCTCTGGAGGTGCCCCACACATTTTACGAACATTGGCCACTAGGGGGCACTACAAGTACATAAAGTTTATACCTCATGAACTGCTCATCCGATTTTTACAAAATTTGATGGGTACCATCTAGGGCCACTCATGAGGCCACCCCTATAGTAAGGTACGGACTGGTCAAAGTGGGCGTGGCCTATGTGACCCTAATTGGTTTTAGCCCTTGGGCACATTTTTGATGGCCTCAATATATACGAAAACTCACAAAAATTGGCGCCCACATAAAGACCTGGGGGCTTTGCGAGACTGTACAGCGATTTGGCCCATACCTGTAAGCGGGCTCCATAGCGCCCCCTAATGCGTAGAAGGCCTTAACTTGGACATAGTTGCTCTGATCTTCACCAGTTTTAATACCCATATTGCTCTAATCATTGCAGACATATTTCCCATTTACATTTTCCCATTTTTAATTATGCTTTTTTCAGGTGTTTTACATTCTTTCGAACTCGTCCTAGGCCGTGACTTCAATCTTCTTGAATCTTTGCAGGAAGTATCTGTTGACCCTCATAATGAAAAGTTATCCAGAGAATTTTGATAGTTGAAAAAATGCGGAAGTTATAGCAACTTACTGTCTAAACAGGAAGTTGCGTTATCTTGACAACAATTATTCCGATTGCCCCGAAACTTGAGAAGGATGTTCCTCCTGGCCGGTTTAGCAACTGTGCAAACGTTTGCTGCAAATCGGCCATTAGATGGCGCTGTTTTCATTTATTTTATTTAATCATCAAAATATTGACATATGGGAAGCCTACTTTGTCTAACTACTCCTGGGACGTGAGTCCGATCGGCACGAAAACTTGCATATACACTCGGCGGACCCTCGTGACAAAAAGATATCAAAAGAATATTGATAGCTAAAACAATGCGCAAGTTATGGAGGACCAACGTCCTGTAGGTGGGAGTGGAAAAAGGAATGGTTATATCTTGCCAAGGGCTATTCCAATGGACACAAAACTTAAGAAAGTTGTTCCTCATGTGCCAATGAGGCTGTTTGCCAAATATGTCGTCAATTTTGTTTTTTTTACTGTGCAGCAGGTGCACGGAGCTCTTAAAGCGTTAGATCACAGAAAACCTCCTGGACCAGATTTAATAGAGCCTTACTTTTTGAAAAAGGCGGCTGATTTTGTTGCAGAGCCCCTTACGATTCTTTTTAATTTGTCAATTCAACAAAATGAAATACCATCAGTTTGGAAGTCAGCTTTTGTTACTCCCTTGTTTAAAGGAGGTGATCCAGCAGTTTTAACTAACTATCGGCCTATATCTAATCTGTGTGTTTTGTCAAAAAATTTTAGAATCCCTTGTTTCAGACCAAATAAAAGAGTTTTTTATACTCAAATGAACTCCTTTCAAAACTGCAATCAGGCTTCAGGAAAAAGCACAGTACCGTTACTGCTGTTACAAAAGTAATTAATGACATACTTGTCGCTCTTGATAGAAAACAATTCTGTGCATCACTTTTTTCTTGATCTGTCGAAAGCTTTTGACACAGTGGACCATGCTGTTCTAAAGCATAGGCTTCTTTGTCTGGGATTGTCTGACTGTGTAGTTTTCTGGTTCATGAATTATCTGAGTGACAGGACTCAGTGCATTAAATGTGATGGTTTATGTTCTGCATTAGTGAAGGTCCAAAAGGGGGGTGCCACAAGGCTCAATATTAGGTCCTCTCTTGTTTATTATGTATATAAATGAGTTAGGCCAAAACGTGTCGGATGCTAATATGCATTTCTATGCTGATGACACGATTATTTATTGTTTTGGATCATCCCCAGCTAAAGCGGTTGAGTCTTTGCAGAAAGCTTTTGATGCGGTTCAACACACGCTTATGCAGCTTAAGTTGGCTCTCAATGCTGATAAGACCAAAATGATGCTGTTTAGAAATACTAAGAAGGTTTCTCAAGCTCCTCCTCCTGTGTTCACTTTGTCTGGAAATGTCATAGAGTTGGTTCATTCTTATAAGTACCTTGGTATTTGGCTTGATGATGCTCTCACTTTTAAGCCTCATATAGACAACCTTGTGAAGAAACTCAAACTTAAACTGTCCTTTTTTTTTCAAAATAAATTTTGTTTTTCTTTTAAAGCAAAACAGCAGCTACTCACTGCAACATTTTTATCTGTTTTAGATTATGGAGACCTGGTGTATAGGACCGCTTCAGTACAGTGTCTGCATAAGATTGACACTGTTTATCATGCGTCTCTGAGATTTATTACGAATTGTAAAAACTTGACCCATCATTGTGAATTATATTCCAGAGTGGGATGGCCATCGTTGTCCAACAGGAGATCAGGGCACTGGCATATTTTTATCTATAAGGCCATGCTTGGTCTGTTGCCAGCGTATATCTGTAGTTTAATTACATGGAGAAATGTTGGTTCTTATTCATTGCGATCAAATGATCACTTGCTGCTCCTTTGTTCCATTTGCCCGTACAGAAGTGGGAAAAAGGGCTTTTGTCTACTCCGCTCCTTCTGCATGGAACTATTTGCAAAAAGACTTGAAATTATCTGAACTTATTTCCTTAAATGCTTTTAAGTCCAGATTGAGAGAACCTGAAATGACCTGTTCAAATTGTAAATGTTTCTAATTATTTGTGTTGTATAACTTTTAAACATTTGTAACTGATTGTGTTTTTGCTGCCTCTTGGCCAGGACTCCCTTGAAAAAGAGGTTTTTAACCTCAATGGGACTTTCCTGGTTAAATAAAGGTTAAATAAAAAAAAACAAAAAAAAAAACAATTGGCCTTTAGATGGCGCTGTTTTAATTGTTTTTAATTAATTACCTAATTTGCTTTGAGCGAGACCTACTTTTTTTTAACTCCCCTAGAGCGTGAGTCCCATCTGCACAAAAATGTGCACGTAGACTCGGTGGACCCTCATGACAAAAAAATATCAAAAGAATTTTGATAGCTAACACAATGCGCAAGTTACAGAGGACCAACTTCCTGTAGGGGGCTGTCGAAAGAGGAAGTTGCGTATCTTAACAAGATTTATTCCCGATTGACACCAAATATGACAAAGTTGTTCCGTATAGGGGTTTGAGCATCCACGCCAAATTTATAGTGCATCGGCCATTAGATGGCGCTGTTGGAATTTTTTTTATTAATTATTCACATCGCATTATATGGGAAACATACTTTGTCTAACTCCTCCTGGGCCGTGAGTCCAATCTGCACGAAAACTTGGATATAGACTTGGTTGACCCTCGTGACTAAAAGTTGTCAAAAGAATTTTGATAGCTAACACAATGCCCAAGTTATGGAGGAACAACTTCCTGTACGTGGGTGTGGAAACATGAACGGTTCTATCTTGGCAAAAGTTTTGCGATTTACATGAAACTTAGAATGTGTGGTCTACATGTGATGTTGCATTTGCCAGTTCCCCCCCGGGGCAAGAAGCGAGGGCCCGTCATCGCTGCTTGCAGCTTTAATTTATATTTTTTTCTGTGTTTCACAACATCATTATTGTCTCTTGTCCTTTTTCTTGACCAGTCCAGGACATGGAGTAACATTATGAATATGTCTTGTCCATTTTATTTCATGCAACTTCACAAAAAAACACAATGCTACGTACAATTGAATGCATGACATTAAATGTGATATTTTTTCTAATAAAAATGATTTTAAATGGCAACCCATCGCATTCACATAATTTGTCGAAAATAAGTTAAATGTACCTGACATTTAAATTAATAGTGCTTTAAAGATTTGTGTCATAGTAACAAATGTGATACAAGGATCAAACATGAATGGCACTAAAGTGAACAAACAACTTTTCTCCCTGAGCTGAAAGAGAAAATGATCTTTTGTGCTGACAGTTGTATCTGATAAACAACAGCTGATGGTTTTCTCTACTTGACGGGAAAGTGTGGCTGTTCAGGGGCATTTTTTTTCACTGTGAAACAGGAGCCCAGCAGGCCTGTACTTTCTGTTAGCAACAACATGGACACTAATCACAGAGATGATGCTGTGACCAAACATAGAGACATGAGTTCAAAGCTGTAGTTGTGAAATGTTTCCATCAAAAGGAGAAACGGTTCCCTGGGAAGAAAACATCCTTCATAAGTGTCAGTGAATTTAAAACTTGCATTAAACTGGTGATTACCTAGAGACAGTATATGGTGCTTAGGACTCTTTGCAGAGAGGAAAAGTGAACAACAAGCAATAGCTGAAGCACAGGTCTTTTAATTGATGGGGAATCATATCTTCACTTTCTGTATTTGATAATTCACTCACTGAACAGCAGGAACATATTCACTCATTTCTCCTTAGACCGAGTCTGATCTCAGTCCCTCCACCGCCTCTCTACAGCATGTTGGTCTCAGAGGAGCCAGGCTGCAGTATCTGAAGAGTTACAATGAGTGTAACTGCTTTTCTAAACCAGGGGTAAAACAAGGCATAGATCACAGGGTTTAGACAAGAGTTAAAAAAGAACAGAATGATTGAAAAGGGATAAAATAATTCTATAATCCAGTTGTAATCTACCCATGTTACGACGTATACCGGGCATATACATATTAGAAACACAAGTATAAGAACACCAAGTTTCCTGGCTGCTTTCAGCTCTGATTTCTTTGCCTTTGGAGTCACTGAATGCTGGAGTGTGACAGCTGTAATGTGAGAGCGCATGGCACGAGCCTGAGACACAGCCACGGCAAATATTCTCAAATACAGAGCTATGATGACAGTAACTGGAAAAATAAAGTTAAGTAAAAGATCAATAAACAGTGAGATGCTATCACTCATCAAAAAACATGCTCCATAGCAGTATTTATTCCTCTTTGTTTGAGTCGGAAGATCCTTTACATAGAGAAGGCTGTAGGTAACAGAACAGAGCCAACACAGACAAACACAGAATTTAACTCTTCTCGCAGTGACTTTAGTGGTGTAGTGCAGAGGGTCACATATAGCAACATAACGGTCAACTGATATGAGAACTATGGCACCTATTGAGCATACGGTAATGATGCTTGTAAGAAGAAAATAAGTAGCGCACACAAGGTCACCAAGAAACCAGCAGGATGTTGCTCGGAAGATTTCTCCCGGCATCAGCATGAGGCCCACTAGAAGGTCTGAGACAGCCAGAGAGAGGAGGAGGATGTTGGTGGGTGTGTGGAGCTGCCTGGAGGGAAAGAGAAAAGCACCATTTAACCAACAAGCGTGACAAAACAACAAAAATCAGTATTCAAAATAAAAAAATAAAAAATAATTGTATATGTTCCGATCCACCACATCAGTAGTTACCATATGTTTAAGTGTAGACAGTTAAAATGACTTGGTTGAGGTCACAATGGACAGAAACAATGCTTAATATTGGTAAGAGAGTGGACATGAATTGTCTCTGGTATCAAAGTCAGACATTTGGAGCAACATTATTCAGTACTAGCTCAAAGACAATTCTTCTAAATATACAGCAGCTGTTCACATTTTTAAGTTACATTTCCTGTAGAGAGAAGCTGAGAAGTTAATATCTGCCTGAAGTGGGAGATAGAGATGATGATGAGCAGGTTGAGAGCCACAGTGATCAGAGAGATGGAGTAGAACACAATGGTTACTGTTTGGGTCCAAGGAGGCGAGGGCTTCCAGCAGGAGGTGTTTGGGAACTGTGGAAAGCAGAGCTCGGCTCCGTCCTCAACCTCCATCTGCAGAGATCTGCAGATAGCTGCAGCTCTGGCAGCTTTCTGAACAAACCTGAGTCATGTAACTGAATCATCTCTCTCACATTCTCTTCATCCCCACCTCTCTCAGACCCTGTTGGACTCTGATGCCCCTCCTCCCTCGCTCTGCACATCCCACCATCATCTTTATCGCTCTCTCTGTAACCCTGCCTTTCTCACTGTCTCTCTATCCAATCTCTCTTTTGTCATTTTCTACCCTTGTTTCCTTTCCTTTGTCCTATTATTGTCCTACAGATTACTTTTCAAGTTACTAAAACAGTAGTCTTGCATTGCCAGCTCTGTCTCCACAGCCATTTGGAGAACAGTCTGGCTACCCCACAGATCCATTCTGGGATAGAAAAAAAAACAGTCATTTGCATTTCTTTACCCAATC
Source organism: Perca schrenkii (assembly GCA_025617405.1). Classification (NCBI taxonomy): domain Eukaryota; kingdom Metazoa; phylum Chordata; class Actinopteri; order Perciformes; family Percidae; genus Perca; species Perca schrenkii. The sequence continues at coordinate 32,282,405 of CM046797.1, forward strand.
ACAATTGACTCGGGAGGCGCGAAAGTCTGTATGCAGAGATGGTGGCTCTGCAAAACAGTCTCGGGAAGGAAATTGTCTTGGTGACACATTTGCACCTGGTAAATGAAAACGCCACATACAATAATAAATGAAGTTAACTCACACAATACAGTAATGTAACACACAACCTGAAACACAACCTGCTGCCGGTCTCATCATTCTCATGTTCTTTTTCAGGTTAGTTGCAAGCAAAAACACACACGTGGTCAAAATAATCATAGTGAGTACAATGCATGAATGCTTCTCCGTGTTTTATAGTGGATGAAGATTGTAGTTAGTAGTTATTTAGAGGAACACAGAATAACGTGGTCGGAATGCTACAGCTAAAGCAGAGTAAGCTAGCTTCACTTACAGAACGTGTGTGCCACATCGGGTATGTTGTCCTATTTTGAGGCTCCTATGTGATTTCATTTCATAAAACCCTGTCATGTTAAATGCTGTTTAAGCAAGTGTGTGTTTGAAATACTGTTATTATATACAGAGTTAACTTTTGCTTGTGTAATTCTCCTGCCAGCTGTACTCTTTTGTTAAGAGAATTAACAGCATTCTGCTAATATGTTAGCATTCAGCCTGTGCTTTTCGAATCTTATTCGTAACGAGTGACGCTGCAGTTATTAGTTATTAGTACAGTTATTAAAGCTGTAAGCAGTAGACCAAAGACGTTTGGGAAAAGGTGTATTTTACTTTCATTTGGATATGAAGACAAACAGAATATATGGATTCTGAAAATGATGTTTATTTGGGAAACTGAAATCAAGTTTTGTGGTGATTATGGTAACTTGATGTTCTTATGAGAAGGAATGTGAAATTGAGAACATATTTAAAGTCCATGTTTATGTATAAAATAAAGTCTGGCAGAAGCAAGAGAAGGAAACACAACCTGTTGCCGGTCTCATCATTCTCCTGTTCTTTTTTAGAACAATATTTGGTAGCACTTTATAATAAATATCCATAATTAATCATTTATTAAGCATTAGTTAACTATTAGTTAATGCTTTGTTCATTATTACTTATTAATTGTTCATACATAGTGCATCATGAGTAAAGTATTTGTTCACACAATTATAAATGGTTTGTTCATAGTAAATAAGCCTATTAGGTAATGTTTTGTTCATCATTATTAATTAATTGTCCTTACATAATTCATCATCAGTAAAGCATTTATTCACATAGTTATAAATGGTTTGTTCATAGTAAATAAGCATATCTTGAAAAATATGTTTGTAAGTACATGATTTATACTTAACAAATAATTAAACAACCATTTGGAAATGAAATAATTTTCCCATTATAAACCAGTTACTATCTATTGCTAAATGCTTTGTTCATCATTTGTAAAGCACTGCTCCTATGTTAATTCTCATGAATGAAGCATTTGTATACACACTCATAAATGGTTTGTTCATAGTAAATAAGTCTCTCGGAAGCTATGTTCATAAATAGAAGTTTGACACTTTCTAAGTACTGCGAAAACCATTAGTAAATTAAATAATTTTCCCTTTATAAACTATCTACAAACTAGTAGTAATTTATTTGTTTATCATTTCTAAAGCATAGTTCCTACATTCATTCTAATCATTAAAGCATTTGTAAATGCAGTTAGTAAATGGTTGGTCCATAGTAAGTAAGCCCATGTAAAAGGTTTATCAGTATATGTTTTAATAATTCCTACATGATGCATTAACCATTTGTAAATTAAGTAATTTTACCATTATCAACTAGGTACTCAGGAACGTAAACGGTTGTTTATAACTAGGAAGTTAATGATTAACAGACTATCTAGACCTATATTTGTTCATGTCTTAAATAAAATGTTATGATTTAGAAAAAGGCCTAAACTAAAAGCTGGGGTGTTAACACATCTGTTACAAATACTTACCAATAATGTAATCCATGATTAACTCATGAGTTACTACTGGTTAGTTAAGTATACTGTGTGAGCCCATCTAAAGTGAGGACTTGCTATGCTTTACAAAGCATTTATAAATGAGTTGCAAAGGCTAGCAGATACAACAGAAACACAAGTAAAAAAAAGTATTTGTAACCCTTATTCCAATATCCCTCTCTAGACCGGACCTCCCGCGCTTCTCAAATCTCCACCTCCACCACCTGTAGATAAGGCCAAATCAGTTCTCTTAATTACTATTCAGTAATAAAATCAATTGCTTAGGCTACAATGAAAAAGAATGAGGTGATATTTCAGTTAACCCATACTGAAATATCTAAATCTCTATTCAGTTGTACAACCGTTCTTAAATTTCTTCTCTGAAGTATAAAAAGTATATAAATCCCTTTCAGGTATCAAAAGTACAATTATATTATTTTGTAACCTTTATACAAAAAATACATTTCTAATTCAAGTTTTATGGAACCTACCTTAGTAACATTAACACTATTCTTAATATAATTGCATAAATTGCATGTAAACATCTCTCAAATTGTATTATTTTCCCATAACTTAAGCTACAGTGTTGTAATTTAGAGAAATTAAGACATGCATGCTTATTTATCCCTACCTGCACAGGTAACAGTAAATAGTGGAAAATGATTTAACTTTCACATAGCTTTGATGGGCTTGTAAATAAGCCAATGGGTGAACTCGGGTCCGTGAGCTGACCAGTCAGCTATCAACTAGGCTACGTCAGATCTCTAGATTTACGTCTCCTCACATCCCTTTTGGCGCTACATTGGAACGTAGGCAGCCGTTATTCACTCGGTAAGAGAAAAAAAACGACAGTTAGTGAATTAAATCCTAATAGATCAGTGTTTGATGGGCTAAATGACCATTTACTTTGTTGTGTATAGTGGCCATCGTCATTCATGCATAATTCCTAAAATAATGATGCACTATGATAATTAATGCATTTAGTGATACATTCTAAGTTTTTGAAATAAATTGAAAGTATTTAAGTGTTTTTAAGTTACAATATCATTCTAAATCAGACACTGATGTCAGAGCGCTGTATTGTGCCTCTTTATATAGCTAGGCATTTTGCTACCGAAAATGTTTTGTCCTGGTCAGGGGGTTCTTGAATAAAAATATATTTTGATCGGGGGTACATTATTGAAATAAGTTTGAGAACCACTGCGACACCCCAACCAACCTCCTTTCTACTACTCTCTACGGCGAAAATTTACACTCCATTTCTCTCACCCTCGCCTCACCCCTCTTTCTTCCCCACCTAACTCCCCCCTCTTTTCCACCCTACTTACCTCCCCCCCTCCTTTCCCTCCTTCCTCCTCCCCCACTCCACCAGTTCTTTGTGATGCACAATCCGGTCCTTCAGTCCTCTGTACGTAGGAGGTGGGGGCGCCCGAGGGGGCCCGGCGAGGTGGCTCAGCTCCCAATCCAACTCCCTAAACATAACCCAAGACGACAGGTGAGAATGGAAATGAACCCGCTGTCCTGGCTTGGATTGGTTCAGGCTGAGTCCCTTGCCTGCCTCTCTGACTCCCCCCCCCCACCTTCACTCCCTGACACAACCCACATTGCACACAGCAATGGAATAACCAATGTTGTTCTGCCTGCAGTAACACCATTTCATCTCTTTCACCTACAGAGTCCATTACATCCCACCAACAGCAGAGGGAGCCAGAGCTGTTAGCTGCGGGGCCCTGTGGGAGAAACCCAATCACTGAGGTGGATATCAAAACGATGATGATGAAGGGACAAATGAAAACCGAAAAGCTGATTCCACCCCAAAAATCTGAGTTATCCACCTCTATCCCAAAGAGGGTCTCTGCCCACACACACACCCACGCACATTCAAAAAAATACAACACTGGTTGCTGGAGGTGGGGAAGCGGACCCTTTTTCTTGGAGACTCCGACCTCTCACACATTCCATCTTTCACAGACCCACACATACAGGTTGAAAGTTACCCCGGAGCTACCTTCCACCACATAACAGCCATTTTAAAAAAAACTACACCCACAACCAGACACACAACACGTCATACTTTCATTTGGACTTAGTAATTGACTCTCTGAACACAAACAGACTACCATACTCAAACAGCTACAGCAGATGGTAAAAACTGGTTACACTACATTTCCTAACGCCACCATTTACATCCCTGTAATAAACTTCTCCAACAGGTTGAACAGACGGAAGCAGGCCCTACTAAGAACCCTCAATAACACAATAACCTGCAAATATACTTTTCTTACAGAAATCATCCCATTTCTTTTACAACCAGCCAAAGACAACAGACAGCTTAAACTTTTGGACCACTTCCAGGGTGGACAGAGGTGGGAACCTCTCTTCTGGTGCGCATCATAACCAACATTTTAACCCTCCCCGCTTTCCTTTCTTTTCCTTATTAGGGCCTGAGCGCCGACAGCGGCGAAGGCCCTATTGAAACTGAAGGAATTATTCTTCTATTATTAGGGCTCGAGCGCCCTAATAATAGAGCAAATGAATTGGCTTTTTGAGGGGCTTAATATATTCAAAAACTCACCAAATTTGGCGGTCACATCAAGTCTGGTGAAAATTTACGTATTTAAGGGTTTCGGGAATAGGCGCACAAAAATGGCTCGCTAGCGCACCCTAGAAAGTTAAGAAAATTGAGCCCCTGCAGTGCGTTTAACGTAGACTCCTTAACTTGGTAAACATATGCAAGATGTCAAGATGTACAAAAAACTTCATCAGAGCCATACCCTAAACCCAACAGGAAGTCCGCCATTTTGAATTAAATGTTGGAAATAAGTGCGATTTTGGCCATTTCCACATGTCGTACTTTAACGAACTCCTCCTAGAGATTTCATCCGATCAACTTCAAACTCGGTCTGTGCCATCTTAGCCATCGAAGTTAAAGATGAAAAGTTGTTAAAAGAAAAACTTTTCGTCATACGGCGTGGCCGTGGCAGGGCGGCCATTTTGTGCGTTTCGCCGCCGAAACAGGAAGTGGGTGTAACTCGAGTGTACGCTGTCCGATTACCTCAAAACTTTTCAGGATTCATAAGAGTCCAACCCTGAGGACAAATAACGGCCGATATTTAATTAAAGTCATAGCGCCCCCTAGTGGCAACAGGAAGTAGGCCTAAAAGTCAAGGTGCTATAACGAACTCCTGCTAGAGATTTCATCCGATGGACTTCAAACTTGGTCTGTACCATCCCAACCTTTCGTCAGACGGTGTGGGCGTGGCGTGACGGCCATTTTGAGTGTTTAGAGATGAACAAAGAAGTTGTTGTAACTTGAGTGTACGTTGTCGTATCTGCCCGAAATTTCTCATGATGGACAAGGGTCCAGGCCTGAGGACACCTACAGGCCAAAATTGACTTTTGGTCATGGCGCCCCCCGCTGGCAACATGAAATGTGCCTTATACGACAAACATCATCCGATTTGCATGAAACTCAGAATGTGTGGTCTACGTGTGATACTGAGCCACCCCCTATAATATGGCCATGCCCACTTACTCAGGCCATGCCCCCTTTCATAACATTTGAACCGTTTAAGGTAGAGTCTTGTGTGAGGTATCATTGAACTCAGCATAGACTTCTTTTTGAACTCAGCACCGACTTCCCTTTTAATTGGTGAGGGTTTTGCCCGCCCCCTATGCATAAGCCACGCCCCTTTTCATTACTAATGGCCCGATTGATGTAAACACTTGTGTGAGGTATCATTGAACTCAGCAGAGACTTCCTTCTTTATTGGTGATGGTTTGGCCCGCCCCCTATGCATAAGCCACGCCCCCTTTCATAACATTTGAACTGTTTAAGGTATACCCTTGTGTGAGGTATCATTGAACTCAGCAGAGACTTCCTTCTTCATTGGTGAGGGTTTGGCCCGCCCCCTATGTTCAAGCCATGCCCCCTTTTATTACTATTGGCCCGATTGATGTAAACACTTGTGTGAGGTATCGTTGAACTCAGCAGAGACTTCCTTCTTCATTGGTGATGGTTTGGCCCGTCCCCTATGTTTAAGCCACGCCCCCTTTCATACATGCTGACCCATTTAAGGTAGAGTCTTGTGTGAGGTATCATTCATCTCAGCAGAGGCTTCATTTTTAATTGGTGATGGTTGGACCCGCCCCCTATGCTTTAGCCACGCCCCCTTTCACAGCTAATGAACCGTATGACGTAGAGTCTTGTGTGAGCTATCGTTGACCTCGACGGGGAGTTCCCTTTTCATTGGTGACGGTTTGCGGTGTCTGAGTGCCGCGCAAATGCACGGTCGCAAGGAGCGGCGTCCGTCGGTAACCCCGACACGCACCGAGGCACAAGGGCCCGTCCATCGCTGCTCGCAGCTTTAATTTGCTTTGTTTTCTTTTTTACATGACTTTTTTATTGCTTTAATCCATATTTATGTTTAATAGTAACTGTGTATTTGTTTTAATATTTACATATTTATTTCTTTTATAGCATTCTTTTTAGATTTTATTAGTCTTTTCTTTTCAGGGGTTAAATTCCACTTGCAGAGGGGGTCCCACCTGATATATCTTTACGGATTTTTATTAAAGATTTTTAAAAATGCCTTGCTTGTCCTTTATAATTTTTTTCTTTATCTATATTTTAATATTAATTGTATTGTTTCTTTCTCTATTCTTAATATATATTATTATTATTGTTATTAATATTATTATCATCATTTATTATTACACATTGAATTACTTGCCTCAAGATTTTTTTTTTGTTCAATATGTTTATTGAGTGTTTTCAAAGTAGTATAATACAAAAGGGCAAAGATTATGAGTAGAATAACATGCCAAAATGAAGAGAAATGAAGTAAATAAAAAAGAAGTAAATATAAACAAAAAAACCTTGGGCGTATAAACAATGAAATGTACTGTTACATCACCGATACTCTGCAATGAAAATAAAAACTGAGTTTATCAAGGAAGAGGCGATTGGCATATTATGAATCTCACAACTGTTCAAGGTCTCCATCAAGTTGGGCAAGATGGTCTAAGAATGGCTGCCAAATCTTGTAGAATTTCTTAAGATTGTCCGTCATGCCATATCGGACTTTCTCCATATGTAATACAGAGGTGAGTTCTGTTAGCCACGTCTTGAAGAGTGGCACTGCTTCGGACCTCCAGAGCCTTAAAATCAGTCTCTTTGCAATTAACATACCATACATAACGGTGTGCTGTACCGAGGAGCTATGAGTCAATAGAGACAGGGAGTAGCCCAACAGTGCCACCTCTGGCTCAGGCTTGAACACACAATTGTACATTTCGGAAAACCACTGGAATACTCCACACCAGAAGACATACAATTTTGGACATGTCCAGAAGAGGTGGGTTAAGGAGCCGTCAGCAGACTTAGATCGATCACATAGAGGGGAAACAGTAGGATATATTCGGTGTAGTTTAGTCTTTGAGTAATGAAGTCTATGCATGACCTTAAACTGGATTAAGTGATGTCTGACATTGATTGAACAATATTGGATTCTACTGAGACTCTCCTCCCAAACATTATCATCGATCTGGAGACCCAGTTCCTCTTCCCAAACTTTCTTCAAAGAGTGAATGGCATAGTTCACCTGTTCCGAAAATATCGTGACAAATCCTGCTCGCCTCAGGGAGGGATTCAAAATCGGGCAAGTTTTGGCGGACATAGTTCCTAACTTGCAGGTATCTAAAGAAGTGTGTTGATGGAAGTGAAAACTTGTATTTTAGCTGAGTAAATTAGGCAAAATGTTTGTCATTGTACTGATCTTTTAAAACTACTATACCTTTCAGCCTCCAACTATTAAAAGTTGCATACGAGAGTGAAGGGGGAAATGCATGATAATGACACAATGGAGCATAGATAGAGGTTCTAGGCAGCTTGCAGTATCTCTTAATTTGCTGCCATATTTTCAAACAATTAAGAACTATTCGATTATTCACTTTTGTCTTAACAGACGTTCCATGTGCTGGGAAAAGAAGAGCTGGAAGGGAACTGTCTACAACATCTTTCTTTTCAATGGCCACCCACGCAGGGGTGTTTGTTAAAACCTCTAGGCTGTAGCCTTTCTGCCAATAGGCAAGAGCTCTGAGATTTGCTGCCCTGTAATAATGTTGAAAGTGTGGTAGCCCGAATCCTCCCTTCTCTCTGGGTTTTTGTAAATTAATTTTAGATATTCTATGAGCTTTAAAACCCCAGATAAAAGGCTTGATTATTGAGTCCAGTAGTATAAAGAACGATTTTGTTTTGGAAATAGGAAGGTTTTGAAAAAGGTATAGGAATCTTGCCAGTGAGACCATCTTAATAGCATTTATTTGACCCACCATAGAAAGAGGGAGCGTGCGCCACTTGCCAATATCTCCTTTTAGTCTTTCCACCTGTTCGTGAAAATTCAGTTTAAAAATTAATTTAGGATCTTTTGGTTACTCCAAGGTACTTCAGCTTGTCTGCAACTTTAAATTGGAGTTTATGCAAGAATTCTGCTTCATAGTTATCCCCAAGAGGCAGGAATTCACTTTTTTGCCAGTTGATTGTGTACCCAGTAACATCACCAAATGACTTTATGAGATCTAACAGAATGGGGATAGATTGTTCGGGCTGTGACATAAAGATTACAACATCATTTATGCATAAAGATAGGTGGTGGTCCACATCTCCTAGACGAATGGGTTTGAGAGAGCTGTGTTGCCTGATACTAATAGCAAGGGGATCAATCCCAATCGCAAAGAGGAGCGGGCTGAGGGGGCAGCCCTGGCGCGTCCCGCGATGTAACGGAAATGGAGTTGACCTTTCTCGATTTGTTAGAATGGAAGAAGTGGGTTGGGCGTATAACATTTTAATCCACGAAACAAAACAGCTATCAAATCCAAAGTCCTCCAATACCCTCCAAATATATGCCCACTCTATCTGATCAAAAGCTTTCTCTGCATCTAAGCAGAGGACCGCCACCTTCTGATCTTTCTTATAGCCATGGTACATTATGTTCATTAGTCTTCTAACATTAAAAAAGGAAAACCTACCAGGAATGAAACCAGTTTGGTCAGCATGGATGACGGAGGCAATATGTTTGTTTCAACCTGATCTCACAGAATTCCGTAAAATGGGCACGGACCCTTAACTCAAAATCCGTGGCAGTTTAACGGAATTGCAACAAAATCCGTTAAACTGTCACGGAATAATTCCGTTAAATGAACACGGATTGCCAACGTATCGCCAAATTCCGTGATGGGCCCACGGAAGAATTCCGTGTAATGAACATGGATCGCCGAAAACGAAATACGGGCTTACGTAACACGCGGATCGGCGAAAAAAAATGGTGGGTGGGCTTACGGTTCCGTGACACGCGACAACAACGGGACGGTTGGGTTCAGGAAAAGGTCGTGGGTGGGCTTACGGTTCCGTGACACGCGACAACAACGGGACGGTTGGGTTCAGGAAAAGGTCGTGGGTGGGCTTACGGTTCCGTGCCACACGCGGGACACGCTTAAAAAAAAAAAAATAAATAAAAATAAAAACACAACCGACAAACGCCACACGCGGGACATGAACTCCGCTCTCCTGAGTGAAAGTCCTGTGTTTTACCCATCCACCACCCCAACCAATCTCCTTATGCGGAATTCCGGCCTTACATACTACTCACTACCGTGCCACGTCATCTTCTCATTGACTTTACATTGGCATTGTTTTCCGTGGTGTCCACACGGAATTTTCACACATTCCGTACCACCACCACGGAATGAGCTGTTACCAGTCCGTGCCCATTTTACGGAATTCAGTGAGACCAGGCTGGTTTGTTTAATCTATTTGCAATCAATTTTGTGAAAATTTTCATGTCAGAGTTCAACAATGCAATCGGACGGTAAGATGAAGGTTCAGTCTCATCTCTCCCCTCTTTTAAAATTAGGGAGATGTTGGCTTCATATAAGGAGCTTGGAAATTTCTGAGTTTCAAGTGAATGATTAAACATCCTGAGCAAGAGAGGGGTCAATTGCACAGGGAATTTCTTATAAAACTCCATTCCGAAACCGTCTGGGCCAGCACTCTTACCATTGGGAAGTGACTTGATAGCACTTAGAATCTCTTGAGTGGAGATGTCAGCATTAAGCGCTTCACAAGCTGCGTCACTCAATTTAGGAAGATTCAGATTCTCCAGCCACGCAGAGATCTCCTTTAGCCTTGGATGCATATAATTGTTGATAATATTCCCTGAAGTGTCTGTTTATATCGCTGGGATCAGTGCAAATTTCCCCAGATTTTGATTTGATTTTATGTATAGCTCTGCTAGCCTGCAAACCCTTCAGCTGTTGGGCCAATAGCTTCTGGGGTTTGTCCCCTTGTTCAAATTGCTTTTGTTTCAGTTTAAACAGTTGGTCCTGTACCTGAGCAGATATTATGTCATTATATACTATACTTCAGTATAAGAATATTCTGTAAGGTGATGGAATTAGCAGAAGACTTATAAGCAGTTTCTAATTGCGTTAGCTCTTTTTCAATTTCTAAAAGGCGTTTTTTCTTTTCTTTTCTCAGCAAGTTTTCAAAATAGATAATGTGTCCTCTACTCACAGCCTTAAAAGCTTCCCATAAAGTGGAGTCTGTAACCTCTAGGTTATCATTTGTTTCCAAAAACTCTGATATCTTAGAAGAGATGAACTGCGTAAGTGAGGTGTCAGACAGAAGTGAGGGATGAAGGCGCCAACCACACTGCTGTTTCTTATGGTTGAGGTCAAGTACCAATGATATAGGAGAGTGATCAGAAATTAAAATATTATGATATGTGGAGGAGATCACGTTTGATATCAACCTGGAGTCAAGCAAAAAGTAATCAATTCTAGAGAAATATTTGTGGCTTTGTGAGAAGAAAGAATAATCCCTATGTGTGGAGTGCTGAAGCCTCCATATGTCAACTAGATGTGCAGATAACATTAAGTTATTTAAGATTGTGGCGGCGGCAGAAGGCAACTGGTACATTTGGGCTGACCTATCCAGAATATTGTCAAGCACACAATTGAAGTCACCACCTACAATTACATGCATATCTGAGAGACTAGGCAATGAATTGAAGACCTTACTGAAAAAGTTTGGGTCATCAAAATTGGGACCATATACATTTAAAAGTGTGACATGGTATGAATAAATGTAGCCCGTCACCAGGATATATCTGCCATTGGGATCACACACAGTGGAGACATGCCTAAACGGGATAGTTTTGCTAATCAGAATAGCCACTCCTCTGGCTTTGCTGGAGAATGTTGACTGGAAAATTTGATTGACCCAGCTGCATCTAAATAACTTAGCTCTCGCAGGCTTAATATGAGTTTCTTGTAGGAATATAATGTCCGCGGCTAGGGACTTCAAATGAGAGAGTACTTTTGCCCTTTTAATGGCATGCCCCAATCCACGGACATTCCAACTAGTAAAAGTAATGCCACCGCCTCTTGAAGAAAAACTAGGATGCATATCTAAGTACAGTGATGCAAAAATGTGACGCCCTTAAACAACAATGAGAACAGTGTAGAAGAACAAAAAATACAAACAAATAAAAGCACACACACTTAAGAACTCGCCCCACCTCCCCCCGTCCCACTTTCACAAACAAAGTGAGAGCACGTTACCCTCAAACAGGCATGGAGGCTGCCGGACCATAAGGAAAGTATAGTATAACTAAGCTAACAAAAGAGCCCTGAGCTCGCTCTCAAATCGTGCAAAAAAACCTGCACAAGTAATATTTCAACAACGGTCATGAGAATGTCCCGACCTGCGTGATGACAGGAAATAAAGTCACATACCCAACAATATACGCCATCTCAAGCGCATGTAATGTTCAGGAAAGAGTCTTTACAAACCCCTCAGCTTCTTGTGTTGAGGAGAATACCTTTTCCAAGTTTCCCAGGGTGATCCTAAGTCGAGCTGGGTAGATGAAGCCGACCCTCGCGCCTGCCTCCTTAAGCCTCTTTCGAACATCCTCAAAAGCCTGACGCTGTTTAATCACTCCTGCAGGCAAGTCAGGAAAGAAATGTATCGCCACCTTGTTGTATGTCAGGGAAAATTGCTGGCGTGAGAGCTGCAGTATTTTCTCCTTGATTTGGAAATGATGAATCTGCGCTATTATCACAAGCAACTGGTCATTGTGTTTCATTTCCCAGTTTCACCCTTTCTAAATAAACTGAGTTACGACAATCCCTGTCTCCAGTGCTTGATGGTGGATGGTGTTTAGCTGCTGGTCAGATTGCACAGGGTTACATGCATGCAGGAAAAGAAACATTTCATGGTAATATTAGAATAACAGAGGTGCAGAGATTACCTGAAAACTACCAGAAGCATTTCAAGGTAATCTCTGCACCTCTGTTATTCTAATATTACCATGTAATACAATAGAAAAATGCAACTTTGCATTTTACGGTACTGATTCATGGTTGTTACACAGAAACTACCAGAAGCATTTCCAGGTAATATCTACACCTCTGTTATTCTAATATTACCATGTAATACAATAGAAAAAGTCAGTTTTGCATTTTACGGTACTGATTCATGGTTGTTACACAGAAACTACCAGAAGCGTTTCCAGGTAATAGCTACACCTCTGTTATTCTAATATTGCCATGTAATACAATAGCGACAGGCAGTTTTGCATTTTACGGTACTGATTCATGGTTGTTACACAGAAACTACCAGAAGCGTTTCCAGGTAATAGCTACACCTCTGTTATTCTAATATTACCATGTAATACAATAGAAACAGGCAGTTTTGCATTTTACGGTACTGATTCATGGTTGTTACACAGAAACTACCAGATCGTTTCCAGGTAATAGCTACACCTCTGTTATTCTAATATTACCATGTAATACAACAGAAACGGGCAGTTTTGCATTTTACGGTACTGATTCATGGTTGTTACACAGAAACTACCAGAAGCGTTTCCAGGTAAGAAGCCACAAGATTAAACAACATTAACATAAATTAACATAAAGTATTACCTTGAAACAAAAGGGACATGTTTGGAACATAAAGGGTGGATACATTTCAGCATTATAATATGGTAATTACCAATTTTAAATTCCAAGAAGTTTTATCTAATTTGGAAGTTATTACACTGATAGTAGCCTATAATACTGTGAAAACAACATATATTACCCCATTATTACCATGTTATTAGAATATAAATATAAGTATATTACCATTACCTAGATATACATATGGTTATTGTCAAACCCTTTCTTACTTATTACATTGGTAATTGCATGTTATTACATCTGTTACCTTATCACCTTATTACCCCAGTATTACATCTTATTACTGTGATGTATTACCGCGTTATTACTTTGGTAATTACATGTTATTACCTATATTACCTCTTTATTATCTCACTGTTACCCCACTATTACCATCTTATTACCGAGTCGTAATCTGCAGTGCTACGACAAATTCTGCCTCCATCTGAAAACATGTCCACAAACACAAATTATATTAATGGTATCTACTAAAACAGTCAACATTCATTATTTTAGTAATACCTCATAAAAAGGTTTTTCTATTTTCTGCCATAACGTACCACATGAAAGCTCAGCAGTCCAGCTATAAAACATCAATACGGAGGGAGTTGACAAAGGCTATCCCAGCAAGGACCTGAAATTCAACAGATTAACAGAAGCCATCAACTACTGAAATGCATTACTTGCATTTAAGAGAGCTCTATACCTTTAAATAAAAATAAAAAAATCTACTCAGAACAAGATAATGAAGCTGTCATCTAATAAAAGTTCCTAAAAATATGCAAAAGCCAATTTGCAGTAACTAGGTATCTAGACCTTTTTTTGAGTAGGTCTTATCCAGACAGGAGCACAAATCATCAACGAAGCAATTTTTCAGGATCTGAAATTTTACAACATAATGATTACTAAAATAGATCAATTATTGGGGCACATTTTACGTGGTTCTTAAAGCAACACTATGCAACTTTTAGCTGCAGCTGGAGTTCCAATGAGACAACCAGTGTGGGCAGTGAAGTGGAGGGTAGCGCAAGCTGTAGTTCCAATGAGACAACCAGTAGGGGGAGTGGAGGGTAGCGCGAGCTGTAGTTCCAATGAGACAACCAGTAGGGGGAGTAGAGTGTAGCGCGAGCTGTATTTCCAATGAGACAACCAGTAGGGGGAGTACAAAGTACAAGGCTCAAGAAAATATTAAAAAACAGGTTCGAGTGAAAGAAAATCTCCTCCTGCCTTTTCCATATCAGATACCAAACACCAACTGTACGACACCAAGCATCGATGGGGTGGTGATGGCGCAGTGGATATGACGCATGCCTTTGGTGCGGTAGACCGGGGTCCGATTCCTGCTGCGATACATCAACCAATGTGTCCCTGAACAAGACACTTAACCCCTAGTTGCTCCAGAGGCGTGCAACCTCTGACAGGCGTGCGCCACTTTTCTGACAGAATTACTGAAATTAACCGAAGCGGTACCGAACCATGGTTGTCCGGTCCAGGTCTGGTCAGGAATTCAAATCTAATCGCATGCGCAGTCTGAAGCATCTCAGTCTTCTTCTCCTGTTTTGGTTTAAATGGTAGCTGGTGTTTTATATTGCCATCTTCAGGATGTAACAAGTATTGCAATCCTAATTCACTTAAATTAAATATTTTTGATTTTATCAACACATTCATATTTTTTACAGGTAACAATAGACACAATTACATTGACTTTATTTGAAATTAACATTTTAACCTAACAAATACATTTAATTTAAGTAAACCGAACATTAAACGACTATTTAAAGTGCACAACCTCCCTGATTCAGTTTTTTAATGTAGGGAGGGTGCCAAAGCCCTGGAAGACATCCTGCGTGGTGCCTGTACCAAAGACCCCACATCCCAGGGATCTCAACAGCTACAGGCCCGTGGCACTGACTGAAACGTGGATGCAATTTAAGGACCTGAGATGTACCCATAGTGTGCATCATTAACACTTTCAGCAGTGAGTGTGTGGACTCTGACAAGAGGAGGGAGGAGTCTTTAAACTGCTCTGCAGTAGATGAATCTTTTTTTAAAGTCTGTCTGCTATTACGTATGTTTGAGTCTGGACTCGAGAAATTTTTTTCCATTTAGAATGGGCACTGAGATTGGTCACCTATAATCCTGGCTGCATCCTATGAGCCTGTATTATTAGGCTTGTTTGAGATGAACTGCGCCTCGCCTGTAAAGTAGACGAGAGCAGGCGGGAGCAGCGGGGGTGGTGACAAAAGTCCGCTCTCAAGTCGGACAGTTTTCCAGCTGATTCCAGCAGCCTTCAAGCTGAACAGGAAGTGACAGAAACACTGTGGTCCGATTCCGATTTAATAAAATGTTATCAGACCCATATATCAGCTCCAACACAGTCTCCAGATGTTTTTATTATGACAGATTAGCTGTCAAAATGCTCTACATGCGATCTGTTGCTGATTTTAATTACCAACAGACTGTAGATGATCTGTAATCTGAACAGATTTAATCTCTCTGACTTCTAAACATAACTATCAGCCACACTACATGTGTTCTGTACAGAATAAGCCTTTAAATAAGACAAATCGCAGTTAAAATCCCTCCGATTCAAAATCAATAAAAAGTTTTTATAAAACGTCATCATGTTGAGTCGATTCTGAACCAATCAGCTGTTCGATCAGCTGAGAGGCCGGCGTTTCCCAGCATGCACTGGGTCCGCCTGCGTCCGCCTGGCTCTTCAACCCGGTCTCACGGTTCGTCTAAATGTCCACGATATTCTTAATCTATTGATACGTGTTCACGGAGACGTTTTTCTCATTTTTTACGTGTAAATGTCACATTATTTTTTACGTTTAAATGTCACATTATTTTCTCGGGGATAGGACGCCGGGAGGCGGCCAAAAAGGTCGCTCCATAAGCCGGGAGGCGCCCGCGAGGCGGCCCGCTGGGGACCCGCCGGGAGGCGGCCGAAAAGGACGCTCCATAAGCTGGGAAGCGCCCGCAAGACGACCCGCGAGACGGCCCGCGAGACGGCCCGCTGGGGACGCCCCACAATAACGGGATGGCGGAGGTTGGGTTTAGGAAAAAACTTACGGGGAGAGGGCGCCTTAAACACCGGGGAAAGGGTGCCTTAAACGCCAGGGAAAGGGCGCCTTAAACGCCGGGAGACGCGCCACAGTAACACACGGGACAAAATGCCACATGCAGGGACGCCATCCCCGGGAAACAAAGCGCCGCAAACGGGACGCGATCCCCGCTCGCCCGGGTGAAAGTCCTGTGTTGTTTGACCCGTCCACCACCCCGACCAACCTCCCTACGCGGATATTGGGCTTTTTATATTACTACTACAATTTCGTGCTGTGGCCACAAAATATGCTTCCCATTGAAATACATTACTTCACATTTTCGTGTTGTCCACCACGTAAAAAACGACAAAAACGTCTCCGTGAACACGTATCAATAGATTCAAATGACGTCACATTTACACGAACTTCCATGAGACCGGGCTGGGCTCTTGCAGTTGGTGAAAAGCAACTGCGATACCTGCTTCTCAGAACTGCGGCCGTCCTTGGTTTCGTGAGATTATCGTTGCCCACGTGTGCATGACGTCAGAGCAAGTCGGGATCAAATCGGATCAAGTCGGACACAAATCTAACCGGCATGCATTGGGCGCCGATCGCCGGTGATCGATTCTGCGCAGATCTGGCTCATCTCGAACGAGCCTTTCATTACTATTATTATTATTGTATTTGCCTGTATTATTTCTTCATCCATGTTCCCATGCACAAAAACTCACCAAACTTTGCAGATAAGTCCAGTCCTATGCTAAACTTAATAAGTGTGATTTTTGTGCCGGATGGTGGCACTACAACAGCCATCTAAAATTGTAAACTTTTAAACTGCACAACAAATCAGTCGAACATGCTACAAAGTTGCAACTCACGCCAAACTGTAGCCCCAATAGAGCAGAAACTATGCTCTGCTGTTACCTTGTAGCAATTTTGAAGTCCATTTCTAAACGTGGCGTACGCACAAAACGGGGCTGAAAATGTGCGTACGCCACTTCCCACACAAAGGTTGTGATTTATAAAAAACAAACTGGAGAATATGCGGTCCTCCAAGCAAACTCTGACCCATGCGTACGCACATTTTGGAGACAAAATAGGAATTGGCGACGCAGATGGTGAGGTGTTGAACTGAAGTCAGACTGCAGAGAGTAAATGGGAATAAGATTACTCTTAATATTTTCTAGTGTTGATGCCTCATTCTTTCAATCATATATCATCTACGTTACCATGAAGATGAAATCCAGCAGTGTCATTTGCGCTTATACTGAGATTATTGTTCCATAAACACCTACGACTCCAATCTTAAATAAAAATGTGTTCTAATATAGACTGCAGAAAGTAAATGGGAATAGGATTACTCTGTGTGTAGGATCGAAAAAAAAGGCAGATTTATAAAACCGTGTGTACGCACACCTGTAAGCAATGTTCCCTTTATAAATCACAGGTTGACTACAAGTGTGCGTACGTGGATGCGTACCCTATCCCGCCCTGTACACGCCCATTTTTAACCATAAATAGTCAATGTAAAGCACCTCATGACTGCTGATCAGTATGTTAATGACCCTGGCAGTTGTTCTTTTGTTACACCGAATCATGCCGAATCATGACGACAAAAAAAAACCTCTCAGACGCTCGGGAATTGCTGCCAATTGAATTATAATTACGGCCTGTTGTCGCACAGTGTAGGGAAACCCTGATCCATAGACTACCTTTATTAATAAAATCTACCAAAACGGCAGGCATTACAGTACTCGGGGACAGCTTCGATATACCAGACGTATATAATAAGATTTAACAGAACTATATATTATATCCAAACAAGCCTTAGTGATAAAGTTGAAGATTATATATAATATTTATTTAAAAAAAACTCATTTCCCTCTGGAAACAGCCAGTTTCCCCCAGAGTGTCGAGGACCTGTACTTGGACCGGGATGGCACAGTTCCGGCGCGTTGTCCTCTCTACTGGACCCAATTCAGTACATAGATCCAAGAGCGAGCTATATTACTATTACAGCTATTAAATCGGCATTTTAGCCAGTCATCGTCATTGTCCCTGAAGTCTCTTTTTCTCCTGATTCTTCCCTTGCTGTCCTCCTGTAGGGCCAGCAGGGCCATCATGCAGCATTACGCACGGGTTCACCACAGTATTTATATGTTTAGCCTACAACAATTTGTGATTGTTAACACCTTGCTAAAATCACAGCAACAACTAGTGGTATCCCCCACACCGAGATACAATTTAAAATCGAAATGTAATAGGCAAACACACTTTTCTTCATGCAGGTTTTGTTATGAACAGTATTAAAGTTCGGACTGATAACAAGGACATATAGAGCATAACAATGGCGCGATAGCTTAACGGCTGTATTTCCAGACTTTGTCATTTGATGATATATGCACAGTATTAAAGACAGATATTTAGTTATTTACACTGTGTTCTGCAGTTATCTAATACTAGGTTTATTTGATGATATTCTGTATTCCATGCAGTCTGGCCATCTCATCCTCCTGCGCTCGGTAGCGGACATTGTGACGGCGAGACAACGCCGATTAAATATTAAGAACGAGTTTTGATTTAAGATTTGAGTTGGAGGTGTTTATGGAACAATTATCACTCAGAACAATTATCATTCAGTACAATCTTCATGATATGGTGTGAAGAAATGTGCGTGCATTAATACTTAAACATATTAAGAGTAGCCTAATTGTTATTCCCACGTGTACTTTCTGCAGTCTGCTTCAGTTCACCACTTCACCATCTGCGTCCCCAATTCCTATTTTGTCTCCAAAATGTGCGTATGCATGGGTCAGAGTTTGCATGGAGGACGGCACATTCTATCGTCAAGTTTGTTTTTTATAAATCACAACCTTTGCGTGGGAAGTGGCGTACGCACATTTTCAGCCCCGTTTTGTGCGTACGCCACGTTTATAAATGAGACCCCAGCTCATTAGTTTGTGTCCTAGGTTAACATGCCACTGTGTAATCTGGCATTATGCTTATGTGGGGATTGGAGACCCAAAATCAAAGATAATTTAATTTAGAAGATTTGAATAATTAACAGTTCGTATGGTTATGATTATAGAGCATGTATTTATAATTTTACACCTCTTCCTACTCAAAAACCCTTTCTGCACATGAGTCCATAGCTTCATTTGGCTTAGCATAGTTTGAACTATTTTATTTAACTATCTTATAAGTGGTTGCTGTTTTCTTCACCTCTTTTAGCTTGATTTGTTGAAGAGAGCAGCAAAACAGGCCAGCCTGTTTAATACTGATGTTACTCTTTCATCTTGATCTTTAGTTTTCATAGTGGATTTTGGACCCTATTGTTTTTGCCTGTATTATTAGGGGCCGAGCAGCGAAGCTTTTTTTGGTTTTGTTCACAGACACAATGTCACTGAGCACTTTGTAATGTGGATTCTTCAAGATAAGCGATAAGTTTTAAAAACTGGAACATATGTATTTTTTATGGACACCTGTGATACCTGTCTATAGCCTCATTTGATCCTGTTGTTACACTGTACTTGCTTTTGGATCATTACAAAAAAGAATGCAAAATGATTATCTTAAAATAAAGGATATAGTGTCTCTTGCATCACATACATTATGAACAGGTAACTAAGTGGTCTTGAAGAGGATTCTATTTTCCTGTCATTCATTTAGACTCGGTCTTGACTAGTCCTGGTCTTGGACTTGACTACACCACTATTCACCTTGTCATCTCAACTGCTGTACTCCATTACTATCCTGCAAAATACAAGTCAACAACTCCATCTTCTGGCAAGTCAGCAGAGCATTTCATGAATAACTGTGGCAGTTTAAGTGTGCAGATAATGTAGCTCTACACTGAACAATAATTGTTGCATGGTACAGGCTTTAACACCTGTCTCATTTAGTTTGGTTGAATCACACTAGGGTTGGTTTTCCCCCTTGGTGCGGTTCGTTTGGGCAGGTTTGAATGCAGCAATCACACTCAGGTGCCCAGGAGTATGAAGGCTAATAAGACACCTAAACAATCAAATACTTTTCCATCATATTTAACCATAGCCCTAGTTTCTCTCTGACTTTAATTAATCCCTCCTTTCCTGACCCTATTTACAGACGCGACACCTTTCTGGATGACATCACATTACCTGCCAGCAAAAGTTGTACCACTGCTCTTTTTTTATTTAACAAAGGCCTACTGCCTCAACAGAGTGGCCCTTTTATATTTAAATGAATGCAAGGGCTGCATTTTTTCACACAATGTTGTCTAAATGCAGCTTCATAGCTCTAAAATGCCTATCACGTAGTGAGAATTAGGGATGATTGGAAAACGGCCAGTAAGAGTATCTGGTTCTGTCTGTTTAACTGATTAATGCCCTGCAGGCTTGTAACCCCTGGTGACCCGTGTTCTTAGAGACACGGTAAACACATTCTCTCAACCCCCCCCCCCCCCCCCCACCCTCTGTAGCTTCTACTGTTACTGTAATTTTATTTATTTTTGTTCTGTTTCACCACATCATTATTGTCTCTTGTGGTTTTTCTTGACCAGTCCAGGACATGGAGTTACATTATGAATATGTCTTGTTTATTATATTTCATGCAACTTGACAAAAAAACTCTACAATGCTATGTACAATTGCATGAATGACATTAAATGTGATCATTTTTCTAATAAAAATGATTTTAAATGGCAACCCATCACATTCACATAATTTGTCTAAAATAAGTTAAATGTAACTGATATTATCTGATGAACTGTTAATAATCCTGACTTTTAAAAGTACCTGTTGTTTAACTTCTTGCCAAAAGAACTTTATAGTGCTTTAAATGTTTGTGTCATAGAGACAACAAATGTGATACAGGGATCAAACATGAATGGCACTAAACTGAAAAAACTGCTTTACTCCCTGAGCTGAAAGAGAACATGATCTTTTGTGCTGACAGTTGTATCTGATAAACAACAGCTGATGGTTTTCTCTACTTGAAGGGAAAGTGTGGCTGTTCAGGGGCATCTTCTTTCTCTGTGAAACAGGAGCCCAGCAGGCCTGTACTTTCTGTTAGCAACAACATGGACACTAATCACAGAGATGATGCTGTGACCAAACATAGAGACATAAGTTCAAAGCTGTAGTTGGAAATGTTTCCATCAAAAGGAGAAACGGAAAGAGGAGCCAGGCTGCAGTATCTGAAGAGTTACTATGGGCCCTATCTTGCACCCAGCGCAATTGCCTTTGTACACCGACGCATGTATCGTTCCTATTTTGCACCCGACGCACAGCAGACTTTTCCCTCCACAGACGCACGTCGGTAAATTAGGGAATGTATTTGCGCTCCTGGGGGCGGTTCAGCAAAAAGAGGAGGCGTGTTCCGGCGCAAACGGTACTTTGGGCTATTCTGCAGTGTCAGAAAACAATTCCGCCACTGACCAGGAAAAACCTGGTCTAAAGTCGGTGGCGCTAGTCTAAAGTCAGTAGCGCGTTATTCAGATGCTATTTTAGGGGCGCATGCTTGGCCATAATGTAGCGTGTGCACAACGCGCATACACTTCTCTCATCCAAACGGACGCAGCAGTTCCCATTTTTGCAAACCATACATAATTACAAGGAAAAATATTACTGAAAATGCGCTTCAGGTGTTTGGATAGATCAGGAGGCACTTTACAGTACAGTCCTCAAAAAGTCGCAGCATTCTTTGACTTGTTGTGATTTATACAACATTTCCATGAATCATGGATGTGTTGATGACATAAATGAGGAAATATTAGAGGACTTAAGGAGATGTGTGTTGAACTACGGTGGGATCTGGTCCGGGAGTAATGCGCAATGTGCTCCTGATGGAGCGGGTGGACGGAGATGGAGTGGGGGGAAGAGGAAGGGGCACAACAGGTGCAGGTGTTGCGTTTGGAGGCCCACGCTCCATGGCTGCAGCAATCCTCTCCAGACTTGAGGAGATGTGCCCAAGTGGCCGCAGCAACATCGCCACCTGGCCAAGACGGGCATTTATTACTTTGCCGCATCCCAGACAGCTCCACTGGCGTGCGCCAGGCAAATCTGCAGTCTTAATAGCAATCCGCCATGGAACAAGCGTGCCTGCTCTTAAAGGGAATGTGAGATGACGCTCTGATTGGTTTATTGCACGTTACGCCCAAACCACACCTAGCTACTTCAGACCAACCCATTT
Source organism: Perca schrenkii (assembly GCA_025617405.1). NCBI lineage: Eukaryota > Metazoa > Chordata > Actinopteri > Perciformes > Percidae > Perca > Perca schrenkii. The sequence continues at coordinate 32,304,545 of CM046797.1, forward strand.
TAGATTTGCGTCGGGCGCAAGACTCATTTATCCCGCCGGTATAATAGCAACACCGGCCGAGATCCGCCCACAAAGCTACTTGCGTTTTGCGTTTCATACTTGCGTTTCAGATCGTTAAAATAGGGCCCAATGAGTTTAACTGCTTTTCTAAACCAGGGGTACAAGAAGGCATAGATCACAGGGTTTGGACAAGAGTTAGACATATACAGAATGACCGATAAGGATTGAATTAAACCTACAATCCAGTTCTTATGTACCCATGTTATGGTGTATAACGGGCATACACATATTAGAAAAACAAGTACAAGAACACCAAGAGTCCTGGCTGCTTTCAGCTCTGATTTCTTTGCCTTTGGAGTCACTGAATGCTGGAGTGTGACAGCTGTAATGTGAGAGCGCATGGCACGAGCCTGAGACACAGCCACGGCAAATATTCTCAGATACAGAGCTACGATGACAGTAACTGGAACAACAAAGTTAACAAAAAGATCAAAAAGCAGTGAGCTTTTATCAGGGGCTATAAAACATACTCCGTAGCAGAATTACTATGTCTCTGTGGCAGCACCTGGCTCCCCAGGGTGCCCGGAACCACTCACACACCCACGCACATTCAAAAAAATACAAGACGCTGGAGGTGGGGAAGCAGACCCTTTTTCTTGGGGACTCCAACCTCTCATACATTCCAACTTTCACAGACCCACAAATAGAGGTTACCCCGGAGCTACCTTCCACCACATAACAGCCATCTTAAAATAACTACACCCACAACCAGACACACAACACGTCATACTTTCATTTGGACTTAATAACTGCCTCTCTGAACACAAACAGACTACCATACTCAAACAGCTACAGCAGATGGTAAAAACTGGTCACACTACATTTCCTAACACCACCATTTACATCCCTGTAATAAACTTCTCCAACAGGTTGAACAGACAGCAACAGGCCCTACTAACAACCCTCAATAACACAATAACCTCCAAATATACTTTGACTGCAGAAATCAACCCATTTCTTTTCCAAACAGCCAAAGACAACATTCACTGGACAGCGGACACGGCCGAGATGTTGTTCAAGTACTGGAAACAGTAATTAACCTAATAACAGGGACCAACTGTCAGAATACAACCCCCATTCATTCAAATAGAACCAATCTCTCTCCTTTTCTCTCCCTCACACCCGCCTCACTTTCATCCCCACACCCACACCTCCTACCTGGTCAGAGCTCGGGGGGGGGGGCGGTTTTTTAAATGACTTTTTTATTCCTTTAATCCATATTTATGTTTAATAATAACTGTGTTTGTTTTAATATTAACACATTTATATCTTTTATAGCATGCTTTTTTTTAGATTTTATTATACTTTCCTTTTCAGGGGTTCATTTCTAAAAATGCCTTGGTTGTCCTTTATAATTTTTGTTCTGTCTTATCTATATTTTATTAATAATTTTATTTTTTCTTTCTCTAGTCTTAATATTTATTATTATTATTATTATTATTATTATTATTATTATTATTATTATTATTATTATTATCATCATCATCATTTATTATTACACATTGAATTACTTGATTTTAACATGATAATACACATGCTATTGGTTCTATGTATGACTAACAGTGTGGTTTTATTCTATGATGTATTTTAAATTATTTATGGTTATTTATTTATTTTATAAATATTTTACTTTTTAAGCACTTTGAAACCTCAGCACTTATTACTAATTGTGAATGGTATGTGTACTTTTTAACCTCAAGGGCAAGTAATTCAGATAGTATTTTAGACTATTTAAATGTTTTTAGTCCTTTTTAATGTTAAATAATATTCCTTCATATTGGGATAGATTTTTTGTATATTGCAACGCCGGGGCATTTATTTTCATAAGTCTATTCTTTTTTTTATTGATTTTAATTATTTATTTTGTAATGTCTCCAGGAGAGAGGCCAGGGCAGGTGTGGAGGTGACCTTTTATTTAAAGTTTTATTCTCCCACTGTCCGTCCTGTCCAGTGGTTCTTTTATCCTGCTTTTAATATCTGGCTTTCATTTAAACAGCTTTTATATAACCAAACTTGGTTTCTTAAGGAGGTTTTTAAGTGTTTTATTCACACCAGTGGTCCCCTTGTGTCCCTCACAGCGCCCATCCCAGATGTTGTGTTTTAAGCCATTCCTAACCCTAGTTTCTCCCTCTGACCCTAATTAATCCCTCCATTCCTGACCTTAACCCCAGACACGACCTTTCTGGATGATGTCACATTACGTGCCAGCAAAGCTTGTACCACTGTTGTTTTCTTGTTGTTGATGTTTTAAAAGAAGCTCTGCTGCTTTAACAGAGTGGCCCATTAAAATGAATGCGAGGGCTGTGTTTTTTCACAGACTAAATGCAGCTTCACACCTCAAAAACGATTATCACTTAGTGAGATTTTGGGACAGTTGTAAAATAGCCTTTAACACGCCCAGTGGCAATTAAGTGTATCTGGTTCTGTCTCTGACACTGATTAATGCCCTGCAGGTTAACAAACCTCAGAGACACGGTAAACAAATGTGTCTTTGTCTATCTGGATGATGCAGAGGTCCCTGGGTGGTTTTCATTTCTACAGGCAGTTCATCTACAATTACATATCTGTTGCTGCTCCACTCCATCACTAAACCTCTCACCCCCCCCCCCACCCCCATATCACCTGTAGATAATCATGTCTTCTCAAATAATCAATTTTTTTTTAAATTTTTGCCAAAAATAGTGCTTCAAATACTACTCTCATGGAGACAATAAATGTTATACAGGGATCAAATATGAATGATACTAAACTGAAATGATTACAACTACTTTGTAAAGGGAACACAATGTTTTTCTACTGACAGTTTTATGTGAAACACAATTACAGTTCACAGCTGATGTTTTTCTATACTTGATGGGAATGTGTAGTTGTTCAGGGGCATCTTTTTATTTTTGTTTGCAACTAAATGGACACACATTACTTGGATGATGCTTTCACCAATATAGTGACATGAATACAAAGCTTTAGTAGCTCTTTTGTTATGTTGGGATGCCATTTTTCCTATAACAAAGAAAAAAAAAGTTTCCCTGGGAAGAATACTCTTTATAAGTGTAATACATATGTAAATATGTGATTACTTAAAAATCTGTATATCGTGCTTATGACTCCTTTAAATGCAGCAGCATCAGAGAGGAAAATATACAACAAGATAAGGCTGAAGCACAGGCCTTTAAATTGTTGTTCATACACAATTTAGACTTTTAGAGAGGAAAGCATATTTTCACATTGTGTAACAGTAACCGTAAGAACATTTTCATTCCTTTTTTCCTCAGACCGAGTGTGATCTCAGTCCCTTAAGAGCCTCTCTATAGCATGTTGGTCTCACAGGAGCCAGGCTGCAGTATCTGAATCTAAAACACAGCATAGATCTCAGGGTTTAGACAGGTAATTGCAGATGAAGCAACTATCAATATGTCACAGATGAGTTAAAGCAGGAGTAAAACAAGGCATTGATCATCAATAAATGTTAAATAGGGATCAAATATGAATGACACTTGACTGAAATGATTACAGCAATTTTTTTTCCTAAGCTGAAAGGGAACATGATGTTTTTGTACCGACAGTTTTATCTGAAACACAACAGTTTCTATACTGGAAACATACATACACATGAAAGATTCCCTAGGAAAAAAGAAGACTGCGTAAGTGTCATACATGTGTGAATTTAAAGCTTGCATTAAACTAGGTTAGTATCTAGAAACAGTACATTGTTCTTTAAATGCAGCAGCATTAGAGAGACAAAATACACAAAAAGATGAAGCTGAATCACAGGTCTTTCTATTATTGTTCATACACAATTTAGACTTAAAGACAGGAAAGCATATGTTCACCTTCTGTATTTGATATTTCACTCACTGAACAGCAGGAACATATTCATTCATTTCTCCTTAGACCGAGTCTGATCTCAGTCCCTCCACAGCCTCTCTACAGCATGTTGGTCTCAGAGGAGCCAGGCTGCAGTATCTGAAGAGTTACAATGAGTTTAACTGATTTTCTAAACCAGGGGTACAAGAAGGCATAGATCACAGGGTTTAGACAAGAGTTAAAATAGAACACAAAGAGAACATAGAATGCTGCTGAAGCATTGACCAAGTTGTCACCTGCAAGAGAGACAGAGTAATATGGGCAGAAACATATTAGAAAAACAAGTACAAGAACACCAAGAGTCCTGGCTGCTTTCAGCTCTGATTTCTTTGCCTTTGGAGTCACTGAATGCTGGAGTGTGACAGCTGTAATGTGAGAGCGCATGGCACGAGCCTGAGACACAGCCACGGCAAATATTCTCAGATACAGAGCTACGATGAGAATAACTGGAACAATAAAGCACAAAACAAGATCCATTACTCCTGTGAAATATTCAATGACCAACACACATTCTCCGTAGCAGGAATTATACCTCCCCGTTTGAGTCAGGTCATCCTTCAGATAGAGAAAGCTGTAGGAAAGAGAACAGAGCCAACACAGACAAACACTGAATTTAACTCTGTTCACAGTGATTCTGGTGGTGTAATGCAGAGGGTCACAAATAGCCACATAACGGTCAACTGATATGAGCACTATGTCACCTATTGAGGATGCGAGAATGATGGCTGTAACATACTTATACAGGGTACACACAATGTCACCAAGAAACCAGCAGGATGTTTTTCGGAGGATTTCTCCCGGCATCAGCAGGAGGCCTACTAGAAAGTCTGAGACAGCCAGAGAGAGGAGGAGGATATTGGTGGGTGTGTGGAGCTGCCTGGAGGGAAAGAGAAAAGCACCATTAAACCAACAAGTCCTCATATCTAAATGACAAACAAACATTTGATGATAGTTCTTTCTGAAACAATGGAAACAATCATTCCAAAAACACTCATGAGTTTTTTTCTGATCGGATATAGAAACAGGCCTTATTCTGAGCAGTCACGTTGATTATCACAGTATGAAAAGAACAGGTGTTATTGTAATAACATCATAAATAGCTCCCTCAAGCATCCCACTAAGCCATGACATTGAGACATCAAGCCAGCATGCACAATACCAGGACCCTGAAACAGACACAAAGTGTTCATATATCAATAACTTCAATTGTTGAGACAATAATCTTAACCTGAAGTGGGAGACTGAGATGACGACGAGCAGGTTGAGAGCTACAGTGAGCAGAGAGATGGAGTAGAGCAAAATGTGAATGAGCATCATTTCAAACCAAGGAGGTGTCAGCTTCCTGCAGGAGGTGTTGAAGAGTTGTGGAAAGCAGAGCTCTGCTCCGTTCTGTGTCTCCGTCATCAGTGGGAGGATGAGAGAGACCTCAGCTCTCTGCTTCAAACTCTCGTACAACTGATTTATCTCTTACTAACCTTGTCTCCAACCTCCCTTTCTCTCTCTCAGTCTCTGTTGGACACTGATGTCCTTTTCTTGCTCTACACATTACGTCATCTTCTACACTTTCTCGGTTAGTCCACAAGTCTTTCAATAATATTTTTTTTCTTTTCAATCCTCCGGTGTTCTGCCTTTCTATCAATCTTCTGTCACCCCCAGATTCCAGATTTCCATATCTCAACCCAGCTGAACACATGCAACAGCATGGCCTGGAGCAGGTATAAGCACTTTAATCCTTAGACAATTGGGCAGCAGGTCAGTGATTTAGTTAGTTTCAAGCTAACTGAACCCTTAAGTCTTCAACAGCTTCCTAGTAATAGCCCCATGCGTTGTCTTTTATGGCGTCAGGTCCATTTCATATCTCCAGAGCGTGATAAAACATGCTCATGATCACATTATATAATTTCAACAATCAAGAATTGTACGGGCAGCTGCGAGTGTGAAACAAAACATAGGAAGAGGGGAAATAATGGCACCTTTGCATGTAAAACTAAGCATCACACGCACACAGCAGCCACCATGTGCCTGAGACGGTCTGCTCTGCGTGCACTTAAGGGGCAGACACGCACTCGCAGGTAAACTCCTCTTTACTTTACTTTACTTTATTTACTTTATTAGGATCCCCATTAGCTGATGCAACAAATGCATCCACTAATCTTCCTGGGGTCCACACATAACACATAACATGAATAAACAAACAAACCTACACCAAAACAACAAATTCTCATAAAATACAAATATACATATATACGTACTCACATATAGACATATACATGCACACACACATATACCTCTACATACACATACAATATACTCTATCTACCAATATAAGTTAACATAAAAAATCCTTTTAGTTGTTTTTTAAAACTCATAATATTTTGAATTTTAACAATATGACCTTTTAACAATATTCAACCATAGCTCTATACAACACTGTACGTTGTTTTGAATTTGTAATAATATATTTACCAATTACGGCATGCCTCGTGTACATTAGAGCTCAGAGTAAGTTGCCTATACAGACAATCTGGAGTTTTCCATAAATTAATTTTATTTATGAAGCCAAGGAGTGATGTTTTTAACCTCTCATCAACCGGTAAACAGTATAGTTTGCTGTGCATTTTGTTAACATTCGCCCTCGTCGTACAAAAAAGGGCTAAACGTGCAGCTCTATTCTGAACCCTCTGTAGTTTCCCTAAATTCTTCTTTGTAGTTCCTGACCAAACCACCGAGCAGTAATCTAAGTGTGATAACACTAGTGTCTGCAAAACAGGTTTAATTAAATATGAATTCAAAAACGAATAACACCTTTTAACTACAGATATATTTCTCCCCATTTTTTTTCACCACTTCATCTATATGTCTTGACCACGACAAAGTGCAGTCTAATGTTACCCCAAGAAGCTTTATTTCATGTACCTGCTCAACAGCAACATTATTTAGTACTAAATCCAACCTGGGCCTTGTTTTTAGTGAACATTTAGTTCCAAATAAAATACTTTTAGTCTTGCCTGTATTTAGGACAAGTTTATTATCCATCCATCCATCCATCCATCTTCGTCCGCTTATCCGGTGTCGGGTCGCGGGGGGAGCAGCTCCAGCAGGGGGCCCCAAACTTCCCTTTCCCGAGCAACATTAACCAGCTCCGACTGGGGGATCCCGAGGCGTTCCCAGGCCAGGTTGGAGATATAATCCCTCCACCTAGTCCTGGGTCTTCCCCGAGGCCTCCGCCCAGCTGGACGTGCCTGGAACACCTCCCTAGGGAGGCGCCCAGGGGGCATCCTTACCAGATGCCCGAACCACCTCAACTGGCTCCTTTCGACGCAAAGGAGCAGCGGCTCTACTCCGAGCTCCTCACGGATGACTGAGCTTCTCACCCTATCTCTAAGGGAGACGCCAGCCACCCTCCTGAGGAAACCCATTTCGGCCGCTTGTACCCTGGATCTCGTTCTTTCGGTCATGACCCAGCGTTCATGACCATAGGTGAGGGTAGGAACAAAAACTGACCGGTAGATCGAGAGCTTTGCCTTCTGGCTCAGCTCTCTTTTCGTCACAACGGTGCGATAGATGGAATGTAATACCGCACCCGCTGCGCCGATTCTCCGACCAATCTCCCCGCCCCATTGTCCCCTCACTCGCGAACAAAACCCCAAGGTACTTGAACTCCTTCACTTGGGGTAAGGACTCATTCCCTACCTGGAGAAGGCATTCCATCGGTTTCCTGCTGAGAACCATGGCCTCCGATTTAGAGGTGCTGATCGTCATCCCAACCGCTTCACACTCGGCTGCGAACCGATCCAGTGAGTGCTGAAGGTCACAGGCCGATGATGCCATCAGGACCACATCATCTGCAAAGAGCAGCGATGAGATCCCCAGCCCACCGAACTGCAACCCCCTCCCCATCCCGACTACGCCTCGATATCCTGTCCATAAATATTACAAACAGGATTGGTGACAAAGCGCAGCCCTGGCGGAGGCCAACCCCCACCCGAAATAAGCCCGACTTACTGCCGAGAACCCGGACACAACTCTCACTTTGGTCGTACAGAGATTGGATGGCCCTGAGTAGAGACCCCCCTCACCCGCATACTCCCGCAGCACCTCCCACAGTATCTCCCGGGGGGACCCGGTCATATGCCTTCTCCAAATCCACAAAACACATGTAGACCGGTTGGGCATACTCCCAGGCCCCCCCTCCAGGATCCTTGCGAAAGTAAAGAGCTGGTCCGTTGTTCCACAACCAGGACGGAATCCGCATTGTTCCTCTTCAATCTGAGGTTCGACTATCGGCCGAACCCTCCTTTCCAGCACCTTGGAGTAGACTTTACCAGGGAGGCTGAGAAGTGTGATACCCCTGTAATTGGCACACACCCTCTGGTCCCCCCTTTTTTAAAAAGGGGAACCACCACCCCAGTCTGCCACTCCTTTGGCACTGTTCCAGACCTCCACGCGATGTTGAAGAGACGTGTCAACCAGGACAGCCCCTCCACACCCAGAGCCTTGAGCATTTCCGGACGGATCTCATCAATCCCAGGGGCTTTGCCACTGTGTAGTTGTTTGACTACATCAGTGACCTCCGCCTGGGAAATCGACGACAATCCCCCGTCATCCTCCAGCTCTGCCTCTAACATAGAGGGCGTATTAGTCGGATTCAGGAGTTCCTCAAAGTGCTCCTTCCACCGCCCTATTACCTCCTCAGTTGAGGTCAACAGTGTCCCATCCTTACTGTACACAGCTTGGATGGTTCCCCGCTTCCCCCCCTCCTGAGGTGGCGAACAGTTTTCCAGAAGCACTTTGGTGCCGACCGAAAGTCCTTCTCCATGTCTTCTCCGAACTTCTCCCACACCCGCTGCTTTGCCTCTTTTACGGCAGAGGCTGCAGCCCTTCGGGCCCTTCGGTACCCTGCAACTGCCTCCGGAGTCCTCTGGGATAACATATCCCGGAAAGACTCCTTCTTCAGTCGGACGGCTTCCCTGACCACCGGTGTCCACCACGGTGTTCGTGGGTTACCGCCCCTTTAGGCACCTAAGACCCTAAGACCACAGCTCCCCGCCGCAGCTTCAGCAATGGAAACTTTGAACATTGTCCACTCGGGTTCAATGCCCCCCAGCCTCCACAGGGATGCACGAAAAGCTCCGCTGGAGGTGCGAGTTGAAAGTCCGTTGGACAGGGGCCTCCTCCAGACGTTCCCAATTTACCCGCACTACACGTTTGGGCTTACCAGGTCTGTCCAGAGTCTTCCCCCACCCCCTGACCCAACTCACCACCAGATGGTGATCGGTTGACAGCTCTGCCCCTCTCTTCACCCGAGTGTCCAAAACATACGGCCTCAGATCAGATGAAACGATTATAAAATCGATCATTGACCTTCGGCCTAGGGTGCTCTGGTACCAGGTACACTTATGAGCATCCCTATGTTCGAACATGGTGTTTGTTATAGACAATCCATGACTAGCACAGAAGTCCAACAACAAACAACCACTCTGGTTTAGATCAGGGAGGCCGTTCCTCCCAATCACGCCTCTCCATGTGTCTCCATCATTGCCCACGTGCGCGTTGAAGTCCCCCAGCAGAACAATGGAGTCCCCCACTGGCGCCCCATGCAGGACTCCACTCAAGGTCTCCAAGAAGGCCGAATACTCCGAACTCCTGTTTGGTGCATATGCACAAACAACAGTCAGAGTTTTCCCCCCCACCACCCGCAGGCGTAGGGAGGCGACCCTCTCGTCCACTGGGGTAAACTCCAACTTAGCGGCGCTTAGCCGGGGGCTTGTGGAGTACGGTTCCAGAACCGAGACTATGCGTAGAGGTAAGCCCCACCAGATCTAACCGGTAGCGCTCCACCTCCCGCACCAGTTCCGGCTCCTTCCCCCACAGAGAGGTGACGCTCCACGTCCCCAAAGCCAGCGTCTGCTGCCCGGGTCTGGTCCGTCGAGGCCCCTGACCTTCACTGCCACCCAAGTTTATTATCAATTACCCAATTAGATACCATCTGCAACTCATTGTTGAGAGCTGCAGAAATGTTTTCCAAAGCTGATGCCGGCATATAAAGTGTTACATCCTCCACATACATAGACACAGCAGCTCCTCTACAGACCAGTGGGAGATCATTCGTGAAAATAGAAAAAAACAATGGTCCTAATGAAGACCCTTGTGGAATCCCACATGCTACAGACCTCACCTCAGAGAAGCTGCCATTAAAATACACCTTCTGTGTTCTGTCTGTCGAGTAGCTCCCTACCCATGCTAATGCGGATGGTGCAAAACCATAACATTTGAGCTTCCCCAATAACAAACTATGGTCAATTATGTCAAAGGCAGCACTAAAATCCAATAGTACTGCTCCGACAATATTTTGGTGATCAATATCCTTTAACCAATCATCTGTCATTTGTACCAGAGCTGTACAAGTTGAATGTCATTCTCTTTAAGCATGCTGGTATTTACTTAACAATTCATTCTTGGTAAAATAACCTTGTATCTGGTTAAATACAATTTTTTCTAAAAGTTTACTTATAGAAGGTAACAAACTAATTGGTCGACTATTAGAGCCAGAAAAAAAAGCACGAACATTTTTCGCTAAGGGGATTATCTTTGCTTCTTTCCACACTTGTGGACACACTCTATTCTCAAGACTCAGATTAAAAATATGACATATGGAAGTGGCAATGTGGTCTGCTACCATCCTTAATAGCTTTCCATCAAGGTTATCCGTACCAGATGGCCTGTCATTATTAATAGACAATGCTAGTTGTTTTACTTCTTCTCTTGACACTTCTTGAAATTTAAATGAGCAGTTCTTATCATTCATTATTTCTTCTGATATACCGTACATGAATAATTTGAGTTACAGTATGATGTTGGCATTTTATGCCTTAATTTACAAACTTTATCAATGAAATAATCATTAAATTAATTTGCAATGTCTACAGGTTTAGTTATAAACGATCCATCCACTTCAATCCAAGATGGAGTCAAATTACTTTTCCTACCCTCATGGGTAGGAAAAGTAATTTGACTATTATTTAAGGTGCTCCAAAGCTTTTTTCCATCATATTTTATACAATCAATCCTAGATTCATAATACAGTTTCTTCTTCTTTCTATTAGAGTTGGTAACATAATTCCTCAATTTACAATATATTTCCCAATCATATAAGGATCCAGACTTCCTTGCCACTTCTTTTGCATTTTCCCTTTGACCCATATATCCTTTTAATTCCTCATCAACCCAAGGAGCCCCAGCAGTTCTAACAGTCAGCCTCTTTACAGGTGCATTCTTATCCATAACAGGAGCCAACAATTTCATGGATACATTAAGTGCAGTATCCGGGTCTTTCTGTTGAATGACATCAGACCAACAGATATTTCCAACATCTTCCACATATAAATCACAATCAAAATCCTTGTACATTCTTTTATACACAATTTTTGGCCCCGCCTTTGGAACCTTAATTGTCCTTGATAAGCCCACCAAATTATGATCACTAAAGCCGATCGAAATTGATACGGCTTTAGAACAGAGTTCAGCTACATTAGTATAAATATGATCTATACATGAAGATGATGTGAATCCTGTCTTATTAATACATTCCCTTGTTGGCTAGTTAATAATCTGAACCAAATTACAGGCCCCAGTTATAGTAAGAATTTTCTTTTTCAGTGAACATTTTGATGCAAAAAAGTCAATATTAAGGTCTCCCAAGATATAAATTTCCCTATTTTCATCACATGCTCGCTCAAACATTTCTCCCAAATCATCAAGATACTGACTGCCAGATCCTGGTGGCCTATAACAGCATCCAATCAACATAGGCTTTAAAGGAGGTAGGTGTACTTGTAACCACAACATTTCAACGTCACATGACATTAGATCTTCTCTGATTTTAACTGGAATGTGGCTCTGAATGTATATGGCAACTCCTCCCCCATAAACATCTCTATCCCTTCTATAGATACTATATTCCTGTATCTCCACTGTAGCATCCTCAAACGTATTATCTAAATGAGTTTCAGAAATAGCTACAATACTGATATTATGAGATGTTAACATGTTACTTATGTCTGGAATTTTGTTCCTTAAACTACAAATATTTATATGAGCTATCTTTAAGCCTTTCTTGGGAAATTACATTATAGTGTCCAAAAGTTAACACACGTTCAGTTCAATATGTAGTCCTATTGTCCATGTGAGTACTCACTCAAACCCACATTCTTAGCTGATCTTTCCATTTAGACCTGTCATCCTCTGAGAGGGAGAATAAGTCTGTCATGGCGAATGTAGGCAATATTTCCCTTTGCTCGTTCAGTCTTCATAACCGGAACTAATTCCCTACGCTTAATCCTTACGGCTTCAGAATAGTCCTCATTAAAATAAGTGTTCATACCTCTCAGTTTGTTTGCCCTGGTCATCACAGCTGCCTTGTCTTTCCATCTTAGAAACTTGACTATTATCGATCCGTGTCGATTTCCAGCTCGATCTGTGTCGATTTCCTCTCAAAGTCGATTTCTGCTCGTTCGAATGAAACTGACTTTTGACATTGTGGAGGCGAATACCAACAGAGGCACTGGTCCTGACTGTAATAAATACCTGGAATACATACGAATTACAGTAGTTTACTGTTCATAGGTATATATACGTATGGTTTATGAGAACAGCCGGTCTGGTTTGATCTTGCTAGGCCATCTCAGTGTCTCGAGGGCTGACTCAGTAGTTTTTTTTTCTGCTCAGTCAGGCCCTCTGTTCCTGCCACTACCCCCAGGCCCACGCCCTTCTAAGGAACTTTCCAGACTTGCCACCAGATGCCCTCACACTTTCCCATTGGTCTCCCATCCACCTGTGCACTGCTTCCTGATAATCCTTACTGCCATCTGTGAGTGGGTGCCAGAGTTTGACCAAGAAGTGGCATTCCTCAGGTGAAAACTCTGCTCCAGAACCTGGCTCTCTTTAGACTGTTCCAGTCTCCTCTGAATTACCAACTTTGCTGCCAGACCTCTAGCACCACTTTGGAGTCAAGCAGATGATTTCCTGCCGACTTATAACTATTCTGATTCTTGACGTACTAGCATATCATATCATATCCCTTTAGCAGCACTAAAACCCTCTTAACCTTCTAAATCCTCAACTTTATTCACCAGCTGGTCTCTAACTGTCTATTTGCTGCTGAGCTACACCAAACTCTTTGGTACAGTGGGTTTTAGAGTCCTGAAATGGATTCTGATGAGAGGTGAGTGTCTGGCATCGTAAGGCATATTGGTGGTGGAAGAGCGTGGTCCCCCCCGAAGCACTTTGAGTGTCTATGATAAAGGGCTATATAAATGTATGGACTTATTATTATTATTATTATTAGAGCTGAGAGAGTAAATGTTTGGGCCTTAAAACCAAAATACCAGTGATTTAAAAACTCTCTGTAGAGCTGAGAGGAGCTGCACAGTCGGGAGATAATTCTCTGTAGATTTGTGACTGGCAGCAACCCCTCTCACATTACACATGCTAATTGAATCCCCTTTTCTTTTTAAAAATCAAAAAAAATCCACTTGATTAAATTATTGCATTGTAAGACAATATCAACTGAAAAAACATCACTGTTCAGTAAGGATTACATGATATGTTGATGGGTTCATGCTGATGCTTGTTTGTCTTCACACCTCTGCTGACAGGGACACCTCATTGGCCGAGATGTCATCATGTGACTAACCCATGCAGGTGTGAACAAACTTCCTGTCCAGAGGGGTTCAGCACACCGCCTTTAGGAGCCACTAATGGGCTGCAAAACATTGTTCATAGAGAGGCAACTCAAATCTCACGGGACCTGTTGGGAACTGTTTGTGTGTCTGACGATGCCCACTATACACAACAAAGTAAATGGTCATTTAGCCCATCAAACACTGATCTATTGGGAGATGAGTTTTGGCACCTTAGTTTTAGCTCTCCTAATTAAGACACCATACTGTAACATTCACACAAACTTTGACTTATTAACTTGCTGAAGACTACTTTGTTTTAATGCAGTTTTTCTTTTTAATACGATATGGTAGTAAGCAGGGCTTGAAGTAAACTGATTTGGCCACCAGCCATGCAGGCTTTTTACCAGACAATGTTTTTGCCTAATTAAGGTGAAACACAGGAAAAGCATGAGTATCGTTCTTGAACTTGTCAAGAATACACATTTAAATGCTGTCACGTTATTAACGATTATGCACAATCAAGTTATATACATCTTTTCTTTCAGGAGAACCTGGGCTATCAGGATATGCATTCTGCAGGGATGCCACATAAATGTGTAAATTGTTATATGACTATAGAGACAAAAGAAAAGACTAAACAGAAATGTATTGAAATCACACAAAAAACAATAATGACTTCCTTTTGGCTTTTAAAAATTGTTCTTCTAGGTGTTGAAACAAGAATAAACTCTGGATCTAACAACAATATAAAACTATTTAGGTTTTTTTCCCAGAAGAGTCCATACACTTTTATCCAGAATTGTTAGATGTGTCAGCTCCAGAGCATTATCTGTCTGCTATTTAAAATCAGTAGGCCAAACTACACTCATTTCAACCTCCAGGCGTCATTCTGGCATTTCTTTTTTTTTCTCTCCTCTGCCTTCCAATACACACACATACCTAGTAAATAAGACCCTCCTGTAAGGTCTCCAGTGGCTGAGTAAACTCAATCCCCCAAAATGACTTGCGGTCATTGGTTGAGCCAGCTGTCCGTCAAAGTGCCCTTATCAAAGATGGCATCCGGCTAATCTTTCTGGCCGGATCAGCCTGGTCTCACACAATTCCATGAAATGATAACAAACTGTTAACACGGCATTACGTGGTGGTGGCGAGCACCGTGACTGTTTATACATGTGTGTGGTGGTCGCGACACTAGTTGCAGTCTTCTCCTGAAGAGAGGTGGTGCTAATGAGCAGTGCCGGCCCGAGCCTTTTGGGGGCCCTAAGCAGAATTTGATTGGGGGGCCCCCCCTCCCACCACGCGGAGTCACCTGTGCTTGATGATTATTGACACAAATGTCACGCTATAATGTTACATTATAAATGACTACAGTGAGGTTATGTATTAATACAGTGAGGTTTATGAACTACTGTCCCCCCGGGGCACAGATGCATAAGGACCCTCCCCCCTATTCTATTTGTGCAAAAGTGGATGCAAACGGGCGAGGGGGGTCTGGGGGTGCTCCCCCAGAAAATTTTGAATTTGGTAGATGTGATTTCCTGTATTCTGGTGCATTTTGGGGATGGTCAGCTAGAGAAGGGCAATACCTAAATTTGTTCAGATTCATAGCATTTTGCTTTTTTGATTTATTAAGGTAGTGACTTCACCCAACTACTTGGGCTTCAGGGCCAAACAATACTGACATACTCTGTGTTAGTAGGAAGTAGGGCTGGGCGATATGGCCTCAAAAAAATCCCTGATTTTTTCACAAAGAATCTGATTCATGATTTAAATCAATCCCCCCACACACACACTTAAAATTAATCTGCAGATGACAAATGACAAGATCTCACACACACACACACACACACACACACAAACACACAAACACACAAACACAAACACACACACACGGGGCATGTATACCATTATGATTATTCATGCCAATTTTATGTAAATATTGGTTTGAGTGTTTTCCCTATCATTGTATTGCCCTCTGTGAAAGAGTGAAAAATTATATTATGCTATATATTGAACAAACCTGTGAAACGACATTTTCCACAATAGAAACATGATTTAAATGAGAAAACGTACTGTTCTAGCTATAAAAAATGGCAGAATCACCCACAGTGGAAGATATTTCAAAAACCGCTTCATACACGCTTCAAGGTGACGGCAATTAGTGGTTAACAGATATTCACGAAGACGTATAGCCCAGCAACAATCTATCTAAAATAACACCTTTTGGGAGTACCATTCATGATATATAGTAAAATATTGAAGTTGTGGGAAGTTTATATGGCTTAAACTGTATGTTTCATCCGTCCCCCTATGCCAGGGGTGGCGAACCTGTGGCTCTTGAGCCGTATGCGGCTCTTTGCCTGCTCCTTTGAGGCTCTTACTGTGTGGCTGGTTGAAAGCCCCTCTAGTGACAAATGAGTGAAAGAGTGGACACAACCCGAGTACAACCAGACCTAAAAAGGATTGTGGATAACAAAAGACTGTCAGGTTTCCCACTGAGTCAATCTAAGTAAGAAAAAAAAACCTATGAAAACTGCTATGTATTATGATTTTCATTAGATCTGGAAGACATTGTTGCTGTTGTAATGTGGACGTGCATGTGTTGTGTGGCTTTTTGCTATGGTGCGTGTTTTTTTGTGGCTCTTTATGCTGAACTGGTTGGCCACCCCTGCCCTATGCTGTTTCATGCGTACCGCAGGAGGGACGCATGAAACATTACGCACGCCCCACTTTGGCTGTAATAATTCCTGAACGGTTTTGTTCAAAGCTGAAAATGCAACTGTATTTGACAGAAGACAGGTGTAGGTTGCTAGTGACAAAATATTAGCTTTCAGTGCGATACGCTCGCTTTGGAAATTACGTTTAATTAAAAAGTGTTTCAACTGTCCCGGCTCTCCCCTATATAATAATGTTATATATTCAACAACCACTAAACGGATGCGTGAGATAAAGCTGTTTTCACACATACAGGTAATTCACTTCTCTTTCCTCAGTAAAAGTTCAATTAATTTTAACTTTAGTCGCGCAACCTTGCTCCCGTTTTCACCTGTTGCTGAGTAACGTACATTAACATGACATGGTCTCATGAGTGTAGCTTACCTGTAACAAGCTCCTTCGTAGTAACTAGCGATAAAAACAAACGTCGAAGAGGAGCTCCGTGCTAGGGAGTGGCGATTGCTAGTTGTTGTAAGCCGCTACAGACCTCCGTCACAGCTCGTTCGTATCAGCTAGTAGCTAGTAGATGTGTTGAGCCGCATCAGAGTTCTTCAACACCGGGTCCGGTGCTCCATGGTGCTCCGTCAGGTGGGCGGTAGTTCAGTAATCCGAAGGTTTGGCGGATATTGCGGTTAAGTAAGTAATGAAACGAGTAGTTAAGAAAATAACTAATGTTAGCCACTGTCGCTGCCGTGTCGCTGCCATATATGTCAATGGTCGCTGCCATGTTGTTTGTGTATCACTATGGCAAATGCGCGGGGGGAGGGCTGGGCCCATTCGCAACTACGGGAGCCCAGATGGGACCGTCGGCGAATGTCAAGAGGGAAAAACAACAGTCGGTTGGGGGCCCCCTAGTGGCCAGGGGGCCCCAAGCAGCTGCTTAGTTCGCTTATGCCTAGGGCCGGCTCTGCTAATGAGGAAAGGCTACCGACTTTGCTATTTCTTCGGACTAGAAGAAGAAAAAGGTTTTTGGATGTCAGCGAGATATACGACATTTTGAAGGTAACATTGGCGCGCGACAGCTCGGCTACGGCGACTGTAAAATGGCTCATGGGTTCACCACGTGGTCATGTTAGAATTATAAAATGATCTTGCGTCCTCCACATAAATATTAGGTTTCGTCTGGGACAGAGGATAAATATTTGACTGCATCAAACCCACTGATCAGCCACTTAACATCATATTGAGCAAAACACAACCTGTAGATCTTCAATATTAACCCTAATCGACCCCAAAATCCTTCATATCAGTTATTGGCTGGAACACTGTTTGTGATTGGTAAGTGGTGCAGGTTGGCACAGATTGTTTTTTTTACAGTGTGTTTAGGGGACGGGCAGCTCGCGCATAGCAAGGAGATGTTTGCTGCATGTGACAAAAAATGTTGTAGCCTAAAAAACGCGTTACATTGCTTAGAGCACCTTAAACCAAAAGCTTTTTTTGGAAAGTATTAGTTAAAGGTCCAATGGCATGAAAATTTCACTTTGAGGTTTTTTAACATTAAAGCTGCAGTAGGTAAGATTGTGAAGAGCCAAGACTTTGCCAAAAAATTTGAACATCGACAACTTCTCAGTCCCTCCTCCCTTTCTGCTGCAGCCCAAACCATCTCCTAAGCCCCTCCCACACAACGGTGTTTGACAGAACTGCCGGCCGGCATTTCAGACAGACAACATCTTCAATAACTAAACACTAACACAACTTTACTCACCAACAGTAAAACGATGCTAACTAGCAGGCTACCGTTAGCCATTTCAGCCTCACATCAGACCGACCACTGTGCAAACGTTACTATCATCCTCACCAACGTAGCTTTGTGGACTTTTGACTACTAATGACTAATACGCTTGTTATGAGGTCATAACAAGCAAGGTTACCTCCCCTTTCTCTGCTTTGCCCACCCAGAGAATTTGGCCAACCCATGAGAGAGAGACATTATGGCTTTCAAACGAGAAAAGTGGCAGTTGGTCAAGGCCACACCCCCACCCTCCACCTTGCCCCTCCCACTCTCCTCCTCAATAGCTGCAGACACAGAAATGCCACATCCTAAGGAAAGCTCTGTGTGACTGGCTCTAGTGGCTGTAGTTCTGCACCAAAGCTGCATTTCTGGAAAGAGACTTCAGATACAGTATTAGGGGACCACTAAGGTCTATGTAAAAGCATCCAAAGAGCACCATGTCATGGGACCTTTAAGAGGACAGGAACTAGCTAGCTTTTAGCGAATGTAAACGAGTGCGGTAGCTGTGTAGCTTTGGTAATTAAACCTGGTTAAAGCATGGCGTTGAACAGACAAGTTCAATTTATTAAGTAAATATCAAGCATATTTCAAGTGGTTGACTTAAAGATATTGTTTAGAAGGATTTGGTTGTGAACTTGTAAGCAAGGCAGTCGAACAGGCGTAGCTAGCGAACTCTTAAAAAAGCTGTAAAATGCCCATTTCTCGGCTTTTACCAGCTGGTGGCATTTTAATGCTTGCATTTGTTGCATTTACAGTTACAGCTTCTGTACCAAGATGGCGCCGCAGACGGTCGACTCGGTGTGTTTGTGCGTGTTGTTTTGTTTTGTTTTGTGTTTTCACTTTGTTTTTTGCTATGATACCCGGATCGCTTTCTCCAGAGAAGAGCTCTTTAACATCAGGGGAACAACGCCAGAGGATTTATTTCCTACTTTTCTTCTCCCTTCACTGGAAATTGTGGACATTCTAGTCAAAGGTGCGCTCACCTTTGCTCACGCAGTGAAACGCCGGAGGAGAGGGAAACGGGCTGGTGCGCTGGTGCGTCTCCGCCAGCGAGGATTACGCACACCGTTACCGGGCACATTTCTCTCTAACGTGCGCTCACTGCCCAACAAACTGGAGGAATTACAACTGCTGTTGGTTGGAAACAGGGACTTTTCTTCATCTGCTGTTTTGTGCTTCACGGAGACGTGGCTCTGTGGATTAATACCGGACTCTGCGCTGCAGCTGGCAGGCTTCCAACTCTACAGAGCGGACAGAGACACGGACCTCTCCGGCAAAACTAAAGGTGGAGGAATCTGTTTCTACATCAATAGCGGTTGGTGCAACGACGTGACAGTGATCCAACAGTATTGTTCTCCTGAACTGGAATCTTACATCATAAACTGTAAGCCTTTTTATTCACCCCGTGAGTTCCATTCATTCATTCTGGTCGGTGTTTACATCCCGCCGCAGGCCAACGTGCAGGTCGCACAGCGCATGCTTGCCGACCAGATACTATGTGTGGAGCGGACCAACCCGGACTCCCTAGTTATTTGTCCTTGGTGACTTTAACAAAGGAAACCTCACTCATGTACTACCTAAATACAGACAGCATATTAAATGCCCGACCAGAGAGGAGAACATTCTGGATCACTGTTACACCACAGTCAGGGATGCTTTTCACGCCGTCCCCCGTGCTGCACTTGGACACTCTGACCATGTCATGGTCCACCTGATCCCCCACCTACAGGCAGAAACTAAAGCTCTGCAAACCTGTTGTGAGGACATCAAGGAAGTGGACCAGTGTAGCTGTGGAGGATCTACAGACGTGCTTGGACTCTACTGACTGGGATGTGTTCAGGACTGCTACCAACAGTCTGGATGAGTACACAGAGGCTGTGACGTCATACATCAGCTTCTGTGAGGACTGCTGTGTTCCATCATGCACCAGGGTGAGTTTCAACAATGACAAACCCTGGTTCACAGCCAAACTCAGAAGGCTAAGGTTGGACAAGGCAGAGGCGTTCAGGAGTGGAGACAAAAACAGACTTAAAGTAGCAAAGTACAAGTTTAGCAAGGCGGTAAAAGAGGCTAAAAAACGGTACTCTGAGAAACTCCGAAACCAGTTCTCAGCAAACAACTCTGCTTCTGTCTGGAGAGGGCTTAAACAGATCACCAGCTTCAAGCCTAAAGTCTCCCACTCCACCAACGACCGACGCCTAGCCAACGAACTTAATGAGTTCTACTGTCGCTTTGAAGGACAAAGGGTCGGTCCTGTAACCATCCCCCTCAACACCTCCCAACAAAGGGTCTTCCCGGATTCCATCCCCCGCGACACCTCCCAACAGCTACAGCTACAGTGCATCACCTCCACCTCCCCCACCTTAAAGGTCCCCCCCCTCCACCTCCCCACCCACCTCAGCGACGACTCTCTCCATCATGAGAAAGACGTCAACAGACTGTTCAGGAGACAGAACCCCAGGAAAGCTGCTGGACCAGATGCTGTCTCCCCATCCAGCTTGAAGCACTGCGCTGACCAGCTGTCTCCGGTGTTCAGACATTTTCAACACCTCGCTGGAGACATGTCACGTGCCAGCCTGCTTCAAGACCTCAACAATCATCCCCGTTCCCAAGAAGCCAAGGACCACAGGACTTAATGACTTCAGACCCGTCGCCCTGACCTCTGTGGTTATGAAGTCCTTTGAGCGCCTTGTGCTTTCACACCTAAAAGCCATCACCGACACACTCCTGGACCCCCTGCAGTTTGCCTACAGAGCCAATAGGTCTGTAGATGATGCAGTCAACCTGGCCCTCCACTACATCCTCCGGCACCTGGACTCTGCAGGAACCTACGCCAGGATCCTGTTTGTGGACTTCAGCTCTGCCTTCAACACCATCATCCCAGCTCTGCTCCAGGAGAAGCTCTCCCAGCTTGGTGTGCCTGACTCCACCTGCAGGTGGATCACTGACTTCCTGTCTGACAGGAAGCAGCATGTGAAGCTGGGGAAAGACATCTCCGACTCACAGACCATCAGCACCGGATCCCCTCAGGGCTGTGTTCTTTCTCCTCTACTCTTCTCCCTGTACACCAACAGCTGCACGTCCAGTCACCAGTCTGTCAAGCTTCTAAAGTTCGCGGACGACACCTCCCTCATCGGACTCATCTCTGATGGTGACGAGTCCGCCTACAGGTCGGAGGCTGACCACCTGGTGACCTGGTGCAAGCAAAACAACCTAGAGCTCAACGCTCTAAAGACAGTGGAGATGGTTGTGGACTTCAGGAAGAATTCAGCCCCACCTGCCCCTATCACACTCCAGCCCAGTCTCATGCCAGGTCATTATATAGTCACGTTATTGTAATCTATTAAGTCGTGGACAGGTTACGTAAATGCCGTTTTTTTCGTATGGCGATTACGAAATTGAAAGCAATGCATTTTAATGGGAAGCATATTTCGTGATTCCAGAACGAAAGCGAGTAGCGAGTAGTTGATAAGGCGAAAGTCCGCGTAGGGAGGTTGGTCGGGGTGGTATAAAACACAGGACTTTCACGCCGGAGACCAGGGTTCGCGCCCCGCGTGTGGCAGCACCTTTGTCCCGTGTGTTGCAGTTCCTTTGTCGGCGTGTCCCGCGTGTGACGGTTCCTTACCCAGTTCTTTTTTTTTCCTAACCCCAACCGTCTCGTTATTGTGGCGTTTCATTTCCCGTGTCTTGCGAGTGGCGTGTGGCGCCGCATTTCCCCGATCGCGAGTGGCGGCCCGTGCCGTTGTTTTGGCCGGCGTGTGGCGCCGCATGTCCCCGATCGCGAGTGGCGGCCCGTGCCGTTGTTTTGGCCAGCGTTTGGCGCCTCATTTCCCCGTAGTCGTGTCAGCATTTCCCCGATTGCGAGTGGCGGCCCGTGCCGTTGTTTTGGCCGGCGTTTGGCGCCTCATTTCCCTGTAGTCGTGTCAGCATTTCCCCGATCGCGAGTGGCGGCCCGTGCCGTTGTTTTGGCCGGCGTGTGGCGCCGCATTTCCCCGATCGCGAGTGGCGGCCCGTGCCGTTGTTTTGGCCGGCGTGTGGCGCCCGATTTCCCCGTAGTCGCGTCAGCATTTCCCCGATCGCGAGTGGCGGCCCGTGCCGTTGTTTTGGCCGGCGTTTGGCGCCTCATTTCCCCGTAGTCGTGTCAGCATTTCCCCGATCACGAGTGGCGGCCCGTGCCGTTGTTTTGGCCGGCGTGTGGCGCCTCATTTCCCCGTAGTCACGTCAGCATTTCCCCGATCGCGAGTGGCGGACCGTGCCGTTGTTTTGGCCGGCGTGTGGTGCCTCATTTCCCCGTAGTCGCGTCCCCCAGAGCAGGTTCGACTGCAGCGTGTCATTCGGTCAGCTGAGAAGGTGATTGGCTGCAATCTCCCACCGCTCCAGGTCCTGTGGCTCTCTCTGCTGCATCAGCACACGTCATAAAGAGTGGCACGAAGCGTGTGAATGTTAACATTTCACATTTTCACCTCAGGTAATTTATAACCAATTAATTTGGATACAAGCGTTGCATTTTGGATTCTGAACAGCGATGCTCGCGCTGCGCGCACACACACAGCAGGGCTGAGGTGTGTGCGTTTCACGCAGCACATGTAGCTAACTGACTGGAAACGTTACCGGGGATTATTTACCGCCGATGGCGCAGATGAACTAACGCTACACTCGTTAGCCTACTGTAAGTAGCCTACAATAAACCCTCAATGATTACAGAGTCAATACTTATCAATACCCACCTACCTGTTGTACAGGCAGAAAGCGATATTTCAGTCTGCTCTGTCTGGCTGTCCACTCTCGTCCACCGCGCTGTGCAAACACAGCTCTACTCTGCAAATAGCGACTTTACAAACAAGCTAAAATGAAAGATGTAGTCTAAGTGTTTCTTAATTCGCAACCAATCTTGAACTTTGGACAAACTCTTGTAAACGTAGCTGCTGTTTAAACGAGCCATCCTCTCTGCTGGAGCGGTAAACCTATGGAGGTATTTTAGGACCAAAACAAATACATGTGGCTACTTAATATGCACGTTAATGACGCCGCGTTCTTTATTCTTGATGATGTTGTCGGGTATTATTTAGCAACAACATTGTCTAATTTCAAATGAGGCATACAGGAGGAATGCTAGCCTGCATATCAGTCCATTCATCAACACAGCTGCTGTTTTCCACAACTTTTCACTTCAAGCTCTCGGACAGTGAGATGTTTACCTGACAACAGGACTTTCTTTCTGTAAGCATTTTCCAACAATCAGGATTACGTTTCAGTAATCAAGTCTTTAACCATCACTCCTCAGTGAACTGCCCCCTAATCTGAGATCATTTTCTAGTTAAGTAGCCTATCTAGTTATCATTATGGATTTTCCATGTTTTTAGGGGTTTGCTTACACTAATATATGTAAAAAATATAGCATTAATTTAATAAGAAAGTGAAAATATCAAACAAGAAGATGCGTATTAGATATAATTTTATTTTCTTTATTTGAAAGTCCGGCCCCTGGAGTGTTTGCTTAAAATAATTCTGGCCCTTGGATAAATGTAGTTGATGACCCCTGGTCTAGCTTTACTGCTTATGGCACAACATCCAGTGGCAGTGGCTAGCTGGGTGGGTTAGAACCATTTTCTGAAGCTTCATGGTAGGTGCGGCATATATTTTCCTGCTTTTTTGTCCTTTGCCAATCACACCTATGATATTTCTTTCAGGGCCAGTAAAAATGTAGAAGGGGCCAGCAAAACTCTGATCTTCTGGCCCCGGGGTCCAGTAGGGAACTGATGAAAAATTTGCCTTGTGTGCAGTAGAATGTTGATGCATTGCAATGCATCGCAATGCATCGTAGAATCGAATTGAATCGAATAGTTACCTGGTGAATCGTAATCCAATTGAATTGTGAGGGCAGTGCCAATGCACACCCCTAGTTGTGATAGTGACTGATTTGCATGGAGATGAATGTTCTGACTTGGAAGATGATAATGATGATGATTCATGTGGGCTTACAGAGTGGGCTGCAGAATTCAACGTACCACAAACAGAGTTGTCTGCACTTCTTAAAATCCTGAGGAGGAAGGGCCTTGATATCCCAGTGGATGCCAGAACAAAAATGGCTGGGGGGGTCCTACTACCACTTTGGAATCGAAAATGCTCTCATGGCTGATCTAACATATTTAGGACATTTAGCAAATGTGACCGATGCTCTGACACTTCGAGTGAACATTGATGGATTGGCCTTATTCCGTAGCTCCAGTATGACTCTGGGGCCTATTCTGGGTAGGATTAAGGAAATTCCAGGGTGTAGTGTGTTTGTAATTGGAGTGTACTCAGGTGCAAGAATATGAAAGCAGTTTCTCAGAGGGGTATTTTGAACAATGGTGTACATTTCAGGGTGCATTACCCAATGCTTTTATTGTGATGCACCTGCTCGTGCCTTTCTTAAATGCTGCAAAGGTCATATGGGTTATTATGGGTGTGACAGGTGCACTCAAAAAGGCCAGTACATGAATGGGAAGGTGGTTTATCCTGAAATATCAGCAGAGCTCGGGACAAATGAGCAATTTGGTATGCAAGGCTATCAACTGCACCAACTGTCCCTCTCACCTAGGTTTAGTTCCCAGTTTTGTGTTAGATTATATGCACCTTGTGTGCTCGGGCCAATGCATGAGTTAATATTTTTTTCAGTGGCTTTCCCACATGGGGCCATCATAGAACCCCCAGAAAAAATTAACTGGGTTGTCCAGATGGGTCCCACTCACCAGCCCATATCAAACCCATATGGGCCCCACATGTGTGTGTTGAAAGGGAACTGACAGAGAAAACAGGCCTTCACCTAAACCAATAAGTGGCAAACTGAGACCTCTAGTGGCAGAAAGGGTTGTTGAGAAATTAAATCATCAGCAGCTAAAACGTTTTCATCCCTCCTTTGACGTAGGAAAAGTAAACAGAAATCTCTTATCTAACTGAAATATTTGAAAACAATTTAAGAAGTATCTCTTGTGATGTGGGCAAACATTTGCCACTAACTCATCCATAACACCCCTTGCAATTCCTTAGTCCGAGGCTGGACTAGAGTCTGGACTCAGACATTTTCCTATTGCCTCAGATTTCTCTTGGACTCGTTGGTAATTGCACTCAGACTTGTCCCAAGACCATTGGTCTTGCCAAATATTGTTGTTGGTGTCGACCATGTCCTGCATTACATACTTTTTTTCTAAACGTAACAAAACCATTGAATCACGCTTATTCAGAAAACAGGTATATTTTCAATTCAAAATCCATCTAGAATGGGAATGACATTGGTTGCCTGGTGTACGCTTGGCTGCATGACATGAGGAGGCATCGTTCATTTTCATTTAGGCCACAGACACACATGTTGTCGAGCACTTTGTAGTATGGATTCTTCAGGACAAGTAATAAGTTCAGTGACATAACGAGCCAACACCGGGCCCTTATGTAGGATTATCAAGGTGGGCCCCCCTACTACAGCACGAGTTGACGCAATCTCCACGACTGAGCTACCATGAATAGGACAGGATAGGATCATAGAGACACAGCATATAAGAAATGAGATGACAAAATCAGGAGTAGCGTACGCGCACCACAACGAAAAAACACTGCTGGTGACGGCGTACCATAACACATGAAAAAACACTGCTGGTGACAGTGCACCATAACACATTGTTACTCACTGCTATGACTACACACATAGCCCTAGGTATATGCATGATCTGAAGAGTAACTATGAGTTTAACTGCTTTTCTAAACCAGGGGTAAAACAAGGCATGGATCACAGGGTTTAGACAAGAGTTTAAATAACACACAAAGACAACAAAGGATGCAGATGAAGCATTGAACAAGCTGTCACCTGCAAGAGAGACCGAGTAATACTGGCAGAAACATAATAGAAACACAACTACAAGAACACCAAAGGCCTGTACTACGAAGCAAGATTTGGCGTTAACGAGGTAACTTCAGGTTCAACCCAGGGTTTTGTGTATCACGATGGTGGATTACTTGTTACTGGGTTAAATCGCCGTGGTAACTTATGCTTAACACCTAACCTGCTCGGGGCCTGGCTTTTAAAGGGAATAGGAGATGAACTCCTGAACCACAGGGCGAAAACAAAAACCAATGGTCAGGAGAGAGCTGAGATAGTGGAGGGGCGTCCTCCCCCTGGGGACCCCAGGATATGAGGTCCCTCAGTGTGGCGACTGTTACGGCCACACACAAAGACTATTTAAAAAGTGACCATTAACACCTAATAACACCAAACCAGAAGGTAGAAAAACGTAGATCAAAATGTATTCACAAATTAAACTACAATTAATTAAACCAAAACTATGGGAGTCTGGAGGTCTGGCCAAAATGAACAAAAGAAGAGAAGAAGCCTAGGCCAACCCATCAAGGGCCGTCAGACCCAGAACTACCCCCCCCCCAACCAAAGAGTAAACTAACTAATAACAAAACAAAGCCGCGAAAACTACCAGGGGCCCATTCTTCGTACGTCGCTAACTCACTTAGCTGGATTTGATTGTTGATGTTTCTAGTGGGTCCTGAGCTGGCTCTGACATTAAGCAATTATGAAATTATTAAAATACAAGAATATATACTGTAATAAGTGATATAACCATAACATGGAACACTTACGGATTTAATTTGTCTGCTTCTTTTTGCCAGCCCTCTCTCCTGGCTTTTGCAGACTTTGAGGTGTTCCCTTGTGTTTTAATTATTGTTTCAAACTCAGCATACCCTTCCAGTAATAGTTCTTGCTCTGCTGCGTTGAAAAACTGAGCGCGCTCTTTGGCCACGGTGAGCAGCCAATAGCAGCGTTGCTGATCAATGTTTCTGCTATCGATACATATCCCCTTTTAAACAAGTGCATGAACGCGCAATTATCTCACTAACTCAATCCAGCTATACTAATCATCAACAGCAGGTGTGTTCGAAGAACCTAATTAGCCAGATCATGGTTAGAACGATGATATCATCTAGGATGTGTCATTTGATCTCGGATGTTTTAAGCAACGTACGAAGAATGGACCCCAGACCTCCATCCTCAAAACAAAGAAACACAAAAGCAAAAATAACAAAGCAACAAAAGGACAACGATGATCTGTGCTGCTTCAATCTTCCCCCAAGCGATTTCTGTCTCCCTCTTATCCCCAGGGGCGGGGCCACCCTCAATCACAGATTGGGAACACCTGAGATGAACAGAGAGGAGGAAAGAGAACAGGGCAGGGAGCATGTAACAGCGACAGAGGAGTCTGTGAGTTTCCTCCTGTATCTCGCTGTCCTCCACTGAATAGCTTTATTAAAAGATGTCTTTGTGAATGGTGGAAGGTCCTGCAGTTGTGTGGCAATGACGGTGTCGTAGTTAGTGGTGGGCAGATCGAGGCTTCGTGAAACAGTGAAACAGTTGAAGCAAATGTGCCATATTGTGTCGAGGCTTCGAAACAATCTGACACCCGTCTCAACGATGACACCTAGTGGTCACTTGCAGGTGTTGATCTGAAACAACCTTGATAACGAGCCATTAAAAAAAAAAAAATGTATTATTGTATTGTATTATTTTTCTAATATGTGAAGCTTGTAAGGCTTGTAGACTCCTCACTGTGCATAATGCTATTTTGGTCATACAAAATGAATATTAATAAAAGAAATCAAGCCACAATGTCTCACTTTTTTATAGATTTTCATTCAAAAATATTTATTTCTCTGCTGTGGAAGGACTTAGCCTACTTCGTGTTTTATAGATAATTTCTCCAGCCTTTGAAAAGATCCTCTCACAAGGGACACTTGTTGCTGGCATGCAAAGATATTTTTTAGCAAGGACATACAAATGTGGAAAGATTACTGCTCTCTCTTCCAGTAAGTTAGGGGATCATGAGTTCTGGGGAAAAACGCATAGTCTATCAGTCAATGTGTAAATTTAACTGTAAGCCTAAATATAACTAAACAACTCGCACTATGAATGTCACTATATCACCAAATATCCGCTATCTCAAAATCAAACTCCTCTCACAAAAACCCACGAGGTCAAGGTGTGTTGACTTCACTTTTATACTGATGTGCGATGTGTGTTCCCGACCCTGTCAATCAAACTCTGATTCGGCAGACCATGCCACCTGTTGAAACACTCGTGAAACACTCCGATGTTTCATTTAGCCGTAGTCACGTGACATGGGTGTTTTGAATCACGCTTTGGATCAGTGTTTTGAAACATCTGCGCTTCGGGATCTCGACAAAGCTTCGGAACATCAGTTTCACTTCAGCCATCCCTAGTCGTAGTTACCCCTAAGTATGTTCATGTTGTTGTCCATCCATGTGTCTGTGTTGAGTTTAACCAGTTCTAATGTATTATTGTTAGGTGAAGAGGGTTTGATGAAAGATGGAAGACTATTAATTTGTCTCATCATTCCCTGTGGGAAGGTTCCTAGGTGTAGTGTTTTATTTATGATTTCTGAGTGGTGGATGGCCTGTAGAAGTTTGAAATATTTTTTGGTGTGGAGGTAATTATGGTGGACTGTAATGTTTGGAGGCTGGCTGTTGATCCCCGGGGGAAGGGCAGAAGAAGAGCAAGTTACCACAAAACTGCAGGACAGTCCCAACCGACAAAAACACCTCCACAGAACATGTCAAATGGCCAACCAGGCCCGCAGATAAGAAGAAAGAAGAAAGCGACCACCTGTAGATAATAACGGTTAAAAGTCAAATAAAAAGCCGGTTCACATAGGCCCAATAAACCTTCAGTAAAGGAAAATACAGAAGAATAAAAAGAGAGGGGGATTAAGAAAGTAAAGAGAAAAGTAAAAGGAAGGTAGGCTCCTTAAAGCTGTGAAGTAAAAGGTTACAGTGAGGTTAAAAGAACTTAATACTCACAGGTTAGGAGGGCTTGTGGGTGCTTAGGCCGTTGCCCGAAAGAAAGGGGCCCTCTTTGGGGACCCCCTGGGTCCACACAGTCTCCAAGTTAATAAAAGAGGATAAAAAGCCACACTAAAAGTTGATAAAGGCCATCCTGTATAGGTGGGGAGATTAGTAGCCTTCAGAGTGCACACACAATAGATTCAGCTGACTCACCCCTCAGGTTTCCTGGCTGGCTGGCTTGTTAAAACAATCCTCCATTAAAATGAGCTGTTGCAGGTTAAAATCCTCCTGTGAGATTAAAAGAAATGACTGCTTTAAAAACAGGGGTTAAAATCCACATTAAAAAGATGCCAGAAAAAGGTTGTAAAAGAACTTAAAAGTAGAGCTGTCTATGTTTCACTGGCTTCATCAGGAGAGAATAACCAGAGATTGTCTAAGTTTAACAGAAATGTTTGAGGTGGGGCCACCATCACACCCCCCAACCGGCACCGGACTAAGACGCGAGGAAGGAAAGCAAGTGAAGGAACCGTGGATGCAATTTAAGGACCTGAGATGTACCCATAGTGTGCTCATTAGTGAAAACAGGTGTGCATCATTAACACTTTCAGCAGCGAGGGTGTGGACTCTGACAATAGGAGGGAAGAGTCTTTAAACTGCTCTGCAGTAGATGAATCTTTTTTAAAGTCTGTCTGCTATTTTGAAAATGTATTTTGGCCCTAAACCGTTTAGTGATTTATAAACCAGTAAAAGTATTTTGAAATCAATTCTTTGAGGCACTGGAAGCCAGTGTAGAGACTTCAGAACTGGAGTGATGTGATCCACTTTCCTGGTTTTAGTGAGGACTCGAGCAGCAGCGTTCTGAATCAGCTGCAGCTGTCTGATTGATTTTTTAGGGAGACCTGTAAAGACACCGTTGCAGTAGTCAAGTCTACTGAAGATAAAAGCATGGACAAGTTTTTCCAGATCCTGCTGAGACATACAGTAAGTCCTTTAACCCTTGATATATTTTTAAGGTGATAATAGGCCGATTTTTTAATTATGTTAATGTGGCTTTTAAAATTCAGGTCTGAGTCCATGACTACACCAAGATTTCTGGCTTTGTCTGTTGTTTTTAACATTGTCGTTTGAAGCTGAGTGCTGACCTTTAATCGTTCCTCTTTTGCTCCAAAAACGACCACCTCCGTTTTTTCTTCATTTAATTTAAGAAAGTTCTGGCACATCCAATCATTAATCTGTTGAATGCACATATTTAATTGTTGTATTGGGCTATAGTTCCCTGGCGATAAGGTTATGTAAATTTGTGTGTCATCCGCATAACTATGGTAACTTATTTTGTTGTTTTCCATAATCTGAGCCAGTGGAAGCATGTAGATGTTGAACAGAAGAGGCCCCAGAACTGAGCCTTGGGGAACTCCGCACGTCATATTTGTATGCTCAGATGTATAATTACCTATAGACACAAAGTAGTCCCTCTTCTTTAAATAGGATTCAAACCACTTTAGTACTGAGCCAGAAAGACCAACCCGGTTTTCCAATCGGTCAAGCAATAAGTCATGGTCTACCGTATGAAATGCAGCACTGAGATCAAGTAATACTAAGACTGAAAGTTTGCCACTATCTGTGTTTAAGTGGATGTCATTAAAGACTTCTCATTAGTGTCGTGTCTAGATTGTTCTTTTTTAGGAGTTGCTTGATGACTGCAGTTTTTAGGGCCTGTGGGAAGATACCTGAGAGCAGAGGCGTGTTTACAATCTGTAGAAGATCAGAAGCCAAACAGTTCGAAACATTTTTGAAAACACCCGTTGGTAGAATATCAAGGCAACAGGAGGAGGTTTTCAGATGTTGTATAATGTCCTCCAGGTTTTTAAGGTTGATCGTATGAAATTGTGTCATGTTGGAATTTGTTTTGCGTGCACACTGTGACAACACATATCCTGTACTTGATATGGAAGCACTGACTGTTTGTCTAATTTTCTGAATTTTGTCTGTGAAGAAGGAGGCAAAGTCATTGCAAGACTTGGTAGACAGTTCAGATGCTACTGGTACTGGAGGGTTTGTTAATCTATCAACAGTAGCAAACAAAGCACGTGAATTATTATTGTTTCCGGCGATAATGTCAGAGAAAATGGACCGCCTTGCATTCCTTAATTCCAGATTATAAATGCAAAGTCTCTCTTTATAAGTGTTATTGTGGATCTGGAGATTAGATTTTCGCCAACTGCGTTCAGCTTTTCGACACTCTCTTTTTTCTGTTCTCACAACTATAAAATTTCTCCATGGAGATCTTTTCTTACCAGAGACAGCTTTGACCTTAGTGGGAGCAATAGCATCAATAACATTCGTAATTTTACAGTTGAAATTACAAGCTCAGTAACTGAGACCCCTGAGAGGGTGGGTGTAGAGGAGTAAAGCTGAATGAATGATTCACTGGTGTTTTCAGTGATATACCGTTTTCTGATTAACTTTGTTTGAACACTTTTGGGCACCGAGATAGTGCCGTTAAAGAAAACACAGGAATGATCAGAGAGAGCTACATCAGTCACCACAACCTTGGAAATGTTTAGACCCTTTGAGATAATCAAGTCCAGTGTGTGCCCCTTATTGTGCGTGGGCTGTGTAACATGCTGAGTCAGTCCATAGCTCTCAAAAACACAACACAGTTCTTTGGTCCCGCGGTCCTGGGGGTTGTCAACATGAATGTTAAAATCACCAGCAATAATTACACGGTCAAAGTTAATACAGATTATGGACAGCAGTTCATTAAAATCGTCAAAGAAGTTTGCACAGTATTTAGGTGGCCTGTAGATATTTAGAAGTAGAGCTTGTTTGCATTTTGCAAACAAGCATCCTTATCAGTTTGGGGAGGAGTTAACTTCCGTCCTTGAGGAGGGATAGGTGCCTGGCGTTTTACGATGGGAGAAGGAAAGGGGGCATACTTGGTTCCAGCATTTACCAGCTGCTTCATCTGGTCAGTGAACTCCAACATGGGGGATGGGGGAAAGAGGGGAGCGACATGCGTACATATATATATATATATATATATATATATATATATATATATATATATATATATATATATATATATATATATACCTTAAAGAGGTCCTCAAAGCTTTCGTGGTTGTCAAAGGGGTTTGAGGAGTGTTGGACGGGTGAGATGGGGGGTTGAGATTTCTCATCTCCGCTCTTTGGTCTCCCATGGTCAAATCTTTGCTCAGGTGGGGGCTGTGGATCACTGCCGCACTTTCCTCTTGTTTTGGTTCATCTTGTCTCGTGTCCTTGGCAAAGGGAGCAGATGTGTGGCGCAGAAAGTAAAGTAGGCTAGAGGTGAACAGCTTTACTCCTGGCTTGTTAAGGAAGAGTCCATCTGCTTAAAAAGATGTCTGCAGCCCCAGAAAATGTTAAAATTGTCAATGAACTGCAGAGAATGGTTGGTACATGCATTTGAAAGCCATCTGTTCAGTGCCAGCAGTTTGCTGAATCTCTCAGCTACTCCTCTGACTGGCGGTATAGGGCCACTGATAAACACCTTTGCGTTTAGGGAGCTGACTGCGTTCAGCAGATTCATAAATTCACGATTCAGCACTTCAGACTCTTGCTTTACAACATCATTTGACCCTATATGCAGTATAATGTTCTTCACAGTTGGGTGTGCTGCTATGATATCCTGGATTCTTTGGGTCAAGTCAGACACCATTTCTTTGGGAAAACAGAGTATTTTGATGTTTTTACTGCTTTTTATATCTTTCACAGCAGAGTCACCCACAATCAGAGTTTGGGGCCCAGTCATTAGCTTTCCCTGTAGCTTTTTACTTTTAGAATTGCTCCCTGCTGTGTGTAAGCCTTTTTATTCACCCCGTGAGTTCGCGTCATTCATCCTGGTCGGTGTTTACATCTCACCGCAGGCCAACGTGCAGGACGCGCAGCGCATGCTTGCCGACCAGATTCTGTGCGTGGAGCGGACCAACCCGGAGTCCCTAGTTATTGTCCTTGGTGACTTTAATAAAGGGAACCTCACTCATGAACTCCCTAAATATAGACAGCATATTAAATGCCTGACCAGAGAGGAGAACATTCTGGATCACTGTTACACCACAGTCAGGGATTCTTATCACGCCGTCCCCCCGTGCTGCACTGGGACACTCTGACCACGTCATGGTCCACCTGATCCCCCACCTACAGGCAGAAACTAAAGCTCTGCAAACCTGTTGTGAGGACATCAAGGAAGTGGACCAGTGAGGCTGTGGAGGATCTCCAGTCGTGTTTGGATTCTACTGACTGGGATGTGTTCAGGACTGCTACCAACAGTCTGGATGAGTACACAGAGGCTGTGACGTCATACATCAGCTTCTGTGAGGACTGCTGTGTTCCATCATGCACCAGGGTGAGTTACAACAATGACAAACCCTGGTTCACAGCCAAACTCAGAAGGTTAAGGCTGGCTAAGGAAGACTCGTTCAGGAGTGGGGACAAAGACAGATTTAAAGAGTCAAAGTACAAGTTTAGCAAGGCGGTGAAGGAGGCTAAACGACGATACTCTGAGAAACTCCAAAACCAGTTCTCAGCTAATGACTCTGCAACTGTCTGGAAAGGACTTAGGCAGATCACCAACTACAAGCCTAAAACCCCCCCCCCACTCCTTCGATGACCGACACCTAGCCAACGACCTGAACGAGTTCTACTGTCGATTTGAAAGACAAACGTCAGTCCTGACACCATCCCCCACGACACCTCCCTACAGCTACAGCCACTGTGCATCACCTCCACCTCACCCACCTCAGCAGGGCCCTGGGCCCCCCCCACCAATGCCCTCCTTAAAGGTCTCCACCTCCACCCCCCTACCCACCTCAGTGACGACTCTCTCCATCCACGAGAGGGACGTCAACAGACTCTTTAGGAGACAGAATCCCAGGAAAGCTGCTGGACCAGATGCTGTCTCCCCATCATGCTTGAAGCACTGTGCTGACCAGCTGTCTCCAGTGTTCACAGACATTTTTAACACCTCACTGGAGACATGTCACGTGCCAGCCTGCTTCAAGACCTCAACCATCATCCCTGTCCCCAAGAAGCCAAGGACCACAGGACTTAATGACTTCAGACCCGTCGCCCTGACCTCTGTGGTTATGAAGTCCTTTGAGCGCCTTGTGCTTTCACACCTCAAAGCCATTACCGACACCCTCCTGGACATCCCTGCAGTTTGCCTACAGAGCCAATAGGTCTGTAGATGACGCAGTCAACCTGGCCCTCCACTACATCCTCCGGCACCTGGACTCTGCAGGAACCTACGCCAGGATCCTGTTTTTGGACTTCAGCTCTGCCTTCAACACCATCATCCCGGCTCTGCTCCAGGAGAAGCTCTCCCAGCTTGGTGTGCCTGACTCCACCTGCAGGTGGATCACTGACTTTCTGTCTGACAGGAAGCAGCATGTCAAGCTGGGGAAACACGTCTCCAACTCACAGACCATCAGCACTGGATCCCCTCAGGGCTGTGTTCTTTCGCCTCTGCTCTTCTCCCTCTACACCAACAACTGCACCTCCAGTCATCAGTCCGTCAAGCTTCTGAAGTTCGCGGACGACACCTCCCTCATCGGACTCATCTCTGATGGAGACGAGTCCGCTTACAGGTCGGAGGCTGACCACCTGGTGAAGTGGTGCAACCAAAACAATTTAGATCTCAACGCTCTAAAGACAGTGGAGATGGTTGTGGACTTCAGGAAGAACCCAGCCCCACCTGCCCCCCCATGACCCTCTGTGGCTCCACAATTAACATTGTGGAGTCTTTCCGCTTCCTGGGAACTACAATCTCCCAGGACCTCAAGTGGGAGCTGAACATCAGCTCCCTCGTCAAAAGCACAACAGAGGATGTACTTCCTGCGGCAGCTGAAGAAATTCAACCTGCCAAAGACAATGATGGTGCACTTCTACACAGCCATCATTGAGTCCATCCTCACATCCTCCATCACCATCTGGTACGCTGCTGCCACTGCCAAGGACAAGGGCAGACTGCAGCGTGTCATTCGGTCAGCTGAGAAGGTGATTGGCTGCAATCTGCCGCCGCTCCAGGACCTTTACGCCACCAGGACTCTGAAGCGTGCTGGAAAGATTGTGGCTGACCCCTCCCACCCCGGACACAAACTCTTTGAGCCCCTCCCATCTGGCAGGAGGCTGAGGTCCATCAGGACCAAAACCTCACGCCACATGAACAGCTTTTTCCCCTCCGCCACTAGCCTTATTAACAAGGCCCGGAAACCACCGTGACTCTCCACCTGGCTCTTCATGCCACTGTTCTCTCTGCTCTAATGCTCTTTGCTCTTTATTTATCTATTTTATTTTATTTCTATCTTTATTTTTAATTTAATACATACTGTGTACATATACTTATATTGTTTACCTATACTTATATTGTTTAATATTACATTTAGAGAATGTGTGATGTGCACCAGCAACACCAAAACAAATTCCTTGTATGTGTCAAAAAACGTACTTGGCAATAAAACCCTTTCTGATTCTGATTCTGATTCTGATTCTGATTCTGATTCTGATTCTTCACCTGCACACTCATTTGTTGGGGAGGCATTTTGTTGGTGGTTTTCCCTTTTGCAGTTGTCCACGGCTGTGTCCTACTAAGTACAGGGGTTGAAGAGGCACTCTGCCTGGGTGGTAATGCAGGCCAGCCGGTCATATCACAAATCTCAGGACGCTGTGCCCTGCACTTTAGTCGTCCTCCCATTTCCCATGAATGATTTACTCTTAGGCTTTGCACCAAAAGAGTTCCAGGGAGGACTACCGCTTGTAGATTTATTATCCGTTCCACAGCCCTCCTGTTTCTTTGTGGTGTTGCTAGTGCTAGTTAGCCGTGTGTTAGCATGCTTTTGTCCATTGTTTTGGTTCAGTGGTAAAGTGGTGTCATTTCCACATGATCCGTTCA
>CM046797.1:32390368-32435504 GCA_025617405.1 Perca schrenkii
CTTATTATAGGAAAGAAATGCAACAAAAATATTTATTAATTTAATATATTTTTTAAAGTAAGTGCTATAGAATAACTAGCAGGAGACACGTTATAATTGAGGTAAGTTTGGAGACATTACCATATTTACTCATTAAATTAATGAATATTTTTGTTGCATCTCTTTTCGGTGTTGTAATTTGTAGACGGCCCTAAGCACTCTTACTGCCCGGTAGTAACAGCAGCAGCAGCAGAGAGCAGAAGCCAGCAGGTAAGTGTTATTTACATACACTTCTGGTGTACTTACAAACTTTCCAATCCATTGTTTTATGAGTGCATAACCTATTTGTACTACTGTAAATGTTTGGTATCATTTCGGGCTTTATTAGTGGGGTAATGTTAAGAGACACTTCGGATCCATTAGCCCCTGCGCTAAGCTATTCAGCTGATAACGCTAACTCTCCCAATGTTCGACCCAGGTGAAAAAAGCTTCTGGGGATTTGTTTGGCTTGAGGTCATGGTGCAAGGACCCTAGGGTGAAATTACTCCGAACCATCACTTTAAGCGTGGGCAAGTCAAGTCACAGATTTTGTCAAGTCCAGTCCTTAGTTAAGGCAAGTCAAGTCCTAAATCAAATTAATTTTAAAACTAATATGTGAACAAGCCAATTCAGTTCTGATATTTGCATATCGGGCTAACATTTATTAGCTTATGTTAATTGTGAGTGAAAAAATTGTGAAGCTAATGTTAGCTAACATCAGACCTTGTGCAGACCTCTGCTTCGTCCTGTGTCATCCTCATCAGTGGTAGTAGGAGAGACGCTGCAGCTCTGGAAGCTTTCTGCCAAGAAATGTCAAACAACTGATTTTTCTATTTCTAGCATTTTCTCCACCTTTCCCATTCTCCCTCATAATCTTTGGTGGACATTGATGTCTTTCCTGTCAGGGTTGTGCAAATTCAGACCCAAAATGCAGAGACAGCAACAGCCAGGATAGAGAAACAAAAAATCATACTCTTTATTACTCTATTACTCTACTCTTTATTACTTTATTACAGTATAAACACTGGAGACAAGGCACAGCTGGAGTGGGCAGGGAACTGTAATAAATGATTGGGTAACAAGACTCGCAAAACAAAAGGCCCTGACACACCATGTACAGCACAGAGACTACAACCAACGGCCAACTACCATGTATGTTATGCACATCTAGCAAATTGAATAACTACCAATGAATACCAGCAGGTGGTGGTAATCTATTGTCATTCTAAAAGGGAAACTGGATTTAAAGGTTGCTATGATACCCACAACATATACCATTTGCTCAAATCAGCAGTGGCAGAACAGAACGTAGCCCAAGGTACCTCTGCTTCACTCCCCACAGACTGTCCATTGGAACAAATTCCAAAAGTCGAAACTAATTTGAATAGTAAAAAAATAAATGCTATTCGAATACTGAAATTACTTTTCAAATATGTTTTATATATATATATATATATATATATATATATATATATATATATATATATATATATATATATATATATATATATATGTCGGGACTGAGAAACACAAGGCATTGTGAGGTCTTAACATCACGGAGCTAACGTTACGTTTGTGACGGGGGTGAATGACAGGCTAGGGCTGGAAAGAAGGAAGAAGGATGGGAAATAGTTTTAATGTGATTTTAAAATCAACATAAACCGAGCCAAAACGCTAATGTTACCATTAGTTAGCTTGTTCTTGTTTCCTAACTGCGTCGCAAGTTATAAGAGCTTAACGTTAGCTGGGAGCCTCATGCAGACAGCTAAAGTTTATGTTAGCTGCCCTACAGCTGTCAGAGTTAGCTTCGACTTCATATCTTACCTTCTAATAGCTGTATTTTCAGCCCTCTGCTTGATTCCCTGCTGACTTCTAACTATTCTGATTCTCGGCCTGCTAGCATCTCCTAACAGGCAGAAAGCCTCGGGCCTTCCCACCTCCCATCTGTCCTCTCCTTTGCAGTCTGAATGAATTTGGCTGGCGTAGTCTTGTTGTATAGCACTACAAAATAACACTGAATGCGTACCCTTGGCCAAAAGATGCAGAACCAGAAAAAGTAGAATTGTAAAGGGTCCAACAAGTCTTCCAAACCAATGACAATATAGGTTGTTTATCCCTACCCTCTTATACGACCCAGAGGAGCATTTCATTAATTGACGCCCTATCATTGGCAAGCAAATAGAGAGCCGAAGTCCCGCCCTTCTACATCTGGTCCATGGGACCTTAATTCGGAAAAAATATGAACGAAAGTCAATGGACAGATAATAATTATTTTTTGATCCCGTTTGAATTGAGCCATGGATTACAAATCTGTTTGTCAATTTAAAACCTTATTTTTCAACCGAAGAAAGTTTCCGTTTATTGTTAAACTGTTGAAGTATAAGACTGTGAAAATACGTAATTAGAAAGACTACACACTTCAATGTCTCATGGATGAAGTCTCGCTGAAGCTACGATGTCTGTGTGTATCGTACCGGGGATGTAACGTTACTCTAATGAATAGAGGATCTTGCTTGTTCTTTTGCTTATCTGCTGAAAACACTTGACTGGATAAAACACAGCAGTTAAGATAACGTTACATGTGTTGTGGAACAGAGCACGCTAGCTAGCTAGCGAACAAGCCGAGCATCATGCTAGGTTAGGTAGATTGTGTGAGACGGGAGATGTAGTTCACTGAGCGGTTTCACACAAAACTAAGTGGTACTACGACAAACCTACGGCTAACTGAGACTTTCTTCGGTTGAAAAATTATCTTTTAAATTGACGAACATTATACTTGTAATCCATGGCTCAATTCAAACGGGATCTTCTCCCCGTTCACTACAGTTCATATTTGTCCCATGAGGTCCACCGGAAGGGGCGTGACTTCGGTTCTCTATACTACCCACTAATTTTGTTACACCCAAACCTGTTTTCTTACACATAAATTGGCGCTCTTATACTTTGTGTCCTTATGTAATGTTTTGCTCAATTGCTATGGCCCCGTCCGTACATTTTGGTGCACTCCGGCAGCACATCATCCCTAACCCTAACCCACTAAATCATCCACTTTATTCACCAGCCAGTCTGTATTTGCTGCCGAGCTGCACTAAAGTCTTTGGGTCAGTAAGGCCCTGACACACCAACCTGATAATCGGCTGTCGGACAGTCTGGCGAGGTCGGTGACTCGAGTCTGTTTGGTGTGTTCCGTGCTGTCATCCGTCGGAGGGGCCGCCGGCCTTCATTTTGGCCGACCTGACTGGCCGGGTCGGAGGGCGGGTAGTTGGACTCAATGACCAGTCTGATTGGTGGAGTGCTAACCCGGAAATGGCGAACGGGATGAGTGACGAACGGCTCTCAAAATTGGATGAAAATCTTTTAAACTGACCTTTGTCGATCTGAAATGAAGACAGATTCAACAACTGTATGGATTATTTCTCGCTTAAAATGTTTTTTGAAACACGTTTCAGTGAACTATTTTCGTAAAATATGAGGTCGTATTTCGAACAAAACAAAATCTACACAAAAATGGTTCAGCAGTCACAAACTCAAGGTCCTCCCATGGCCATCTCAGTCCCCAGACCTCAACCCAATCAAAAACCTGTGGGGTGAGCTAAAGAGGAGAGTGCATGAGAGAGGACCCAGGACTCTGGATGATCTAGAAAGATTGTGCAAAGAAGAATGGTCAAAGATCCCTCTCTCTGTGTGCTCCAATCTTGTGAAATGTTATAGAAGGAGATTAAGTGCTGTCTTGTTGGCAAAAGGGGGTTGTACAAAGTATTAACATCAGGAGTGCCAATAATTGTGGGACACATGATTTCAAGTTTTCTTTTTCTAAATGCGATTTTTTTTTTTACCACCAAAGTAATGTACTTAAAAAAAAGGTTGGATTTTTCTCTTTTTTTGCATTTGAGTTCTATGTTGTTTAAAAAAAGGAGAATTTTTAGAAGTCCATGACCCCATCTTAAACAGGGGTGCCAGTAATTGTGGAGGGCACTGTATGTATTGAATTATTATTATTATTATTATTATAATACTTATTATTAGAACTGTGACAGTGTAAGAAAACACAGTTTTGGGCCTTAAAACCAAAAATAAACAGTGAAGAGCAGTGAGGAGCTGCACAGTCGGGAGATAATTCTCTGTGGATTTGTGACTGGCAGCAACCCCTCTCACATTACACATGCTAATTGAATCCCTTTTTATTATTAAAAATCTAAAAAATTCCGATTGATTAAATTATTGTTATAAAAAACAGTCCTGTTCAGTAATGATTACATCATATGTTAATGAGTTCATGCTGATGCTTGTTTGTCTTCACACCTCTGCTGGCAGTGACACCTCACTGGTCGAGATGTCATCATCTGACTAACCCATGCAGGTGTGAACAAACTTCCTGTCCAGAGGGGTTCAGCACACTGCCTTTAGAAGCCACTAATGGGCTGCAAAACATTGTTCATAGAGAGGCAAATCAAATCTCACGGGACCTGTTGGGAACTTTTTGAGTGTCTGACGACACCCACTATACACAACAGAGTAAACGGTCATTTACCCCATCAAATACTGATCTATTGGGAGATGAGTTTTGGCACTTCAGTTTTAGCTCAGCTCATTAAGACATCATACTGTAAGATTCACACAAACTTGGCCTCATTTAACTTTCTGAAGACTACATTGTTTTCATGCAGTTTTTTCTTTTTAGATCTTAATTGGCCACCAAGCCAATGTTTTGCCTGATAAAGATGAAATACAGGAAATGCACGAGTTGTTCTTGAACTTGTTAAGAATACACATTTAATTATTAACAATAACTGCTGTCGTAAATCAGCCACTCATTGTCCCCAACTGTCCCATGGTATTAATATTTCTTTTTTTTAATTTTGCTTTTCTCTAAATCCTCCATCTTGTTGGCTGCTTGTTTCAGTCGGCCTTTTCACCGCAGTAATGTACCGCCACATTTTAGAGCTCAAATTCAAAGAAAGTGGCAGACTTGGTTGAAATGTGAAAGAACATTTGTTTTTCATCCCTTCTTGCCCTTCGTTCTGAGATAGCAACGCTGAGGGGGGGCCGCCTGTTTCAGCAGCTCTTGCTCACTTTTGAGCTTTTTCTTCCATTTTCACTGAACTTTTTCAACTTTTTGTAAGACTACTTTTACTATGTACATATCTGCTAACCTAAAAACACTGGTTCAACTTTGTCTGCGCAAGTTTATTCAATGTCGGCAACCGTATCTGCAAAGTCCACGTGCAGCGATTCCATTGTTAACACCAGGGATCTGCTAGCCTGGTTAACACCAAACCCTTCTCAGCTGTAACTGAGAGTGGGTCTGGGAAAGGTTCATTGACAGTTCATTTCCAGAGGGGCGTCACCAACGGATGCCACTCAAATGCCTCTGGGCTCATTGGATAGTCCTTCAACCAATCAGACCAACATCCAACAAAAAAAATGCGATTTCTGGTTTTTGGTGTGGTCCCTCCACGCCCTACTTTCTCCTTGCAGGTGTTGCATATTGCTAACTTGTTATCTTCTGCACAAACGCTGAAGAATTTCCAAACAGCGGACATGTTGCAGGTTAATTCACGAGGCTCCCTACATGTGCAAGAATAGCGCGGACACGCGCTTCACACCGCGAGCGGGTACACGCCACACACGGCGGAGAAGTTGAGAGAAAGGAAAAAGAGACTGTGTCTCTGTCCGTGTGTGCGTGCGTCCTTGAGAACTGTAACTCGTATAACTTATGTTGTCAGTTAATTGTAGCATTGACCGGTATAAAATCGGTATATGTCAGACTGACCTGCTGGTCCCTGGTCATGGTGAAGCACGGCTTCGGTAGCCGTCATGTTGAATGTAAACAAAAAGCTGCTCGCCGTCGCTGCGCTATCGTCGTCACATAAAGCCCGCCTCAACGGTTGTGATTGGTGTTAAGCCCACCTCAGCGGTTGTGATTGGTGCCTCAATTTTGAGGACATTGGAAATGGGTTTGAATGGGCTCTTCGCCAGACTGACCTGCAGAGCAAATCTCAAATTTGACGGAAGTTCGTCAGGGTTTACCCAGGCTAGGGATCTGCTGTTAGCCCTCCGAAACACAGCGGTCCTGACGGAGAGACCCGATGTACCCTGTGAACTGAGGAGGAGAAGGGGATGCCCAGCCGGGGCTCAAATGACCTACCGATTGGTAGAGTGCTAACCCTGAAACGGGGAGCAGAATGAGCGTGACTAGTGTCTCTCAAAATCTGACGAAAATCTTTTAAAATGACCTTTGTTGATCTGAAATTAAGACCGATTCAGCAATTGCACGGCCTATTTCTCACTTAAAATGTTTTCAGAAACATGTTTCAGTTAACTATTTTAGTACAATATGAGATCGTATTCTGAACAAGCTGCCATGACAGTCTGTCTTTGAATTTCCGGAGAAAACAGACCCATGTCACGCATTTGTCCAATCAGCTGCCGGTTTTTATGCTTTGGGAAACAATTATAGACTGTTAGATTAGCCCCACCTGCTGTTATGGAGACATATTACGTCTTGTCTCTTGGGTTTGTTCTTGGGCATTTTTTTTTACCAACTCGGGAAGACTGATCAGTCCAACTGCCTTTTCTTCCGACGTTTGGTCGTCTGGTCGGTGTTTCTGCAGCTTTAAAGAGGGTTTCAACACAACTATGTGGGATATAATCTGTGACGCTCATGGGGAGGACATTGACAGTCTCAATCATTGTATAACGGACTACATCAATTTCTATGTGGAAACTGACGTACCGACCAGGGGTCTCATTTATAAAACTGTGCGTAGGATCCTTACTATATGTGTACGTACGCCCAAAAGCCCAAAATGGCATACGCCGAAAAAAAGTCAGATTTATAAAACCATGTGAACGCACACCTGTAAGCAATGTTACCTTTATAAATCAGAGATTACCTACAAGCGTGCGTACGTGGATCAGCCTCTTATCCCGCCCTGTACACGCCCATTTTTAACTATAAATTGTCAATGCAAAGCACCTCGTGAATGCTGATCAGTGTATGAATGACACTTGCAGTTGTTAGACTGTATCATGATGACTGGCAGAGAAAAAGCTAAAAACTTCTCAGATATTCAGGAATTGCTACAAATTGAATTATAATTCTGGCCTGTTCTTGCACAGTGTATGGAACCCTGATCTATAGACTACATATATTAATAATACGTACAAAACGCTAGGCATTACGGCACTTAGGGACAGCTTCGATATATCAGAAGTATAAGATTTACAGAACTATATATTATATCCAAACAAGCCTTAGTGATAAAGTTGACGACTGAAGTGGCGAGGACCTGTATTTGCTGCCCCATTTCGGTGGGGAGAGT
This sequence comes from Perca schrenkii, assembly GCA_025617405.1. Lineage (NCBI taxonomy): Eukaryota > Metazoa > Chordata > Actinopteri > Perciformes > Percidae > Perca > Perca schrenkii. The sequence continues at coordinate 32,397,712 of CM046797.1, forward strand.
CCGCCGGGTGAAACACCCACATCCATTGCACATTCTCGCTTTGGTCTTTCGACAGTGCATACAGGAGTCAATGACACTCCTGGCAATCCTTGGTCCCAGCCCTACCCATGCTTTAGACCTCACCCGGAGGAGTGTGCCAGCAACACCTTCGTGGTTAGCTTCATGGGCCTCTCGTGTGAGAAGGGTGCTGATCCACACATTGTAGGGGACCAGGGGCACACCGGTCTCTCCCTGGGTAATGGCCTGGACCCTACCATGGCATCTGAAGAGCCCTGAAGCTTCATCCCTGCTGATAACGAGTCTGTTTAGCGTCATCACAGGAAATGTAACTCCCTTCTGGGCGGCTAGGCACAGGTTATGGAATGCAGCTTTGCGTTCCTTTACTGTCAGTACTGCCTCCCACTTTCCTGGCATAGAGGCGCTGCCTACACGGGCCAACCACTTCTTCACAGCTCTGCGAACATAACGGACTAGTACTCTACAGAGCATAGCTAGAGAACTGCACCTTGTTGGATCCACTTGGTCTATGAGCATGGCTGCCCACACTGTCTCTGTTTCTTTGGTCTCAGTTGAGGTCAATTTCCTCCCATTATTTGGGGACGCTGGAGCCCTGCTAACTCCATCTGAGACTATTCGACCTTTGCCACCAGGACTGTCAGGGCTTAACAACTTCTTGGCTTGAGCTCTGGTGAGGACTGCGGAAAAGGCCTTTCTCTGGAGTTTACTCACCATCTCCCTAGCATAAGCTACCACTTCTGAAGCGGACATCATGGGCCAATCCTCGACTGGACTTGACAGGAACTTGGGACCTTTCTGCCACACACAGTTCTCAACCAGCAGTTCAGGAGAGCACCCCCTCGTGACTAGATCAGCAATGTTGACCTTTAGACGTGTGGCAAAGCCCCGCAGACCTCAGCCTTGACCGCGTCACCTTTCTGGTTGACAGGGGTTAACTTGGCCTTCGACTCTACCAGCCGGGTGACCACACCATATAATGTTTCCCGTCGCAAGTACAGTACAGCGCCATAGGACTCACAGCTTCCGTCAGAAAACGGGATTGCTTCCATCAGAAAACGTGATTCCCCAGGGTTTAGGCCTACCCCTCCAGTCGGAGGGCGTGAGGCTTCTGTGGAACTTGATGAGACTCAGACAGGCGTACCCAGTTCAATTGCCTTTCCTCTGAGCTCGTCAGACAGAGGTTCATTCCAGGTGTCTTTAGTAAGCTTGCCAGCGTCCTGGAAGGAGTCTGGATGCACACCACTCACAATCTTGCCTAGAGGACCGTCCCACAACACCAGATCGCCAACCCTTTGCAGTCTTTGTGGAGCTAATCAGCCTTCTTGAGTACTGATCAATAGATCCATCTTCTCTGGGCAGGCCAGTTCTCCCGGCTTAACTTCAAGGAAAAACTTCTCCAGCCACTCCGATCTCACCACTTGATCCACTTTGGCGAGTTCTTCCATCCCATAGCAAATCATCTCATGGAACTTCAGGGTTCCTCGTGAGGTCCACACTTTTATTGTCACAAGATACCTTTTTGTATCAACTTTCACCTTCATCGTGCCAACACCATACACGACAAGGGAGATCGGTTCACCTGTCAGTCCGAGTCTTTCTGCAGCTTTGTGCGTAATGCAATTAGTAACAGAAGCAAGAACGACCAAGGCTACAAGGATGTCTCCTCTCTTTGCCGTGACAGGTACGAGCATCATGAGGACTGGATGTTCTTTCAAGCCACTCTGTTCTACCAGACCCTTGCCAGAACACACTGTCGACGTTGCCTTGTTAGTACAGGCTCTGCGGACAGCCTCCAACTGGTGGGGAGTCAGTCCCAACTCGGCGAACACGGCCTCTTGCTCCTCCGTTGAACCATGATGTCCCTTCTTTTCCTCTGCTTTGTTTTCTCTCTAAATAGTGGCGATCAACTGGAGTGTCGCCTTTCTTACACTCCTCCTTACAACAGAGGAACTTTGGGGTGCAGGCACCCGTGACCCCGTGGACATCCAGGCACTTTGTACATGATTTTGCCTTTTTCACCAGTTTTCTTCTCTGACAGACTGGCCTTTCTGAAAGTTTTACAGCGAAACAGTTAACCACCATGTTCTTCATCACCACACACAGCACACGGTAACTGCTTGGAGTCTCTTTTGACTTCACTTGCTGTAGTCTTAGTGAACGACTTCTTTTCTCTCCATTTGTCACTTGGGTTCTCCCTGTAGCTTGGTCTCTCAGGAGCATTTGCAGACCATGGCTTGCCGGGCAGCAACTGCTCCAACCTCACGAGCAACGACTTTTGGTCTTCCAGGAACAGCAAGAGCCTGTCGAAACGGTTTCCTGTGTAGATGTTAACAGGGTTTCTCACAAACATGATCATCAGGAAGTTTACTCTCTAAAGACCAAATCACTAGCTGATTCTGTATAGCGTCTGCACACCCCAGGTTTGTGAGGTCCAACGCTGCCCTCTCCACTGCTACGATCAACTCTAATGTCTCTTGTGGCTGGTGGTTCTTCACAGCAGGTCGTGATTTTAGCTCCAACACAATCCCTTCTGCTCTTTGTGCTTTATCCCCATAACAGTTCTCTAATTCCCTGAAGATATAATTTACATCTCTGCAACGCAACAGTCTGATTTCACTTTTCACAGTCTCACCTATACTGTCTAGCAAGTGACGTTTCTTGCATTCCCTTGACCCCGTAGGCTCTGTTTGCGCCTGGATACTTTTCCATTCAACCTTCCAGCACCAATAGTCCCTCCTGTCCCCGGAAAACTTAGGCACAATTATGGGTGTGAGCCTTATTTTTGGTCGGGCCCATTGGGAGCCGTGATTCCCGCCAGTGTACACACCAGGGCTGCTATATGGCATGCTACTACCTTGTCCCATGCTGAGATGGACAGGCGGAGCGGTACGAACACCCAACATTTGTGGCGTGCTGGCAAGGGTGGAAGGTAGGGCGAAACTGACACCAAGTCCACCATCAGGCCATTGTGACCACATTGTGGGCTGCAATGTCTGTTTGGGGGTACTGTGTGTGGTCGCTACTACATATCTGCTCTGAGGTGGATTAGTGACAATAGCACCTTGAGCAGCGCAGGTAGTGATTCTTGCTCTATCAGTGGATATGAATGGAGGAGAGCCTGTGACATTTACAGTTCCCTGCCCATCAACGGGCGGATTGACAACAGCAGGATGAGTGTTATCAGGTGGAGTAGCAATAGCAAGAGTAACTGGTTGGGTGAAGGTGATGTTATCTGCAGCTGTAAGGCTCTCGCTAGCTGTTGTGACATGACCCCGACCGCGTCATCGTCTCCCACATCTTCATCCTCTTCCTCCTCACCTCCGTCACCGTTGTCATCGTCATTTATTTCTGTACTGTTCCTTCTCATAACCTCATTATCACATTGGCATGTCTACTCATCCATCAGTTGGTCTTTGTCCTCCCTCAATGATAAGAGGAGCATCCATTTGTCCTCTCTATGCGGCCGATAGTCTCTCCAAGTGTACACAGCCTCTCTGAGTTCATTGAGTTTCCTATCCAATTTACCACTTTTGACCCCTTGCTGCGTCCATGGCACTGCTTTACTTTTCCCGAGTGCCTCAGATCAAAAAGCAGACTTGAACTGTGTTACAAGAGCATTTATTTCCGGTGCTGCATACTTCGAACACAGCATTTCCATAATCTTGCTCTCAGTTTCAAGGAACCTTTACTCACTGATGTCTCTCCTCGCCAGGTGTCCCGCAACTCACTGTTGTCACCTGTAGGGTCTATCTGGCTCTGTGCGTTGATATATTCATTACTGACATCGAGGAGTTTGTCACAGACACCCTTCAATCTCGCTAACTCTTCTGACAACTCAACTTCATGTAAACGGCTAGCACTAACATTAGCACTAGCATTTGAGCGCCCCCGCTTTAAGCTCTCTAGGACTGGCTTGTCATCTACCATTTTGGCTTTTCTAGGCCCCGTTAGCTCCTGGCTTCGGCTCCTCCGTTGTAGTGGCATTGTTGACGGCCGCTTCCTTCCCAGCCATCGTGCCTCAGGTCCCGGCGCCGGTCATCAACGATGGCTATCCTCCACTCGGGGTCCGTGTACTCTCTGTCACGGCTCCGACGGCGGTTTACAACTGTCCAGTTTTCACTAAGCTACCTGCTATAGCTCAATAAACACCCCACTGGAAGGGTTTCAGGACAAGTACGGCGGATACAACTCGAGTCACTTCAATATGATTACAACATACAATACAGGCCAAAAGTTTGGACACACCTTCTCATTCAATGCGTTTCTTTTATTTTCATGACTATTTACATTGTAGATTGACATCACAACTATGAATGAACACATGTGGAATTATGTACTTAACAAAAAAGTGTGAAATAACTGAAAACATGTCTTATATTCTAGTTTCTTCAAAGTACCACCATTTGCTCTGATTACTGCTTTGCACACTCTTGGCATTCTCTTGATGAGCTTCAACAGGTAGTCACCTGAAATGGTTTTCCAATAGTCTTGAAGGAGTTCCCAAAGATGCTTAGCACATGTTGGCCCTTTTACCTTCACCATCTTGATTGGGTTCAGGTCCGGTGACTGTGGAGGCCAGGTCATCTGGCGCAGCGCTCCATCACTCTCCTTCTTGGTCAAATAGCCCTTACACAGCCTGGAGGTGTGTGTGGGGTCATTGTCCTGTTGAAAAACAAATGATGGTCCAACTAAACGCAAACCGGATGGGATGGGATGGCATGTCACTGCAGGATGCTGTGGTAGCCATGCTGGTTCAGTATGCCTTCAATTTTGAATAAATTCCCAACAGTGTCACCAGCAAAGCACCACAAAACCATCACACCTTCACGGTGGGAACCAGGCACGTAGAATCCATCTGTTCACCTTTTCTGCGTCGCACAAAGACACAGCGGTTGGAACCAAAGATCTCAAATTTGGACTCATCAGACCAAAGCACAGCTTTCCACTGGTATAAGGTCCATTCCTTGTGTTTCTTGGCCCAAACAAATCTCTTCTGCTTGTTGCCTCTCCTTAGCAGTGGTTTCATAGGAGCTACTTGACCATGAAGGCCTGATTCGTGCAGTCTCCTCTTAACAGCTGTTTTAGAGATTTGTCTGCTGCTAGAACTCTGTGTGGCATTCATCTGGTCTCTAATCTGAGCTGCTGTTAACTTGAGATTTCTGAGGCTGGTGACTTGGATGAACTTATCCTCAGCAGCAGAAGTGAATCTTGGTCTTCCTTTCCTGGGGCGATCCTCATGTGAGCCAGTTTCGTTGTAGCGCTTGATGGTTTTTGCGACTGCACTTGGGGACATTCAAAGTTTTCGCAATTTTCCGGACTGAACGACCTTCATTTGTTAAAGTAATGATGGCCACTCGTTTCTCTTTACTTAGCTGATTGGTTCTTGCCATAATATGAATTCTAACAGTTGTCAAATAGGGCTGTCGGCTGTGTATCAACCAGGGCTGTCGGCTGTGTATCAACCTGACTTCTGCACAACACAACTGATGGTCCCAACCCCATTAATAAGGGACACAATTCCACTAATTAACCCTGACAAGGCACACCTGTGAAGTGAAAACCATTTCAGGTGACTACCTCATGAAGCTCATTGAGAGAACACAAAGGGTTTGCAGCACTATCAAAAAAGCAAAGGGTGGCTACTTTAAGGAATCTAAAATATAAGACATGTTTTCAGTTATTTCACACTTTTTTAAGTACATAATTCCATATGTGTTCATTCATAGTTTTGATGTCTTCAGTGAGAATCTACTATGTAAATAGTCATGAAAATAAAGAAAAGGCATTGAATGAGAAAACTTTTGGCCTGTACTGTATATGAAATATAATATAAAACATGCCTGTATTTGGAATAAGGTGGTAAATGTACACTTTTTTTCTCAAAAAACAAACAATAGTTACACCTGCTGGAAAGTTCTACACCAGGTGAGGAGTGAGCTGCGGAGGATCAAGGTGAAGAAAACAGCGGGTCCTGATGGCCTCAGCTCCAGGCTTCTAAAATCCTGTGCAGATCAGCAGTGCAGGATAGTGGAACACATGTTCAACCTGAGCCTGAAGCTAGGGAGGGTGCCACAGCTCTGGAAGACATTTTACGTGGTGCCTGTGCCAAAGACCATACATCCCAGGGATCTCAACAGCTGACATCCCACCTGATGAAGACTCTGGAAAGGCTGGTCCTGGTCCATCTCCACCCTCTGGTGAGCCCATCCATGGACCCACTTCAGTTTGCCTATCAACCTTGCACTGGGGTGGATGATGCCATGTTATACACACACACATATATATATATATATATATATATATATATATATATATATATATATATATATATATATATATATATATATATAAAACACAGGACTTTCAAGCGTTCACCCTGGAGATCGGAGATCTTTTTTCCCGCGTGTGAAGTTTGCTTTCCTTGTTGTTGTTTTACTTAACCTAACCGGCCGTTGTCTGGCGTCCCACAGAGACATTGACTCGTTTACCGCGAGTCACGTTTGCTTTCCCGGTTATGCTTTTCCTTAAACTGGCGGAGTGGAACCAAAAAATCTACCGGGAAACTTAGTAGACCACTGGCTGGCAGGCATGTGCTGCCTGATGTCTGCCCCCAGATGGCGCGCCTACGCTGTCAAACGTTAAGCTCCGCCCACATTTAGCCCAATCCTGATTTGCGTACTGCAGTCAGGTGCAATAGACTGTGGCAGTTTAACTCCGGATTTCCACTGACAGCAGAATGGCTGCGGACTGGCTCATGCGTGTCAGCTGCGTGCTCCGCCGTCCGTCAATTCCCACCAGGTCCGGATTTGTTGCTGAACGGCTGCGGACATGACTGACAGCTGTAGTCATGAGGACCCACAAGTTCTTGCAAATTCAGGTAGAATAGAACCACAAAACCAACAACAGTTAGTTTCCATCCAGAGGAGTAGAGGGGAAACAACTCTGTGCTGTGTTTTCAAAGTGTAGTGCAGGGAAATATGATCCGCTGTGAGCACGGTGTATTTTATTTAGAAAATTAACCAGATGTTAATTTTGTTTCTGTGCTCGACTTCCTGTCCTGCACTATCTGCTGTGTGCTGAATTGCTGTGGAGCTCTCCGGTTTCCTGCAAAAATAGAAGCTCTGCGTATCTGCTCCGGAGGGCTGCAGACCCCCGGAGCTGGGACACAGTCGGAACGCAGCCGTTCTGCAGTCTGTGGAAATACACACACTGGCCCTCATTTATCAACCCAACGTAGAAACCAGATATCATCTTACGACAGGCTTCACGTGTGATTCAAGAAACGTTCGTATCACACACACAATCACAGCGTAAGAATGGTCATACATTGATAAATGCAGCGGCTGGAAATGATTATAATTTAAATATCACGCCCCAATATATTCTCAGTTTTGAGGCCTCACCCCTACAATTTACGACATGGCGAGACGTAATCCGGCTGAGAAGCGGCACTTTTCAGAGGGGGAGATTGAAACCCTGATATCTCAGGTTCATTTGCACCAACGTGTGTACTATTTGGAAGCCTGAAAAATGGTAGGCTAGTAAAGGCTGTAGAAAGAATGCGGAATGGAAAGAGATCACTGATGTGGTCAACAGTGTTGCCGTAGTAAATCAGACTCGAGCTGAAGTTTTTTTAATTTAAACATCCTTGACATACGTATGCTATAGTCATAATAGTAATACAGACTTATAATGCAATCTCTTAGGCCTACATGGTGTACCTATATTTAAATAAACACACAGTAGCAGAGTTTAAGCAGTGTCTTTTATTTGTTTTTTGAGTCAGAACGAGGCAATGGCTGTGAGGAAGAGCGAGAGTCCTCCGGCCCCCATGCTGGACCACCACCTTGACTCTGTCTCTTGACAGCAGAGGGGCTGGAAAAACAAGCCAAAATTAAAGCTGCGAGCAGCGATGGACGGGCCCTCGCGCCTCTGCGTGCGTCGGGGTCACCGGCGGACGCCGCTCCTTGCAACCGTGCATTGCTTACGCCGCAAATCGTCACCAATGAAAAGGGAACTCCCCGCCAAGTACAACGATAACTCACACAAGACTCTACGTCATGCGGTTCATTAGCTGTGAAAAGGGGGCGTGGCCAAAGCATAGGGGGCAGGCCAAACCATCACCAATTAAAAAGGAAGTCTGTGCTGAATTAAATGATACCTCACATAAGACTCTACCTTAAACGGGTCAAAAGTTATGAAAGTGGGCGTGGCTTCAGCATAGGAGGCGGGCCAAACCGTGACCAATGCATAAGGAAGTCTCTGCTGAGTTCGTTGATATGTCACATAAGACTCTTCCGAAACGGGTCAAAAGTTATGAAAGGGGGCGTGTCTTAACCATAGGGGGCGGATCAAACCATGACCAATGAATAAGGAAGTCTCTGCTGAGTTCAATGATGCCTCACACAAGGGTATAGCTTAAACAGTTGAAATGTTATGAAAGGGACGTGGCTTAAGCATAGGGGGCAGGCCAAACCATCACCAATGAAGAAGGAAGTCTCTGCTGAGTTCAATGACACCTCAAACAAGACTCTACCTTAAACGTTTACCTTAAATGTTATGAAAGGGGGTGTGGCTTGAGTAAGTGGGCGTGGCCATATTATAGGGGGCAGCTCAGTATCACATGTAGACCACACATTCCGAGTTTAATGTAAATCGGATGATGTTTGTCATATAAGGCGTATTTCCTGTTGCCAGCGGGGGGCGCTATGACCAAAAGTCAATTTTGGCCTGTAGGTGTAGGCCTGGACCCTTGTCAATCGTGAGAAATTTCGGGCAGATACGACAACGTACACTCAAGTTACAACAACTTCTTTGTTCATCGCTAAACACTCAAAATGGCCGCCACGCCACGGCCACACCATCTGACGAAAAGTTTTTATTTTAATAACTTTTCATCGTTAAGGTGTTGGGATGGTACAGACCAAGGTTGAAGTCCGCAGGATGAAATCTGTAGGAGGAGTTCGTTAAAGTATAGCACCTTGACTTTTAGGCCTACTTCCTGTTGCCACTAGGGGGCGCTATGACTTTAAGTAAATATCGGCCGTTACTTGTCCTCAGGGTTGGACTCTTATGAATCCTGAAAAGTTTCGAGGTAATTGGACAACGTACACTCGAGTTACACCCACTTCCTCTTTCGGCGGCGAAACGCACAAAATGGCCGCCACGCCACGGCCACGCCCTATGACGAAAAGTTTTTCTTTTAACAAATTTTCATCTTTAACATCTTAAGATGGCACAGACTGAGTTTGAAGTTGATTGGATGAAATCTCTAGGAGAGGTTTGTTAAAGTACGACATGTGGAAATGGCCAAAATTGCACTAATTTCGAACTTTGAAATCAAAATGGCGGACTTCCTGTGTGGTTTAGGGTATGGTTCTAATGACGTATTTTGTACATCTTGACATGTTACATATGTGTACCAAGTTTCGTTAGTCTACGTAAATTTTCACCAGACTTGATGCGACCGCCAATTTTGGTGAGTTTTTGAATATGTTAAGCCCCTCAAAAAGCCAATTCATTTGACGGGAAAAAAATTATTCCTTCAGTTTCAATAGGGCCTTCGCCGCTGCCGGCACTCAGGCCCTAATAACTTGTTCCATGGCAGAAATACGTCGTTCACTTGTGGCCATTAATGACACTTTAAAAGACAAACGAAAACCTGAAGAATAAATAAAAATTTTCGTCATGTTTCCTCTATTGAGTATCATTGCCAAACATAACACTATACCTTTTAAAAGCGAGGAATAATATCCTGTCTCATTCGTATAGCCCCCAGTTGGGGCTGTGCTGGACACTGCTCTCTGGGCATCAGGTCATCTGGCTCCATCACTACATTTATGGCACCCTGTTTTCCTGCACAAATGTTGTGCAGAACCGCACAGGCTAAAACTATGTTGCAGACTTTTTCTGTATAGTAAGGTCCCCCCCCATGATGCAAGACAGAGCCATCTGTCCTTAATCAGTCCAATGGCACCCTCCACCGTGGCCCGTGGGCGTACGTGTGCACTGTTGTACCGGTGCATGAAGGTCTTCTAAAAGAGACAGAGCTGCCATTGCTGATAAGTGACCAACTGATGACTTCTCCTTCTCCTGTTAAACTGATTATATGCTGCACCGCAAGTCCACACTGACTCGGAAACTTGCGTACACGAGTTCAGACCAGACGTGAGATTTTATCGCAGCCTACGCTCACGTTCAAATTGATAAATGCCGAGCTTTGCGTAGGAATCGGCGTACACTCGACCTATTCCTGATTTAGGTCGTACGCAAGTTTCATAAATGAGGGCCATTGACTTTAATGGGAACCTAATGACTCCGCCGCTGTTCTGGAGCCGTTACACAGCCGGTGGAAATTGGGGGTAAGTGTGCTGATAATGTACATTGAATCATAATTGTTGCATGGCACAGGCTGCTATACTCTAAGGGTGTTTCTTGCAGGCATCTGTCATCCAAACTGTTTTGTATTGTTATTGCCATAGTTGCCAAAAAAGTGCCGGACAGTCCCAGCCGCCAAAACACCTCCACAGAACATGTAAAATGACTGACCAGAGACTTCTTTCATGAGAAAAAAGGAAAATACAGAGGAATAAAAAGAGAGAGGGATTAAGAAAGTAAAGAGAAAAGTAAAAGGAAGGTAGGCTCCTTTAAAGCTGTGGAGTAAAAGGTTACAGTGAGGTTAAAAGAACTTAATACTCACAGGTTCGGAGGCCTTGTGGGTGCTTAGGCCGTTGTCTGAAAGAAAGAGGCCCTCTTTGGGGACCCCCTGGGTCCACACAGTCTCCAAGTTAATAAAAGAGAATAAAAAGCCGCACTAAAAGTTGATAAAAGGCCATCCTGTATAGGTGGGGAGTTTAGTAGTCTTCACAGTGCACACACAATAAGTTCAGCTCACTCACCCCTCAGGTCTCCTGGCTGGCTGGCTGGCTTGTTAAAACAATCCTCCATTAAAATGAGCTGTTGCAGGTTAAAATCCTCCAGTGAGATTAAAGGCAATGACTGCTTTAAAAAAAGGGGTTAAAATCCACGTTAAAAAGATGCCATAAAAAGGTTGTAAAAGAACTTCAAAGTAGAGCTCTCTACGTTTCACTGGCTTCATCAGGAGAGAATAACCAGAGATTGCCTAAGTTTAACAGAAATGTTTGGGGTGGGGCCATCATCACACCCCCAACCAGCACCGGACTAAGACACGAGGAGGGGAAGCAAGTGAAGGAAACGTGGATGCAATTTAAGGACCTGAGATGTACCCATAGTGTGCTCATTAGTGAAAACAGGTGTGCATCATTAACACTTTCAGCAGCGAGTGTGTGGACTCTGACAAGAGGAGGGAGGAGTCTTTAAACTGCTATGTACTAGATTAATCTTTTTTAAAGTCTGTCTGCTATTACGTATGTTTGAGTCTGGACTCGAGACTTTTTTTCCATCTAGAACGGGCACTGACATTGGTCACCTATACTCCTGGCTGCATCCTCTGAGCCTGTTTTATTATTATTATTATTATTATTATTATTATTATTAGGTGCCGAGCAGCGAAGCTGCGTGGACCCTATTGTATTTGCCTATTTCTTCTTCCTAAGAAATCCATGTTCCCATGCAAAAAAACTCAACAAACATTGCACATAAGTCCAGTCCTATGCTAAACTTAATCAGTGCGATTTTTGTGCCTGATGGTGGCGCTACGACAATCTAAAATTCTAAACTTTAAAAATGCATAACAAAATCAGCCGAACATGCTACAAAGTCGCAACTTATGCCAAACTGTAGCCCCAGTAGAGCAGAAACTATGCTCTGCTGTTACCTTGTAGCAATTTAAAGTTAAAGTGATGGTTCAGAGTAATTTCACCCTAGGGTCCTTTGCACCATGACCTCGAGCCAAACAGTCAATGCAAAATATAACTTCTTTAAAGATCAGTTTGGCATTTATTGAGCTTTGTGAAAATATATCACAGGCAGGCATGCAGCGACTTTGAGTTTGTGAAAAGCGCTATATAAATTCAATTTATTATTATTTATTATGTATATGTTGTCTTGATCAAGTACACAAGTTTTCTAATATGAAATAAATCTTATTTACAGCAAGCCTGCTCCTTGTCTACTAGGTGTTGCGATGCCACTGGTGACATCACCCAGATAACAGCTCCCTGAGATCAGAACCTGCCTACGGCCTCAGTGGTTCAGAGTTGGAACCTGTGGTGTTGCAAGATGATCATACATGTATCTAAGCAGGTGTTGTGCTGTGGACAACTGCCCTGCATATTTTAAATGTGTGTCTGCATTAACACACCTGATTCTGATTAACAATTGATTGAGGGAGAAGGTCACAGGAAGGCAAAGAGGCCCCTATGCGTGCGATGGTGACATCTGGTTCAGATGTTTAAGTTGATAATAAATTAGAGTAACTGATTGAGGAACTAAGTGACTAACTGATTGAGTAACAAATGGCCTTTTGAGGGTCTACAGGATGCTTGAGTCTATTAGAGTAGGGGGACTTGTCAGCATTAGGATAATATCATGGATGAGGGTTTCCAGATGTGAGTTTCAGAATCTATAAGACTGTAAGTGATCCGAAGTTCGAAGAGAACACTTTGGTCTGTGCAACAGTGCATGGCTAGGTGTTCTTCCTCATGAGAATCTTGTTCAATATTGAATAAAGCTGCCTATAATCTGAAATCATCGGAGTCGTCATCTTTGAGCATCTCCATCATCATTTCCAGAGAGTTCCATCTCTCAACAATCAGTCCAGTTCCAGTTAAGGAAAATCATGTTGTAAGGCTCGTTTGAGATGAACTGCGCCTCGCCTGTAAAGTGGACGAGACCAGGCGGCAGCAGCCGGGGGCGGAGACAAAAATCTGCTCTCAAGTCAGACAGGGCGTTTCCCAATCTGTGTTCTTCTATTGACTTGTGTTCTTGTGTCCCTGTGAAACGTCATCTCGTGTTGCCAAAGTACTGTCCCAATACACAAGTTCCCATTTCACCAAGAACAGTTAAGATTCCCTGATGTATTCTTGACACGCCCATTTACCGAGGATACATCGGTTGGTAACTTGTATGAACTTCGCAGCACCTGTATCCCAGCATTCATTTCGGCATTCAATGATGGTTGGATTTCCAGTACATAGACAGCCCAAAAACGGGACAATTTTAACAATTTTCGCCATCTTATTCATCACTAAATTCACTTCTGACAACATTTTAGGCGAGAAATGAAAGGTTTATATTTCGAATATAGGCAGTCTTGCGAAAATCTTTGCCGAATTGACAATTTGCTCCAAAGTTTTCGGAGTTTTCGGAGCTCCATAAAATGACGCGGCCGCCAGCTTGCGCCTGCCGGGGCCGCTTGCTCGGCGCTCGGACAGTCTCACTCGGAGATCCCGCTGTAGGACCCCGGAGGTCTTTTAGACCGGTCCCGTAAATAAGAGGCTTTTATTTCGCCGTTTCGGATCGTTTGTGTAAATATCACAACACATGTGGTTAACTGTCTTTTCGGAGTTAAACTCAACAAGCACACACACACACACACACACACACACACACACACACACAGAGGAGAGATATACCATAGATAGACTGTATATTATTAGTCTATGAGATACACCCGTTTCTTTTCGGGAGACTTGTTTAAATTACGCCATATGCTATAGCCTACATTATATTTTGTAGTTAGTTCATATTTTTGGTGTATTTGTTTTCTGATTTATTAGAAGTTGAGTTTCAGTCTATATGATAAATAAACAGTTGTACATAAAGTGGTAACATTCCATGACATGTTATGTAGACTAAAGAGGAGACACCAACCTTTGTAATTTAAATTTCTAATTTCCATCTCCCTGGGCATATACAGTGCACTACAATAATATAGAAATGATAATTCCACATAACACTAATAGGAACACATAGGACACACCAGTGCATATGCCTACCTATTAGTTTAATTTAAACTGACTTAAACTTATATGCTAATAATAGTAGGGATTGCGTTCCACTCTTTTGAATAAGTAAGGGGTGTTTGAGCTAAACCATACACAATAAAATTAAAGCTCAATTAGTTTTATTTTTCAATATTATTGCAATAGTTGTAGCATTATGAGGTTTTCTTGTCCGGAGATTGTTTTAATACAAAGTGGTTATATTGTTGTGGTTCTTATTTCTAGCTGGTATTTTGGAGCCTTGCAGGTAGCCTCTGTGCTGGGGGTGTTGAGCAATAACAGGAAGAACGCATCGTCTCAAACTGTTAACAGAGTTTTCTGTGCTTGTGAACTTGCGAGTTAATTCTTCCAAGAACAACCAGCAAGAATGTTCTCCCGAAGAACACAAGTCCGTAGTTTGCATTCTTGGTATTGAGAAATGCCCACAGTTTTCCAGCTGATTCCAGCAGCCTTCAGGCTGAACAGGAAGTGACAGAAACACTGTGGTCCAATTCTGATTTACTAAAATGTTATCAGACCCATATATCAGCTCTTACACAGTCTCCAGTTGTTTTTATTATGACAGAGTAGCTGTCAAAATGCGCTACATGCGATCTGTTGCTGATTTTAATTAACAACAGACTGTAGATCCATAATCTGAACAGATGTAGTCTCTCTGACTTCTAAACATAACTATAAGCCAGACAACATGTGTTCTGTACAGAATAAGCTTTTAAATCAGAGAAATCACAGTTAAAATCAATAAAAAGTTTATATAATCAGCTGAGGGGTCGGTGTTTCCCAGCATGCCCTGGGTCCGCATGGGTCTGGCAGTCGGTGGAGAGCAACTGCGGCGCCTGGCTCTAAAAACTGTGGCCGCCTTGATCTTGTGAAATTATCGTTGCCCACGTGTGATGACATCAGAGCAAGTCGGGATCAAGTCGGACACAAATCTAACCGGCATGCATTTGGCGGCGATCGCCGGTGATCGATTCTGCACAGATCTGGCTCATCTCGAACGGCTGACTCAATAAAATATAGCCAAATATCTAGAAGAGTCATCACCTGGACAACAGCTTACTGAGATCAGTGTTGACCTTTGGACCTGAAGATTGAGAGATCAAACGGCTACAATGTCTCATCTTCTACATAATCAGCCATTGTTGTTTGGAAACCTTCCCTGTATGTTTTACATGTTTCAGAGCATCAACACACCTGTCTGAATTGATCAGTTCATTAGTTTGTGTCCTAGGTTAACATGCCACTGTCTACTCTGGCATTATGCTTATGTGGGGACTGGAGACACAAAATCAAAGATATTTTAATTTAGAAGCTTTAAATAATTAACAGTTCGTATGGTTATGATTATAGACCATGTATTTATAATTTGACACCTCTTCCTGCTTAAAAACCTGTTCGGACCTGTTGAGTCCATAGATTCATTTGGCTTAGCATAATTTGACCTATTTTACTTAACTATCTTCTAAGTGTTTACTGTTTTCTTCACCTCTTTTAGCTTGATTTGTTCAAGTGAGCTACAAAACAGGCCAGCCTGTTCAATATTGATGTTCCTCTTTCATCTTGATCTTTAGTTTTCATGGTTGATTTTGGAGTGTCAGTTTGATCCATTCACACTTATTAAAGATTCTGCCATCATTATGTCTGATGCTACTATTGTGCTCTCATACTTGTGGTGTATGTTATATGTACCCACATACATCTTATTACGATTTAGCTAAATAGATTACATTTTTGGTCCTTTGATGAAGTGCAAAAAAACATTGTTTCCATGGTAGCTCTACCAGCATCAACCGACTCCAACTGGTCCAGAACTCAGCCGCCCGCCTCATCACCCGCTCCAAATCCTGGTACCACATCACTCCAGTCCTAAAACAACTCCACTGGCTTCCTATCTCCCACCGGATCACATACAAAATCCTGGTCCTCACCTACAAAGCCCTCCACCATCTGGCCCCCTCATACCTCACTGACCTCCTCTCCCCGTACCAACCCTCACGGTCCCTCAGATCCACCTCAGCTGGTCTCCTCTCCATCCAAAAGTCAAAACTCCGCAGTTTTGGGGACAGAGCATTCTCCAGAGCAGCTCCCAGGCTCTGGAACTCCCTCCCCCAAGAGATCCGCACCTATGAGTCCCTCAACATCTTCCAGTCCCACCTCAAGACCCATCTCTTCACCTCTGCCTATCACTAGTCCTACGCCCGCTCTCCAAACTGTGCCTGAATCTTGTTTTGTTTGTTTTGTTTTGTTTTTATAATCTACCCTGCCCTGTAAAGCGACTTTGAGTCTATGAAAAGCGCTATAAAAATTCAATTTATTATTATTATTATTAGCTGTTTTTTTCAGTGAATAACCCCATTGGAGTGTCTTGCTCTTTCACTTACTTTTGGGTGTACTATATTTCTCAGCTCTGGGATGAGCGTGGTAGGCCACATTTGATATGCCTTACATACCAGAGGTAGGTAATTAGGGGCTGAGCAATGAAGCTGCGGGGACCCTATTGTTTTTGCCTGTATTATTAGGGGCCGAGCAGCAGGGAGCTTTTTTTGATTTTGGCCACAAACACAATTTCACTGAACACTTTGTACTGTGGATTCTTCAACACAAGTGATTCGTTTTAAAAATGGGAAGTTTTGTATTTTTTAGGGACACCTGTGTTTTTAGTGACACCTGTCTATAACCTCATTTGATCCTACAGTGTTGTTACACTGTACTTGCTTTTGGATCATTACAAAAAATAATGCAAAATGATTATCTTAAAATAAAAGATATAGTGTCTCTTGCATCACATACATTATGGACAAGTATCCAAGTGGTCTTGAAGAGGATTCTATTTCTTGACCAGTGATGCCACGTAACGCGTTACTTGTAACGCGTTACTCTAATCTGAGCACTTTTTTCAGTAACGAGTAATCTAACGCGTTACTATTTCCAAACCAGTAATCAGATTAGAGTTACTTATCCAAGTCACTGTGCGTTACTATTTTTGTCATTTTCCTTAGTAAAAATATATATTTTAGCTTTCTTCTTGCATCTCGGGGAGTGAAGTCACGTATGCGACAAGTCACGTTTTCAGCATGAGGACAGTTCACGTGTACCACACAGCGACACAAACGTAAACAACAATGGAGGGAGGAGAGCGATGCGTGCTTTCTAGCTGGAAATACAGTCGATATTTTGAGTTTGTGTCAGCTAAAGATGGCAGTATTAAGGTTCGTTGTACACTCTGTGCTGGTGGAGACAAAATGCCATCTAGCTACAAAAACGCTACGTCAAATTTGAAGAAACATTTGGAGTCGCAGCACTGCAGTCAAACTTACAGAGCAAGTCCCACCAGGTGGAGCGAAGCAGAGAGCAGGAGGTCCCACACCACCCGGACAACAAAAGCTGGACTGGACCAGTAAGTGGGGGAGAGTTGAAGAAGTTGGTCTGGCAGTATGTTGTAGAGGAAATGCTGCCCTTAAATACCGTTGACTGGCTCTCTTTTGTGCCATAATAAACCAGATCCTACTACTGACAATGCCGAGCTGCTTCACAGTAAACCGGTTGTCATTTTTATGTTGAGGCTGTGGGGGTGTTGTCGGTAGTTGCTGAATGTAACTAATAAAGTACCTTGTAATCTAACTTCGTTACTTTTAAAACAAGTAATCTGTAAAGTAACTAAATTACTTTTAAAATCAAGTAATCTGTAAAGTAACTAAGTTACTTTTTCAAAGTAACTGTGGCAAACACTGGTCTTGACTAGTCCTGGTCTTGGACTTGACAAAGGTTGACTTGACTACACCACTATCACCTTGTCATCTCAACTGCTATACTCCATTACTATCCTGCAAAATACAAGTCAACAGCTCCATCTTCTGACAAGTCAGCTGGGGTCTCATTTATAAACGTGGCGTACGCACAAAACGGGGCTGAAACGTGCGTACGCCACATCCCACGCAAAGGTTGTGATTTATAAAAAACAAACTTGACGGGAGAATGTGCGGTCCTCCACGCAAACTCTGACCCATGCGTACGCACATTATGGAGACAAAATAGGAATTGGCGACGCAGATGGTGAGGTGGTGAACTGAAGTCAGACTGCAGAAAGTAAATGGGAATAACTATAAGAGTAGAAAAAATAAAAATATTGATGCCTCGCACATTTTTTCACTCCATATCATCCACGTTACCATGAAGATTAAATCCAGCAGTGTTATTTGCGCTTGTACTCAGTGATAACTGTTCCATGAACTGAAATCTTAAATAAAAATTTGTTCTTAATATTTAATCGGCGCTGTCTCGCCGTCACATTGTCCACTACGGAGCGCAGGAGGAGGAGATGGCCTGACTGAATGGAATACCGGATATCATCAAATACCCTACCATTAGATAACTGCAGAACACAGTGTAAATAACTAAATATCTATCTTTAAAACTGTGCATATATCATCAAATGTCAAAGTCTGGAAATACAGCCGTTAAGCTCTCCCGCAATCGTTACGCTCTATCTCCTTGTTATCGGTCTATAATTTAATACTGTTTATAACAAACCCTGCATGAAGAAATGTGTGTTTGCCTATTACATTTCGATTTCAAATTGTATCTCTGGGTGGGGGATACCACTAGTTGATGCTGTGATTTTAGCAAGGTGTTAACAATCACAAATTGTTGTAGACTAAACATATAAATACTGCGGTGAACCCGTGCGTAATGCTGCATGATGGCCCTGCTGGCCCTGCAGGAGGACTGCAATGGAAGAATCAGGAGAAAAAGAGACTTCAGGGACCATGACGATGACTGGCTCATATGCCGATTTAAATTCCCTAATGTAGCTGTAATAGTAATATAGCTGAGCTCTTGGATCTATGTACTGAATTGGGTCCAGTAGAGAAGGCAACGTGCCGGAACCGTGCCATCCCGGTCCAAATAGAGGTCCTCGCCACTCTGGGGGAAACCGGCTGTTTTCAGAGGGAAATGGCTGACAACTAAGTGTTTTTTTACATAAATATTATATATAATCTTCAACTTCATCACTAAGGCTTGTTAATATATAGTTCTGTTAAATCTTATTATATACGTCTGGTATACCGAAGCTGTCCCCGAGTGCCGTACGTAATGCCTGCTGATTTGGAAGATTTTATTAATAAAGGTAGTATATAGATCCGGTTTCCATACGCTGTGCGACAACAGGCCGAAATTATAATTCAATTGGCAGCAATTCCCGAGCGTCTGAGAGGATTTTTAAAGCTTTGTTTGTTTTCTCCGCCAGTCGTCATGATTCGAAATGTTTCGGTGTAACAAAGAACAACTGCCAGGGTCATTAACATACTGATCATCATTCCCGAGGTGCTTTACATTGACTATTTATGGTTAAAAATGGGCGTGTACAGGGCGGGATAAGAGGCTGATCCACGTACGCACACTTGTAGTCAATCTGTGATTTATAAAGGGAACATTGCTTACAGGTGTGCGTACGCACGGTTTTATAAATCTGACTTTTTTTCGGCGTACGCCAATTTTGGCTTTTGGGCGTACGTACACTTATAGTAAGGATCCTACGCACAGTTTTATAAATGAGACCCCAGAGCATTTCATGAATAACTGTGGCAGTTTGAGTTTGCAGATAATGTAGCTCTACACTGAACAATAATTGTTGCATGGCACAGGCATTAACACCTGCCTCATTTAGTTTGGTTGAATCACACTAGGGTTGGTTTTCCCCCTTGGTGCGGTTCGTTTGGGCAGGTTTGAATGCAACAATCACACTCAGATGCCCAGGAGTATGAAGGCTAATAAGACACCTAAACAATCAAATACTTTTTCATCATATTTAACCCTAGCCCTAGTTTCTCTCTGACTTTAATTAATCCCTCCTTTCCTGACCCTATTTACAGACGCGACACCTTTCTGGATGACATCACAATACCTGCCAGCCAAAAGTTGTACCACTGCTTTTTTTATTTAACAAAGCCCTGCTGCCTAAACATAGTGGCCCTAAATTATTTAAATGAATGAAAGGGCTGCGTTTTTTTCACACAATGTTGTCTAATGCGGCTTCATAGCTCTAAAATGCCTATCACGTAGTGAGAATTAGGGATGATTGGAAAACGGCCAGTAAGAGTATCTGGTTCTGTCTGTTTAACTGATTAATGCCCTGCAGGCTTGTAACCCCTGGTGACCCGTGTTCTTAGAGACACGGTAAACACATTCTCTCAACCCCCCCCCCCCCCTCTGTAGCTTTTACTGTTACTGTAGTTTTATTTATTTTTCTTCTGTGTTTCACCACATCATTATTGTCTCTTGTGGTTTTTCTTGACCAGTCCAGGACATGGAGTTACATTATGTATATGTCTTTTTTATTATATTTCATGTAACTTGACAAAAAAAATATCACAATGCTATGTCCAATGGAATGAAATACATTAAATGTGATCATTTTTCTAATAAAAAAGACTTTAAATGACAATGCAACGCATTCATATAATTTGTCTAAAATAAGTTAAATGTAACTCATTATCTGATGAATTGTAAATAATCCTGACTTTTAAAAATCCTGACTTTTAAAAGTACCTGTTGTTTAACTCTTTGCCAAAAGAACTTTATAGTGCTTTAAATATTTGTGTCGGAGACAACAAATGTGATACAGGGATCAAACATGAATGGCACTAAAGTGAAAAAACAACTTTTCTCCCTGAGCTGAAAGAGAACATGATCTGTTGTGCTGACAGTTGTATCTGATAAACAACAGCTGATGGTTTTCTCTACTTGACGGGAAAGTGTGGCTGTTCAGGGGCATCTTTTTTCTCTGTGAAACAGGAGCCCAGCAGGCCTGTACTTTCTGTTAGAAACAACATGGACACACAGGTCTTTTAATTGATGGGTAATCATATCATCACTTTCTGTATTTGATAATTCACTCACTGAACAGCAGGAACATATTCATTCATTTACCGAGTCTGATCTCAGTCCCTCCAGCGCCTCTCTACAGCATGTTGGTTTCAGAGGAGCCAGGCTGCAGTATCTGAAGAGTTACAATGAGTTTAACTGCTTTTCTAAACCAGGGGTACAAGAAGGCATAGATCACAGGGTTTAGACAAGAGTTAGACAAATACAGAATGACTGATAAGGGATGAATTAAAGCTACAATCCAGTTGTAAGGTACCCATGTTAAGATGCATATCGGGCATACACATATTAGAAAAACAATTACAAGAACACCAAGCTTCCTGGCTGCTTTCAGCTCTGATTTCTTTGCCTTTGGAGTCACTGAATGCTGGAGTGTGACAGCTGTAATGTGAGAGCGCATGGCACGAGCCTGAGACACAGCCACGGCAAATACTCTCAGATACAGAGCTATGATGACAGTAACTGGAAGAATAAAGTTAATAAAAAGATCAAAAAGCAGTGAGCTGGCATCACTGTACATAAGACATTCTCCGTAGCAGAGTTTATAACTCCCTGGTTGAGTCGGAAGATCCTTTACATAGAGAAGGCTGTAGGTAACAGAACAGAGCCAACACAGACAAACACAGAATTTAACTCTTCTTGCAGTGACTTTAGTGGTGTAATGCAGAGGGTCACAAATAGCCACATAACGGTCAGCTGATATGAGAACTATGTCACCTATTGAGGCTGAGGGAATGATGAGGCAAATAAGAGTATACGTAGAACACACAAAGTCACCAAGAAACCAGCAGGATGTTCTGCTGAGAACTTCTAGAGGTATCACCTGGAGGCCCACTAGAAGGTCTGAGACAACCAGAGAGAGGAGGAGGATGTTGGTGGGTGTGTGGAGCTGTCTGGAGGGAAAGAGAAAAGCACCATTTAACCAACAAGAGTGATAAAACCAGTATTCAAAATGAAAATACAAATCCAAATGAGTTTGAACATTTTTGGTTCTACCACATCAGTAGTAACCAGTGTTGTAACGTAACGGAGTACAAATACTTCGTTACTGTACTTAAGTAGAAATTTCACGTATCTGTACTTTACTTCGCTATTTAAATTTATGTCAACTTTCACTTTTACTCCACTACATTTCCTAGATAAAATGTATACTTTTACTCCGTTATATTTCCACTAAGCATCTTCGTTACTCGTTACTAAAAAATAAAATTAGAAGAAATGTGTGCTACTGCAATAAGGGACGTTTGGCGAATCACTGCTCCTAGATTGTAATTACGCACACTCCGCACACCGCGCGCTCTATTTCAGCGCTTGTTTGTTGCAAACCGCCATGGAAGCATGAACCTACTGGAGGACCTCCCGTTATCGTAGACCACCAGGCTCGACATAAGCAATGGCCCGATGGCCCGCCCGGGGCCAATAAATACGTATGTCGGGCTGGTTGCAGCCACAGTCACTGGTGTGTGCGTTACTTCACGCAGCACATGTAGCCTACTGACTGGAAACCTTACCGAGGATTATTTACCGGCTATGGCGCAGATGAACTAACGCTACACTCGTTACTGTAAGTAGGTAGCCTACAATAGAACCTCCATGATTAAAGAGTCAATACTTGTCAATAACCCACGTACCTGTTCTACAGGCAGAAACACGTAGAAACCCATATCTCAGTCTGATCTGTCTGCGCTGTCCACTCTCGTCCACCGCGCTGTGCAAACACAGCTCTACTCTGCAAACAGCGACTTTACAAACGAGCTAAAATGAAAGATGTCAGTTTGTAGTCTAACTGTTTGTCTTAATTTGTAACCAATCTTGAACTTTGGACAAACTCGAGCCATCCTCTTGCTGGAGCGGTAAACCTATGGATGTATTTTTAGACCAAAACAAATACACGTGGCTACTTAATATGCACGTGAATGACGCGTTCTTCATTGTTGATGATGTTGCCAGTTGTATTATTTAGCAACAGAATCGTCTTATTTCAAATTAGGAATACAGGACTAATCTGAGATCATGTTCTAGTTAAGTAGCCTATCTAGTTAGCATTATGGATTTTCCATGTTTGCTTACTAATGTAAAAAATATAGCATTAATTTAGTAAGAAAGTGAAAATATCAAGATGACAAGATGATGCGTTTTAGGTATATTTTTATTTTCTTTATTTGAATGTAGTTGATGACCCCCTGGTCTAGCTTTGCTGCTAATGGCACAACATCCAGTGGCAGTGGCTAGCTTTTTTTCCTGCTTTTTTGTCCTTTTCCAATCACACCTATGATATTTCTTTCAGGGCCAGTAAAAATGTAGAAGGGGCCAGCAAAACTCTGATCTACTGGCCCCCGGGGGCCAGTGGGGATTTTTTTTATGTTGAGCCCTGCGACCACCCCGACAATAGTGGTGAACTCGGTGAACAGGGTAGTGGTGAAGATAACGTCATACACCCGTGTTGCAAGAAATGTTGCTGTACATTGATGTCAGCTCTAAACATATGCTGTTTGTTCTTTGAACTTAAGAGAATTGTGTCTGAAAAGTCCCTGAATATGCTTTATGCTTTACTATAAGAAAGCCACAATAAAAGTTCTAACCGCTTGCTTTTAAAAAAAACAACTTTTACTTTTACTTTTGATACTTAAGTACATTAAATATCAGAAAATTACTTTTGATACTTAAGTACAGTATATATCAGATACTTTAAGAGTTTTACTTAAGTAATATTCTAAAAGGTAACTTTCACTTCTACCGAAGTCTTTTTCTAGTACGATACTTGTACTTTTACTCAAGTATTTCTTTCTAATACTTTATACAACACTGGTAGTAACCATATGTTTAAGTGTAGACAGTTAAAATGACTTGGTTGAGGTCACGGTGGACAGAAACAATGCTTAATATTGGTAAGAGAGTGGACATGAACAACAGTCTCTGGCATCAAAGTCAGACATTTGGAGCAATATTATTCAGTACTAACTCAAAGACAATTCTTCTAAATATACAGCAGCCGTTCACATTTTTAAGTTACAATTCCTGTAGAGAGAAGCTGAGAAGTTAATATCTGCCTGAAGTGGGAGATAGAGATGATGATGAGCAGGTTGAGAGTCACAGTGATTGGAGAGATGGAGTAGAACATAATGGTAACTGTTTGGGGCCAAGGCGAGGGCTTCCAGCAGGAGGTGTTTGGGAACTGTGGAAAGCAGAGCTCGGCTCTGTCCTCAACCTCCATCTGCAGAGATCTGCAGATAGCTGCAGCTCTGGCAGCTTTCTGAACAAACCTGAGTCATGTAACTGAATTATCTCTCTCACATTCTCTTCATCCCCTCCTCTCTCTCACTCCCTGTTGGACTCTGATGCCCCTCCTCCCTCGCTCTGCACATCCCACCATCATCATTGCTCTCTATGTAACCCTGTCTTTCTCACTGTCTCTCTATCCAATCTCTCTTTTGTCATTTTCTACACTTGTTTCCTTTCCTTTGTCCTATTATTGTCCTACGGGTTACTTTTCAAGTTTCTAAAACAGTAGTCTTGCTTTGCCAGCTGTGTCTACGCAGAACAGTCTGGCTACCCCACAAATGCATTCTGGGATAGGAAAAAAACAATTTTCATTTCTTTAACCCAATCACAATTGACTCGGGAGGCGCAAAAGTCTGTATGCAGAGACGGTGTCTCTGCAAAACAGTCTGTTTTGTTGACACATTTGCACCTGACAAATGAAAACGCCACATGCAATAATAAATTAACTTAACTCACAAAATACAGTGATGTGAGCTATTTAAATTAGATGTCTATATGGTTAAACATCATGTGCTCTACTAGAGTATCTCCGTGTGTATTTTTTCCATAACAATCCCACCGATAGGCCCAGAAAACTCTGCTGGATATCTCGAATCAGCCAGTTGGAGATCACCAATGTTTCCTCTCTAGCGTTTAGCTTAGTGCAGGGCCAGTGAAACCATACACAACGGTGGCTAAGGTGTGTCTTTCTCCCCAGCTGACCAAATATGGTCACTTCTGTCTTCAAAATACCAAGATAGTGTTGGCCAAAATGCAAACTCCTAGAATCAAAACAGCAGTCAGATGCTACGTCCATCATATTTACAATCTATGGTTTGCTGTCCGAGGAACTAGCCATTTAAGTTCGGATATTTGCATATTTGGCTAACATTTATTAGCTTATGTTAATTGTGAGTGAGAAGATTGTGAGGCTAATGTTAGCTAACATCAGACCTTGTGCAGACCTCTGCTTCGTCCCGTCTCTTCCTCATCAGTGGTAGTAGGAGAGAAGCTGCAGCTCTGGAAGCTTTCTGCCAAGCAGTGTTGGGAAGGATACTTTCAAAACATATTTTGTTACAGAATACAGAATACATGCCCACAAATGTAATTTGTAACGTATTCCGTTACATTATTCAATCTGAGTAACGTATTCTGAATACTTGGATTACTTCAGGATTACTTCCACATTGAATTGCGTTTTATAAGTGTAGAAATGCGACCATCACATACAGCTTACTAAACAGGCCTATAATGGTGTGTTCTTTTCATTCCAACTAGCTGAATGTGTACCTGAACAAGCAGATAGATTATTGTATTGGTAGTCCCGAACTGCATACTATAAAAATCTAACCGCGGTCTAAGCTACAACAAGCTAATTTTAGCTAACGTTAGTTAGCATGTCAAACGGGGCTGTCAGTCTTTAAACGGCTCTGGGGCTAGTAAATCAGCACGTATACGTATAGGAGAATGGAAAGTCCCACGTCAATGTTAAAATAGCAAGGTGACCAGTAAAACTACAGCAGACGACTACCCTTGACTAATTAAAAAATAACTTACTTTAAGATGCTTCTTCAGGTTGGAGGAGGAGTAATTTGGACGCTGAAAGGAGGTTGGTTGCTGGCAAGCAGTGGCTGCACGGCACAGTTATATGTCATTCTCCCTGTTCGTTCTTTAATGTGAAATGCTGTTTGAATTTCCAAGATAGAAACTTATTCCTGCCGTGTTATTCTGTCGTGCCGGTTCCGACTCCATTGTGACTGATCACGGAGCTATTTTTTTCGATTTCATATCGGGGCTTCTGGAAAATGCGATAGAGTTGTCTTAATTTATTCAGAGTGAATAAACTCGTGTACTTAAGTACATTTTTCACGTATCTGTACTTTACTTAAGTAAAATAAAAAGTGCATACTTTTGACTTTTACTTCGTTACATTTTGCAGCAATTATCTGTACTTTCTACTCCACTACATTTCTACAACGTTCCGTTACTTTCTCGTTACATTTTCAGATCAATTTTTCCCCGCAGCCAAAACATCTTCCTGACCGTCACACGTTTGCAGTCCGCAGGGAAGCCTTCAGCAGCGGCTCCTGCACCGGCGGCCGTCCGTCCAGCTCCTGTTGCCACTCACGATATTACGAATCCCACTATGGCCACGCCAATAGCCTCCCTACGGCTACTCCCGATACTCTGCTTGGTCATAAGCATAGACTTTAATATTATATGGTCATATTTCATTTTAATTTCTTTATTTTTGAAAGGGGACAGTGAACATTAATCAACATTGAAACAATGTAAATGTTCCCGAGTTAGCTCAAAAGTGCTAATTTTCATCGGTAGTCCCCCAGCCAGATGTAAAACAGGCAGCCTTTAAAATAATGACAGGTATAAAATCACAAGATAAAATTACATGCAACACATTATGGTTAATAAATACAATTCCAGTAAAATACTTATATAACATTTAAATGCACACAGATAACATTAGTGCCCACAAGTTTGGCTCTCTACCAGCCATTTTTTTGCATTCTTTTTGAACGAAAAGAATGACAAAGACTCTCTAGTAGTTGCCGGCACTGTGTTCCATTGCTGAACTGCTCTTACGGAGAAGACAGCCTGACCAAAAGCTGTTTTTCTCCGTGGGATAATGCAGTCTTCCCTCACTGCCCCTCTAGTTAACCTAACCTCACTGGATCTAAAATTTATAAAATCACATAGTGGAGGAGGTGCTAAACCATGTCTAATTTTATAAATTTAACAGATATTTTTGAATTTAATGAGATTATCCCAGGTAAGTAACTGATATTTCCTCAGGATACTACAGTGGTGGTAATGGTATGGTTTTTTGTCCAGTATTTTTAATGCTTGTTTGTATAGTATTTCTAATGGTTTTATTGTTGTAGAGTGGGTGTTGGACCAAGTTATTAAACAATATGTTATATGGGATAAAATCATAGAGAAAAAATATAACTTAGCAGCTTCTGTTGAAAGGAAGTCTGTAATGAATCTGAAGTTTGCTAGACTGAACTTAATCCTATTAGTTACTTTCTTAATGTGAGTTTTGAAGTTCAGGTTTGAGTCTACATGTAATCCTAAGTATTTATATTCTGTGACGACCTGTAATCTTTCTCCAGATATTAAAATCTCGGGTTTAATAATTTTATTATTTTTTGAGAAGAACATGGCAACTGTTTTAGATATATTCAATTGCAGACAGGATAGTTCAAGCCAGTTTGCGATCAATGACAAGGCCTCTGTTAGTTTTGAGGCAACTTCCTCTGTGGATTTTCCATAGGCCAATATAACTGTGTCATCAGCATACATCAAAGTGTCACAATTCCTACACAAAGATGGCAAATCGTTAATGTATAAACTGATATATATATGTATATATATATATATATATATATATATATATATATATATATATATATATATATATGTGAAGCATCTGTACAAACTCCCGGTCCTCTTCAGCTGTGAAGCTACGTACTTGTTGTCCAAGCCCGTATGTTCTCGCTAAATAAATGTGTGCAGCATTCACTGTCCCGTGGGAAATAATGCAAAGTCGAGCTTCATGCAGATCACCCTGATACACAACCAGAATTGTATATCAAAATGTAATCTAAGCCTTTTTTAATTATTAGAATATAGATATTAAGATAATAAATAATTACGCAAGTACTTTTACTTTTAATACTTAAAGTACATTTGAAAGCAGGTACTTTTTACTTTTACTTAAGTAAGGTTGTAATTGTGGTACTTCTACTTTTACTAAAGTAAATATGTCTCTGGTTATTTTTACTTTTACTTAAGTACTGAGATTCAGTACTTCCTCCACCACTATTGATTAATGATTTTAACCATTTGCTTAAAGATTGTTTTAAACCTCCACAGAATGCTGTTCCTTCCTCTTAGACTCTTAAAGACTAGAGAGGGACAGCTGCAGCCATGAACTCTTAGCCTAGAAGCTTTATTTTGGAGAGACACTAGCTTCTCATTTGTTTAACTTTTTAGCAGACAAAGACGAGAGGGCCACAAAACCATGTCTCCTTCTGCCTCCGGAGATAAACTGTTGTTTAGGCTAATATCGAGAACAGAGAGCAGAGAGGAAGGTGAGGATGGTTTGACTTTTTATGATGTCCTATTTTTAACTATGGCCAGGCTAAAAGATAAAGTGAGAGGGGTGGTTTAAGAGAGGTTTTGACTATATGATGATGTGATGTTTAGATTTTAGTTTAGAAATGCTCATTCACTTGTACCTGTGAATCTGTATTCTCATATTCTCATATTTTGCAAAATATAATAAATGCTCAAGGACCAGACTTTGGTTTAATTCTCAAACAGTCTTTATATGTCTTCATTTTTATCATTGATATTTACTAAACTCTGCTGCTTCAAGAAAACGTCCATCACAATTACTCCAAGGAATACACACTGGAAAACTATTACAGGATGAACATGAGATGCCAAGGGCACAATGAAAAACAAAGTGACAAAAGAACTCAAAGAATATGAGAGGTTAAATACACAAGGAATTAAGGCACAGCTGGAGTGGGCAGGGAACTGGAATAAATGATTGGGTAACAAGACGAACCAGAAGAACCAGAAAAAGTAGGATCGTAAAATGTCCAACAAGTCTTCCAAACCAATGACAATATAGGTTGTTTATCCCTACCCTCTTATACGACCCAGAGCAGCATTTCATTAATTGACTCTCGTTGGCAAGAAAATACTACCCACTACTTTTGTTTTCAAAGAGGAAACGATCCCTGGTCTCCTGGGTAAAAGTCTGGTTTTTGTTTGACCTGTCCACCACCCAAACCTGTTTTCTTACACAGAAATTGGCACTCTTATACTTTGTGTCCTTATATAATGTTTGCTCAATTGCTATGGCCCCGTCCGAACATGTTGGTGCACTCCGGCAGCACATCACCCCTAACCCTAACCCTCTTAACCTGCTAAACCATCCACTTTATTCACCAGCCAGTCTCTATTTGCTGCTGAGCTGCACCAAAGTCTTTGGTCAGTAGGGTTTTACGGCCCTGACACACCAACCCAAAAACCGTCCGTCGGACATTCTGGGGCAGTCAGTGACTCGATTCTGTTTGGTGTGATCCGTGCTTTGGTCTGTTGGGGGGGCCGTTGGCCTTCATTTTGGCTGACCTGACTTGCAGGATCGGAGGGCAGGCTGTTGGACTCAATGACCAATCTGATTGGTGGAGTGCAAACCCGGAAATGGCGAGCGGGATGAGTGACGAACGCCTCTCAAAATCAGACAAAAATCTTTTAAAGATCTGAAATGAAGACAGATTCAGCAACTATACATACATACATATATACAGTTGAAACCAGATATTTACATACACTTAAAAAAAAAACACAAAAACATTTATTTCTTTACTGTCATACATTAAATCAGAGTTAACTTTTTCTGTTTTAGATCAATACATATTAACATATTTTTTGCATTTGTTAAATGTCAGTATCAAGCGAGGGAGAATTTTTATGTATTTTTTTTATCACTTTCATCAAAGTCAGAAGTATACATACACTTCCTTTAGTATTTGGTAGAATTTCCCCTGAAACTGTTTCACTGGGTCAAAAGTTTTGGGTATCCTTCCACAAGCTTTCTACAATAGTTTGCTGGAATTTTGGCCCACTCCTCTTGACAGAACTGTGGATGCATATAAAGGCACACCTCAAACACAGAGCCTCTTTCTTTGACATCATGGGAAAATCAAGAGAAATCAACCAAGACATCAGGAAAAGAATTGTGGACCTCCACAAGTGTGGCTCATCCTTAGGTGCAATTTCCAGATGCCTGAAGGTCCCATGTTCATCTGTTCAGACAATAATACGCAAGAATAAAAAACATGGGAATGTACAACCATCATACCGCTCAGGAAGGAGATGGATTCTGAGTCCCAGAGAGGAATGTTTTTTGGTGCGAAATGTGCGAATCAATCCCAGGACAACAGCAAAAGACCTTGTGAAGATGCTAGCTGAAACTGGTAAGACAGTGTCATTATCCACAGTAAATGAGTCCTGTACCACTATGAGCTAAAAGGTTACTCTTGGAGAAGAAAGCCATTACTTCAAAACCACCATAAAAAAGCCAGACTACAGTTTGCAACTGCACACGGGGACAAAAATCTTAATTTCTGGAGACAAGTCCTGTGGTCTGACGAAACAAAAATTGAACTGTTCGGCCATAATGATAAACAGTGTATTTGGAGGAAAAAGGGCGAAGCTTTGAAGCCTCAGAACACCATCCCAACTATGAAGTATGGTGGTGGTAGTATAATGTTGTGTGGCTGCTTTGCTGCAGAAGGGACTGGTGCACTTCACAAAATAGATTGCATCATGAGAAAAGAAACTTTTGTGGATATATTGAAGCAACATCTGAAGACAGCAGCCAGGAAGTTAATGCTTGGGCGCAAATAGGTCTTCCAAATGGACAATGACCCCAAGCATACCTCCAAATTAGTTACAAAGTGGCTTAAGGACAAAAAGGTTAAGGTATTGGAGTGGCCATCACAAAGCCCTGATCTCAATCCCATAGAACATTTGTGGGCAGCACTGAAAAGGTGAGTGCGAGCAAGAAGGCCTACACACCTGACACAGTTACACCAGTTCTGTCAAGAGGAGTGGGCCAAAATTCCAGCAAACTATTGTAGAAAGCTTGTGGAAGGATACCCAAAACGTTTGGCCCAAGTCAAACAGTTTCAGGGGAAATTCTAGCAAATACTAAGGAAGTGTATGTATACTTCTGACTTTGATGAAAGTGATAAAAAAAAATACATAAAAATTATCCCTCGCTCGATTCTGACATTTAACAAATGCAGAAAATATGTTAATATGTATTGATCTAAAACAGAAAAAGTTTACTCTGATTTAATGTATGACAGTAAAGAAATAAATGTTTTTGTGGTTTTTTTTTAAGTGTATGTAAATAAAATGTTGCTGAAAATGTTTTCAGTAAAATACGAGATCGTAAAATACGAGATCGTATTTAGAACAAGCCACCATTATTGGTCAGCTGGAGAAGCCAGACCCACGTGACGCGTTCGGCATTTCCAGTTTTCATTTTTTGTATTCTGTCTCGCGCACGCGCAGAACGTACGCTCAAGTCGGCGTCGCTTCAGTATGTTCCAAGGCACTTTTTGGACCTCAGGGAGCAGTGGTGGAATGTAACTATCATTACTGTACTTCAGTAAACTTTTCACGTATCTGTACTTAAGGACAATCAATAGTGAATACTTTTGACTTTTACTTTTTGCAGCAATTATCTATACTTTTTACTCCACAACATTCCGTTACATTTTCTGATCAGTTTTTCCCCCTGCCAAAACGTCTTCCTGACCGTCACACATTTGCAGTCCGCAGGGAAGCCTTCAGCAGCGGTCGTCCAGCTCCCGATGCCGCTCGAGATATTACCAATCCCACTATGCCCACGCCAAGACCCGCCCTTCAGTAGTATTTATTGGCCAGGCGCGTACCGCTCCCGTTACTGCTGCTGATCCCGATTCTCTGCTTGGTCATATGTGAAGCATCCGTTCACATAGGTTCAATATACAACCTGCATATTTATCTTAAAAACACTCCTGGTCCTCCTCAGCTGTGAAGCCACGTACTTGTTGTCCAAGCCCGTATGTTCTCGCTAAATAAATGTGTGCAGCATTCACTGTCCCGTGGGAAAGAATGCAAAGTTGAGCTTCATGCAGATCACCCTGATACACAACCAGAATTGTGAGTCAGAATGTAAACTTGGCCACAGATGGTAAGCACAATTACATTAACCTTAAACTAACTTAATTAAAATGCCATGGCCCATACAGGTTTTTTTTTGTTAATTAATAGAATATAGACATTAAGAGAATAAATCATTATGCAAGTACATTTACTTTTAATATTTAAAAGTACATTTAAAATCAAGTATTTTTTACTTTTATTTAGGTAGGGTTGTCATCATTGTACTTCTACTTTTACTAAAGTAATTATCTCTCTGGTTATTTGTACTTTTACTTAAGTACTGAGATTCAGTACTTCCTCCACCACTGCTGCTGAGCTACACCAAACTCTTTGGTACAGTGGGTTTTATGATGAGAGGTGAGTGTCTGGCATCGTAAGGCATATTGGGGGTGGTAGAGTGTGGTCCACCCCGAAGAGCTTTAAGTGTCTATCATAAAGCGTTATATAAATGTATGGAATTATTATTATTATTATTATTATTATTATTATTATTATTATTATTATTATTATTATTACACTGTGAGAGTGAACAAAAACAGTAAAGGTTTGGGTCTTAAAACCAAAATACCAGTGAGTTAACACTCCGTAGAGCTGAGAGGAGCTGCACAGTCGGGGGATAATTCTCTGTGGATTTGTGACTGGCAGCAACCCCTCTCACATTACACATGCTAATTGAATCCCATTTTATGTTAAAAAAAAATTCCACTTGATTAAAATTATCGGAGTGTCTATTTGCACCCCCGGTACGAATAGTCTCGGCCACACAGCTGAGCTATTTACACCCTGTGACGTAACAACAAAAAAACGTTGCTCACGTGCACTGAATTCAGGGCGGACGTTCATTTTCCATGAACGCAGAAACTGGCATATTAGGGAAGTTTTGTCTCTAAAGTTTATAACAATTGAATTTCTAGCAGAAAATGGATACTACAGTTGCACTTTCTGTCTTCAGTGAAAGCATACAACCGTTAGTTTGTTAGTTAGTACCTATTTTTTTGTATACAGCATGGTTACCTAGCAACCGAGGCTTGAAGAAAACAAGTAGTACACAGTTATTCAACTTCCTGAAAGAACTGCTGGGTGAGTGGTTAGTATGCTTACCTTTGGTATGGGAGTTTGGAGTTTGATTCCTCTGTGTGGTGATCTTATTTTTTTAAATTTGGATTGGATAACTTGCATGCAATAGCGCAAAGTCAGGACCCGCAAACGCAATTTTTTTTGTTTTTTTGCAGGGTGGTAGGGGAAGACTCATGAATATGCCTGCTCTGGTTGGGTTGGTTAGGTTTAGGCAAGAGGAGTGGGATTGGTTATGGTTAGGGTAAGAATGTCAGGGCGATAATATTCCAAAAAGGTGGAATACATGAGTAGTATGGATAACTGTGTGTAAATATATGCCAAGGTACTGTAAATGCACAGGGGTGCAAATAGCATACATTGATATTTGTACCAGACGGGGTATTAATAGAACACATTGCTGTGTACACCGGCGGGGTACTAATAGCATTCATTTCTAATTGCACCAGGGTACGAATAGCATACACTGCTAATTGTACCAGGGGTGCAAATAGCATACACTTCTAATTGCACCAGGGTACAAATACCATACTGCTAATTGTACCAAGGGTGCAAATAGCCTCACCCATTATATAAATGAATTAAAGAGCTGTGTTCTTCCACACAATGTTGTCTAATGCGGCTTCATAGCTCTGAAATGCCTATCACGTAGTGAGAATTAGGGATGATTGGAAAACGGCCAGTAAGAGTATCTGGTTCTGTCTGTTTAACTGATTAATGCCCTGCAGGCTTGTAACCCCTGGTGATCTTCTTTCTCTGTGAAACAGGAGCCACTGGTGACATCACCCAGATAATAGCTCCCTGAGATCAGAACCTGCCTACGGCCTCAATGGTTCTGAGTTCAAGCACATGTTGTTGCAAGATGATCAGACATGTATCTAATCAGGCATTGGACTGTGGACAATTGCCCTGCATATTTTAAATGTTTCTCCATTAACACACCTGATTCTGATTAACAATCAGTCCAGTTCCAGTTAAAGAAAGTCATGTTATTGCGTCAACCCAGGCTGACTCAATGAAATATAGCCAAATATCTAGAGGAGTCATCACCTGGACAACAGCTTACTGAGATCTGTATTTGCCTTTGGACCTAAAGATTGAGAGATCAAACGGCTACAATGTCTCATCTTCTCAACCCGGTCTCACTCAAAAGCGTACAAATAACACGGGTTTACAATCGCCGGTGCGTTTTATATGCACGCGGCTCGGTGCGTTTTATATGCACGCGGCTCGATGCGTTTTATAAGCACGCGGCTCCCGGTGCGTTTTATATGCACGCGGCTCCCGGTGCGTTTTATATGCACGCGGCGCGGTGCGTTTTATATGCACGCGGCTCACGTCGCCACTCGCGTGGACAGCGTCACACAAAAAAAATAATACCATGGTTGGGTTTAGGAAAAGAATGCAGGGAAAGGCTTTAGTAACACAAACAAATGACAAAAACACGCTAATAAACGGTTGGGTTTAGGGAAGAAACATTGGGGAAGGCTTAACAAAAACAAACATAAGAAACTCACTAAAAATCACCACACGCAGGACACGAACCCCGATCTCCCACATTAAAGTCCTGTGTTTTACCCATCCGCCACCCCACCAACCTCCTTATCTGCCCCGCGTCTCTTCGTGCTATGAATGGAGCGGTCTCCATTAATGTAATAGTATCCACGTATCTACTGTACGCACTATTTTACTTTGGCGTACACATTGCACGTATTTTCAAAGTGTAAACCCGTGTTATTTGTACGCTTTTGAGTGAGAGTGGGCTGCATCTTCTACATAATCAGCCATTGTTCTTTGGAAACCTTCCCTGTATGTTTTAGATGTTTTAGAGCATCAACACACCTGTCTGAAATGATCAGCTCATTAGTTTGTGTCCTAGGTTAACATGCCACTGTGTACTCTGGCATTATGCTTATGTAGGGACTGGAGACCCAAAATAAAAGATATTTTAATTTAGAAGATTGAAAAAATTAACAGTTCGTAGGTTATCATTATAGACCATGTATTTGTAATTTTACACCTCTTCCTGCACAGGAGTACATAGCTTCATTTGGCTTAGCATAGTTTGACCTATTTTACTTAACTATCTTATAAGTGTTTTCTTCACCTCTTTTAACTTGATTTGTTCAAGTGAGCTACAAAACAGGCCATTTCATCTTGATCTTTAGTTTTCATAGTGGATTTTGGAGTGTCAGTTTGATCCATTCACACTTATTAAAGATTATGCCATCATTATGTCTGATGCTACTATTGTGCTCTCATCCTTGTGGTGTATGTTACGTGCACCCACATACATCTTATCACAATTTTGCGAAATAGACTAAATTTTTGGATCCTTTGATGAAGTGCAAAAAAACATTGGGCCTCATTCACCAACCGTTCTTACGATGAAATGTGTTCTTAAACCCTTCTTACGAACTTTTTACGAAGATTCTGGCATTCACTAATGTTTTCTTAACTTGGATTTGTTCTTAGCTAAGAACAAAATCTACGAACACTGAAAAGCACTCTTACACACATTTGAGTGATGACAATTTGCTCAAAATGATTGCTTACTGCATTTTATTTAAGGGTGAGGCTGTTACAATTAGCAGTATGCTATTTGTACCCTGGTGCAATTAGAAATGTATGCTATTTGCACCCCTGGTACAATTAGAAGTGTATGCTATTTGCACCACTGGTGCAATTAGAAATGAATGCTATTCGTACCCCGCCGGTGCACACAGCAATGTGTTCTATTAATACCCCGTCTGGTACAAATATCAATGTATGCTATTTGCACCCCTGTGTTTACAGTACCTTGGCATATATTTACACACAGTTATCCATACTACTCATGTATTTCACCTTTTTGTAATATTATCACCCTGACATTCTTACCCTAACCATAACCAATCCCACTCCTCTTGCCTAAACCTAACCAACCCAACCAGAGCAGGCATATTCATGAGTCTTCCCCTACCACCCTACAAAAAAAAAAGAAATCACGTTCGCGGGTCCTGACTTGCGCCATTGCATGCAAGTTATCCAATCCAAAATAAAAAAATAAGATCACCACACAGTGGAATCAAGCTCCAAACTCCCATACCAAAGGTAAGTGTACTAACCACTCACCTGGCAGCTCTTTCAGGAATTTGGACAACTTGTTTACCCCTTGGTTTCTTCACGTCTCGGTTGCTAGGTAACCATGCTTTATACAAAAAAATAGGTACTAACTAACAAACTAACGGTTGTATGCTTTCACTGAAGACAGAAAGCGCAACTGTAGTATCCATTTTCTGCTAGAAATTCAATTGTTATGAACTTTAGATACAAAACTTCCCTAATACGCCAGTTTCTGCGTTTATGGAAAATGAACGTCCGCCATGAATTCAGTGCACGCGAGCAACGTTTTTTTGTTGTTACGTCACAGGGTGTAAATAGCTCAGCTGTGTGGCCGAGGCTATTTGTACCGGGGGTGCAAATAGACACTCCGTTTATTTAATTCTACAGTCGTTTACAATGATAGTATTGTACTGTAATGTATTTCTGATCATTTGTTGAAAAAAATATCATAGTATGCAAAAAAAACACTAACACTGCAATTCACATCAGCAATTAAACTGATTAAATCTTGCGTTATTTGGTGATTGATCGCTATTTATAGAGCCAAAATGCAGTGGTAGAATGTAACAAAGTACAAATTCGTCCTAACTGTACTTAAGTAATTTTTTCACGTATCTGTACTTTACTTAAGTAGACTCAATAGTGCATAGCCTACTTTTGACTTTTACTTTGTTACATTTTGCAGCAATTATCTATACTTACTACTCCACTACATTTCTCCAATGTTCCGTTACATTTTCTGATCAGTTTCCCCCCTGCCAAAACGTCTTCCTGACCGTCACACGTTTGTCTCACCAGTGATTTTACTGGTGAGACAAACGTATGTATATATGGGGCACCGCTGATCCAAGCCGGCTCCGGTGCTGCAGAGCCCGGGCGCAGCGCCGCTGACCCTCGGTAATACAGCCCCCGGTAAAAGTGAAAATGAAAACGTTTGTTTTTATTATTCCCGTTTTTAAATCAAAGTTGCTATATCTACTTCTCTCCACAGCGTCGTTTACTCCTCCGCCAGGCTGCGTAAGACGCGTTCATATCTTATTTATTTGGCTGGACCGCTTCACATCTCCCCATCTGCGCTGCTTCACACACTTTATTTGCTTACTTGCATGGTTAAAGAAAATAAAATACATCCATGAATAAAACCAACCGAATTCCGATTCTAACAACACATTTCCGTTTTATGCTGGTTAGGATAGGAACGTTTTTTTTTAAAGCCAGGCCTTGTTTGTGGTAGTGGACACCTAATACTTTTACTAAAGTAAATATGTCTCTCGTTATTTGTACTTTTATTTAAGTACTGACATTCAGTACTTCCTCCACCGCGGCTCCGACAATCTCCGAAAACCTGTCTCCCAGGAGGTGCACAGGAAGTATCGTGTCCTTATATGGGAATTTGCGGGGCGTTTTCTTATGCTAATTAGGAACAACTGGCACGCGCTTTATACGAAGACGTGGGATTCATCAATCCTAAGAACACAGATGCGAACAATTCTGCTGTTTAAGAACACGTCATGAATCCGGCGTGGATTTCTCTTAGGAACCTTCTTAAGAACATATTTAAGAGAAAACTTAGGAAGATATTGGTGAATGAGGCCCATTGTTTCCATGGCAGCTGTATTTTCAGTAAATAACCCCATTGGAGTGTCTTACTTTTAGGTGTATTATATTTCTCAGCTCTGGGATGAGTGCGGTTGGCCACATTTGATATACGTTACATACCCAAGGTAATTTCCAATAAATCCCTTGATGATAATTAGGGGCTGAGCAGTGAAG
>CM046797.1:32485504-32649292 GCA_025617405.1 Perca schrenkii
AGGGTTCATATATCTAAAACTTCAATTGTTGAGACAATAATCTTAACCTGAAGTGGGAGACTGAGATGACGACGAGCAGGTTGAGAGCTACAGTAAGCAGAGAGATGGAGTAGAGAAAAATGTGAATGAGCATCATTTCAAACCAAGGAGATGTCAGCTTCCTGCAGGAGGTGTTGAAGAGTTGTGGAAAGCAGAGCTCTGCTCCATCCTGTGTCTCCGTCATCAGTGGGAGGATGCGAGAGACCTAAGCTCTCTGCTTCAAACTCTGTCATACAACTGATTTATCTCTTTATACTGCTGTCCCCACCCTTCATTTTCTCCCTCTCAGTCTCTGTTGGACACTGATGTCCTTCCTTTTTTCCTCTATGCATCACAAAATAATTTTCTAAACTTTTTCTCTGTTCCTCTACAAATATTTCAATAATAATTTCACTTCTCAATCCTCTGGTTTTCTGCCTTACTGTCAAACTTCTGTGACCCCCCCATGCCAGAGCTCGACCCAGCTGAACCCATGCAACAGCCTGGAGCAAGTATAAGCACATTTATCTTTAGAAATTTGGGCGAGAAGTCAGATAATTTAGTTTGTTTCAAGCTTACCGAACCCTTAAGTCATCACACCCTTCCTAGTTATAGCCCTATTCTTTGTCTTTTAGGCCCCACATTTGGCAACCAGAGGTTCTTTTCGCCATACAGTAATATACAAAGACACAAACAATCAAAATTTCCCCAATGAAAGGGAAAATCCTGCACCCTGGAGATCCCAGATCGCAGTTTTGGGTGACAAAGCACGAAATTTGAGAGGCAATGTTAATTTGCAAATAGAAATGAGTGAGCTTCTCTTACGTTTAAGGACACATTTTTAAAGAGCAACTGGTGTGTAATCTGATGCAAAGCATTCTCATGAATGCAATTAGTATGTCATTTACCGTAAATATGGTTGCCGCCGACTGCTAACCGCCAACCAGTCACGTGACATTTGAGCTGAGTTGGGAACCGGTCACTGTGAGGTGACGGTCGTGACAGCAGCTGTTACAGTTGCGTATATATGATAAAAGGTGAGCATCATTTGCCTCTATAACTCCTATATTTTGCATTACTCCTTCAGGGTATTGCAAGCCTGGTAACCCACCAGGCCTAAGTCACTGGGAATTGTTTATGTATTTTTAAGGCTTTTTTAAACTATTTTTACATTGGGTTAGCTTGGTTGGAAACTTAGACTTAGTCATACTTTTGAATCTCTAGTTAGGTTCTAACCCTAACCCCTAACCCTAATCCCCCTTAGATTCTAACCCTAACCCCTAACCCTAATCCCCTTTAGATTCAAACCCTAACCCTAATCCCCGGTTAGATTCTAAACATAACCCCTAACCCTAATCCCCAGTTAGGTTTTAGCACTGGCCCTATGGAATCTGTTTTATAGCATTTTTAAATTCTCAATTTCCCGAATCTGTCTCTATCGGGCTGTTCATTAACGCTGCAATCAGTCTGTGAATGTCCCCACCTGGGACCTAATTGGAAAAAAACAGCACTAGCCACCGTACTAAACAACCTTTCTAGGGGGGATCCCTGTCCTTTACTTTAAAAGTAACAAGCATGTGTCAGTGCTTACCTGGACAGCGCTTACACGTGTCACTCTTCAAAGGAAAGATGATGTCTCTTTCTCTGCAGAACTCACAGATAAAACCTCTGGCCAGACACAACTGTCTGAAAAAAGTCAGAAGGATGGTTCAGATCAGGGAGGTTTGATTCCACAGCGAGTGCACAGACAACAGCCTCTCAAACAACAAACAAGTATGTGATCTTTCACACCTGAGAATCTCTATTTGCTGCAGAAGGCTGTGAAATACATATTGTGTGTATGTATATAGTGAATCCGATCTCATCCTAATAAAAACACAAAAGTCACACAATAAGTAAGGGTTAATGCCCAACGAGGTGTCCATTGTCAGGTATTAATGGACGACGGCGAGGCATGAACCGTCTGACACGCCGAAGTCCATTACTACCTGACAATGGACACCTCGAAGGGCATTAACCCGCTTATACCATGGCCACTTGCCAAATAACATATTTTTAAAACATCAGTTCATATTTTGATTAGTTTTACAATCGAAATCTAAAGTTTATCCAAACAATAACTCTGTTTCCCTGGTTACGCCTGACGGTTCGACTAATACCTGTCACAATCATTCCCATCCATCAGGTTCTTATGCAATGCAAACGTTGTAGACTCCCCCAGGAATTAGGAAGGACCTTAGATACGACTTGCATCCCTTAGCAACCGGAGATATTTCACTATAGCTACGAGACAGAAAGCTAACGCTTTGCTAGCAAGATCCAAAGTCAATAACATTGTGTACAGTTGGCAATCAGTAAAAATAATTTGACAGTATGTTGAACAACAAGACAAGCTAGCTATCCAGCCATGTCATTTTCCCCAAAACAATAATGACTTTTACGAAGAATTTGATCCGCGATGGGTTAAGTCACTGTCGGCTGCAGCCTGAAGCAGCGAGCTGAACAGTGAACGGGATGTGAGATAACATTATTCTCTGTGAAACAAAGTCAGTCCAGAGGGCCAGTATAACTTACTTCTTGCAGCCTGTGTGTTTTAGTTCCATCCTGTGGTGTTCAGAGGACGAGTTGGAAATAATAAATCCACATTTCCTTTTTGATTTAATGTAGCGCATTCATTTAGAACAGTAAACAGACAGTTTCACCGAAACTCCTTTAGTAGGTGTCCTGCATCACATTTTAATGGTCCCTGTTTTAGATAAGTTCCTCTCTTTTTTAAGAGGTCTGGTTGTCAGTGGAGAAGGAAGTACTCATATTTTACCTAAGTATGGGTAGAAATACCACAGTTTAGAAATCCTCTGCAACAAGTAAAAGTACACAATGTTTTGTGTAAAACACGAAGAACTGGAGAGCTTGTTGGAAGTTGTTGTCTTTGTGAAAATAAGATGGTGCTCTTTGGTAGGAGGACATTAACAAATCCAGTGAGCATCAAGAAAAAATCCAATGCACTCGTCTTTAGAAAAAAAGGTAAAATGCCTTCATTACATTCTAATTAGAATAAGCTTAAAAACATAGCATGTTTTGTGTGTTTGTCAAACAGAGGCATGCATCTCTCTGTGTCCATGATCTTTTTTCGATGCTACCACTGGATGGCACCAAAGCTGAACTGTTTTTAAATCCTACACTCAGTGGCCTTGTTACTGTAGTTCACAATCTCTAAACAAGTACAGTACTACAGCATGATCTTCAAACTAAAGGTTGTGGGAGATATATAAACATAAATTAAATGTTCTGTGTACTTTCCAGATAATCTGCAGGCTGTCAGCAACGTCTTGATGCCCATCAGCTGATCCTGCACCTCCTGAGGGAGAGAGGAACAGGAGGAAGGAAGGAAGGAAAGAGGGAAAGAAGGAAGGAAGTTAAGAAGAGGACAGTCAATAGAAATAACAGAACAAAGTTACCGGTGCTGTTGTGTTCTCTGTGTTAGACCTGCTTTGAAGTGATTCAAGAACATTTGACTGACTTTTTGCCAGTGATGGAAGAAGTACTCTGATATCTTAAAGTAAAAGTACAACAATAAAAAAACATTACAAGTTAAAGTCCAGCATTCAAATGTCTGCAGTGCTTCTATACCAAGATGGCGCCGCAGACGGTCGACTCGGTGTGTTTGTGCGTGTTGTTTTGTTTTGTTTTGTGTTTTAACTTTGTTTTTTGCGATGATACCCGGATCGCTTTCTCCAGAGAAGAGCTCTTTAACATCAGGGGAACAACGCCAGAGGATTTATTTCCTACTTTTCTTCTCCCTTCACTGGAAATTGTGGACATTCTAGTCAAAGGTGCGCTCACCTTTGCTCACGCAGTGAAACGCCGGAGGAGAGGGAAACGGGCTGGTGCGCTGGTGCGTCTCCGCCAGCGAGGATTACGCACACCGTTACCGGGCACATTTCTCTCTAACGTGCGCTCACTGCCCAACAAACTGGAGGAATTACAACTGCTGTTGGTTGGAAACAGGGACTTTTCTTCATCTGCTGTTTTGTGCTTCACGGAGACGTGGCTCTGTGGATTAATACCGGACTCTGCGCTGCAGCTGGCAGGCTTCCAACTCTACAGAGCGGACAGAGACACGGACCTCTCCGGCAAAACTAAAGGTGGAGGAATCTGTTTCTACATCAATAGCGGGTGGTGCAACGACGTGACAGTGATCCAACAGTATTGTTCTCCTGAACTGGAATCTTACATCATAAACTGTAAGCCTTTTTATTCACCCCCGTGAGTTCCATTCATTCATTCTGGTCGGTGTTTACATCCCGCCGCAGGCCAACGTGCAGGTCGCACAGCGCATGCTTGCCGACCAGATACTATGTGTGGAGCGGACCAACCCAGACTCCCTAGTTATTGTCCTTGGTGACTTTAACAAAGGAAACCTCACTCATGTACTACCTAAATACAGACAGCATATTAAATGCCCGACTAGAGAGGAGAACATTCTGGATCACTGTTACACCACAGTCAGGGATGCTTTTCACGCCGTCCCCCGTGCTGCACTTGGACACTCTGACCATGTCATGGTCCACCTGATCCCCCACCTACAGGCAGAAACTAAAGCTCTGCAAACCTGTTGTGAGGACATCAAGGAAGTGGACCAGTGTAGCTGTGGAGGATCTACAGACGTGCTTGGACTCTACTGACTGGGATGTGTTCAGGACTGCTACCAACAGTCTGGATGAGTACACAGAGGCTGTGACGTCATACATCAGCTTCTGTGAGGACTGCTGTGTTCCATCATGCACCAGGGTGAGTTTCAACAATGACAAACCCTGGTTCACAGCCAAACTCAGAAGGCTAAGGTTGGACAAGGCAGAGGCGTTCAGGAGTGGAGACAAAAACAGACTTAAAGTAGCAAAGTACAAGTTTAGCAAGGCGGTAAAAGAGGCTAAAAAACGGTACTCTGAGAAACTCCGAAACCAGTTCTCAGCAAACAACTCTGCTTCTGTCTGGAGAGGGCTTAAACAGATCACCAGCTTCAAGCCTAAAGTCTCCCACTCCACCAACGACCGACGCCTAGCCAACAAACTTAATGAGTTCTACTGTCGCTTTGAAGGACAAAGGGTCGGTCCTGTAACCATCCCCCTCAACACCTCCCAACAAAGGGTCTTCCCTGATTCCATCCCCCCGCGACACCTCCCAACAGCTACAGCTACAGTGCATCACCTCCACCTCCCCCCACCTTAAAGGTCCCCCCCCCCTCCACCTCCCCCACTCCACCTCAGCGACGACTCTCTCCATCAATGAGAAAGACGCCAACAGACTGTTCAGGAGACAGAACCCCAGGAAAGCTGCTGGACCGGATGCTGTCTCCCCATCCAGCTTGAAGCACTGCGCTGACCAGCTGTCTCCGGTGTTCACAGACATTTTCAACACCTCGCTGGAGACATGTCACGTGCCAGCCTGCTTCAAGACCTCAACAATCATCCCCGTTCCCAAGAAGCCAAGGACCACAGGACTTAATGACTTCAGACCCGTCGCCCTGACCTCTGTGGTTATGAAGTCCTTTGAGCGCCTTGTGCTTTCACACCTAAAAGCCATCACCGACACCCTCCTGGACCCCCTGCAGTTTGCCTACAGAGCCAATAGGTCTGTAGATGATGCAGTCAACCTGGCCCTCCACTACATCCTCCGGCACCTGGACTCTGCAGGAACCTACGCCAGGATCCTGTTTGTGGACTTCAGCTCTGCCTTCAACACCATCATCCCAGCTCTGCTCCAGGAGAAGCTCTCCCAGCTTGGTGTGCCTGACTCCACCTGCAGGTGGATCACTGACTTCCTGTCTGACAGGAAGCAGCATGTGAAGCTGGGGAAAGACATCTCCGACTCACAGACCATCAGCACCGGATCCCCTCAGGGCTGTGTTCTTTCTCCTCTACTCTTCTCCCTGTACACCAACAGCTGCACTTCCAGTCACCAGTCTGTCAAGCTTCTAAAGTTCGCGGATCGACACCTTCTCATCGGACTCATCTCTGATGGAGACGAGTCCGCCTACAGGTCGGAGGCTGACCACCTGGTGACCTGGTGCAAGCAAAACAACCTAGAGCTCAACGCTCTAAAGACAGTGGAGATGGTTGTGGACTTCAGGAAGAATTCTGCCCCCACCTGCCCCTATCACATCTCAGTGACTCCACAATTAACATTGTGGAGTCTTTCCGCTTCCTGGGAACTACCATCTCCCAAGACCTCAAGTGGGAGCTGAACATCAGCTCCCTCGTCAAGAAAGCACAACAGAGGATGTATTTCCTGCGGCAGCTGAAGAAATTCAGCCTGCCAAAGACAATGATGGTGCACTTCTACACAGCCATCATTGAGTCCATCCTCACATCCTCCATCACCATCTGGTACGCTGCTGCCACTGCCAAGGACAAGGGCAGACTGCAGCGTGTCAT
Organism: Perca schrenkii; assembly: GCA_025617405.1. Taxonomy (NCBI): domain Eukaryota; kingdom Metazoa; phylum Chordata; class Actinopteri; order Perciformes; family Percidae; genus Perca; species Perca schrenkii. Next base: position 32,491,957 of record CM046797.1, read on the forward strand.
TCGGTCAGCTGAGAAGGTGATTGGCTGCAATCTCCCACCGCTCCAGGACCTTTACGCCACCAGGACTCTGAAGCGTGCTGGAAAGATTGTGGCTGACCCCTCCCACCCCCGGACACAAACTCTTTGAGCTACTCCCCTCTGGCAGGAGGCTGAGGTCCATCAGGACCAAGACCTCACGTCACAAGGACAGCTTTTTTCCCCTCCGCCACTAGCCTTATTAACAAGGCCCGGAATCCACCCTGACTCTCTCCACACCCACCTCTGGCTCTACATGCCACTGTACTTAATCTGCTCTTTTTTTATCTTAACTGTTACTCTTATTTTATTATGTTACATCCTGTGTGTGTACATATACACATATATTTATATATTTATACTTATATTGTCTGTTCTGTTAACCTGTTTGTTTAACTTATTTTAGATAATGTGTGACATGCACCTACGACACCAAAACAAATTCCTTGTATGTGTAAAAAATGTACTTGGCAATAAAGCTTTTCTGATTCTGATTCTGATTTAGTAAAAGTACATAAGTATTATCAGTAAAATGTACTCAAAGCAGTGCAGTAAAAGCCATAATGTCTCCTGTGACATTATTAGCTATTAATACTGGAGCATCAATGGTGGAGCAGCGTGTTACTGTTGTAACTCCTCATGCTCAACATGGCATCATGACTGCATAAACATATACGCCACTTTTCTAAAGCCACATGGCGTGTTATCTGCACACATTTTTAGCTATCCACGTGTATGTCGAAACGCCGTTGATAAACATGCCAAAATAACATACAGATTCAATTGCACCTGACTGCAGTACGCAGATCGGGGTTGGGCTAAACGTGGGCGGAGCTAAATGTTTGACTCCGTGCGGGCGCCATCTGGAGGCGGAAATCAGGCAGCACATTCTTAAACGTCAATGCAGCACCTATGGCAATTATATTATATTATATTACATTAAATTAATATATATATATAATGATATTTTAATTATAAAAAACATATAGATTATAAAAATGGAAAGGAACAGGTTTAGGAAAATAAGAACCAGTATTAGGAAAATAAGAACGGGGAAAGCAAACGTGACTTGCGGGGAATGAGCCACGGTCTCTGGGGGATGCGAGACAGCAACGGACGGTTGGGTTAAGGAAAAAAAGAACGGGGAAAGCAAACGCGATTCGCGGGAAACAAGCCCCGGTTCTGGGGGACGCGACTTGCTGAAGCCCCGGTCTCTGGAGGACGCGAATCGCGGGAAACAAGCCCCGGTCTCTGGGGGACGCAAATCGTGGAAGCCCCGGTCTCTGGAGGACGCGAATCGCGGGAAACAAGCCCCGGTCTCTGGGGGACGCGAATCGCGGAAGCCCCGGCCTCTGGAGGACATGAATCGCGGGAAATGAGCCCCGGTTCTGGGGGACGCGACTTGCGGAAGCCTCGGTCTTTGGGGGACGCTAATCGCGAGAAATGAGCCCTGGTCTCTGAAGGACGCGACTTGCGGAAGCCCCGGTCTTTGGGGGACGCAAATCGCGGGAAACGAGCCCCGGTTCTGGGGGACGCGACTTGCGGAAGCCCCGGTCTTTGGGGGACGCAAATCGCGGGAAAAGAGCCCCGGTCTCTGGAGGACGCGAATCGTGGAAGCCCCGGTCTCTGGAGGACGCGAATCGCGGAAGCCCTGGTCTCTGGGGGACGCGAGACAGCAATGGACGGTTGGGTGAAGGAAAACAACAAAGGGGAAAGCAAGCGTGATTCGCGGGAAGTGAGCTCCAGTCTCCATTTTTTCTGTATTAATGACATTGTTTGTTCTGTAGTGTACCGTTTGTATTGTAAAGATTTAATAAAGATTTATTAAAAAAGAAAAAACACATTCTTCCTCTTCGGTTGCTATTGGGCAAGTGGGCGGAGTCAAATGTTTAGCTCCACCCACATTGAGCCACTCCTCGATCTGCATACTGCAGTCAGGGCTTACTCTACAGATTGGCGTGTCATACATACGCCACTTAATCAGATCAGTCTGTCACGCTGAAATCTGTCTCTCTTATACTTCGGCACCTTACTTCCTGCTTTGCTCCCATCATTATGGTTCCATACAATGTACATTCATAAATATGTGTTAATTTTTGGGCAATTTTGTTGAAAGAAATGTACTGCCATTCTGCTGATGTCTTTGGTGTCATCATAACCCTGACAGTTGTTTTTTTATCGGGGTCTTTGTGCAATAAATCCAAACTGTTAAATACAAGATTGATACATGTAATGTCCATAATTTATGAAATCTCTGTCATTATCACAGCCGATCATGGCAAGCTCTAGTGCAACCATCCATTTTTTTCCCATCATGCTCTGGGAGACACTTCTTTATGTCTTGTTAACCAAAGGAAGGCTGGTCCGTCATACATTAGGCCAGCAATATGTCATCCGAGGGACGAAACAAAGATTCTATATTGTGAAGAGGGATCACCCGAGAGCAGAATAGTTAGATATGACCAAAGATCGTCTATACATAACCATCAACACACCTGTCTGAAATGATCCACTCATTAGTTTGTGTCCTAGGTTAACATGCCACTGTGTACTCAGGCATTATGCTTATGTGGGGATTGGAGACACATTTTCAAAGATATTTAAATTTAGAAGTTTTAAATAATTAACAGTTCATATGGTTATGATTACAGACCATGTATTTATAATTTGTCAACTCTTCCTGCTTAAAAACTTTTTCTGCACACAAGTCCATAACTTCATTTGTCTTAGCATAGTTTGACCTATTTTACTTAACTATCTTATAAGTGTTTAGCCTGGATGCCAACTGAACTTAGCCCCGCCCACAACATTCAAGGTCGGGAAGTTTGGTCTGGACTTGCTCCGTTGAGGAGCAATTATGCTCGAACAAGATCTGTTCGGACCAATCATATTGTCGGACAAATGATCAACAGTATCAGAATCAATCACGTCACCAAAGAACGCTTTGGGTTGAATTTGTTTACAACAGGTGGCTGCCGCTGGAGAATTGAGATGTGTAGATTCCACCATCGCGTCTGTTACAGAAGATATCGACAGCACATTCATTTTAAAATCCTCAGCGGAGGAGCCTCAACAACTGCCCGAAAGCATGGTAGCGTTATATGGTGGAGCGAGATAGAGAGTGAGTGAAGAGAGGGAGCGCCCCGCGGCGTTAACAAAGCACGGTAGCGTTATATGGTGGAGAGAGAGAGAGAGAGCGACCAGCGGCACTAGAACAAAGCCGTGAATCAGAGTCGATTCATCTCTAGAAACGCAACTGTAGCAAGCATGTCACTATCACTACCGTTATCCACATTTATATTTACACGCAACAAATGATATATCCAGCTTCAAAAAAGTCTAAAAGTCAGAAGCTAGAACAATTGCATTGTGCTAAGAGTGGTTGCTATGGAGACGATATACAGTGTTGAGTTCTGTCAAAGCCGGTCTACGGAAAGCCATTCCACTCCCTATCCAGCCCCATTGTACCGGATTTGGTTGCAGTTCCACCAGAGTTCCACTGGGGGTGATCGCGGTCCAGTGCAGAATGAATGGGACCCTTAGGACCTGCTTCCTGCTTCTTACAGTGCAGACGCTCTACTGCTTGCTCCTGCTTCTGCTTGCATATTTCTGCTGATAATCTTGCTTTTCCTCTGAGAGAAACTATGAGCAGCGGCTCTTGGATACTTATAAATCACTGGACTATACATTTTTTGTAGACATAGTAGGCTATTGTCATATTTGAACATTTTTCTGCGTGACCGAGGCCTACCAATAGCTCAAGCCTGTCCTAAAGTGACTGTAGCTAAAGCTAATTAGCAGCAAGATGCCACCCTTCTCCATAGAGGACTACTACAAACTCCTGCAGAAGATTGCAGTTCTGGAAACCAAAATTTACCGGTTAGAAGTAAACCTGGAAGTGAACGGATCATGTGGAAATGACACCACTTTACCAGTGACCCAAAACAATGGACAAAAGCATGCTAACATACGGCTAACTAGCACCAGCAAGACCACAAAGAAACAAGAGGGCTCTGGAACGGATAATAAATCAACAAGTGGCAGTCCTCCCTGGAACTCTTTTGGTGCAAAGCCTAAGAGTAAATCATTTTCCTGGGAAATGGGAGGACGACTAACGGGCAGGACACAGCGCCCTGAGATTTGTGATATGACCGGCTGGCCTGCATTACCACCCAGGCAGAGTGCCTCTTCAACCCCTGTACTTAGTAGGACACAGCCGTGGACAGCTGCAAAAGGGAAAATCAGCAACAAAATGCCTCCCCAACAACTGAGTGTGCAGGTGGAGAACAGATTTGCTCCTCTGCTACAGGACCCTGGACATGACCTGGATTACGTCTCATCGTCACACAGCAGGGTAAGGACTGAGAGCAATTCTAAAAGTAAAAAGCTACAGGGAAAGCTAACGACTGGGCCCCAAACTCTGATTGTGGGTGACTCTGCTGTGAAAGATATAAAAAGCAGTAAAAACACCAAAATACTCTGTTTTCCCAAAGACATGGTGTCTGACTTGGCCCAAAGAATCCCAGATATCGTAGCAGCACACCCAACTGTGAAGAACATTGTACTGCACATAGGGTCAAATGATGTTGTAAAGCAAGAGTCTGAAGTGCTGAATCGTGACTTTATGAATCTGCTGAACGCAGTCAGCTCCGTAAACGCAAAGGTGTTTATCAGTGGCCCTATACCGCCAGTCAGAGGAGGAGCTGAGAGATTCAGCAGACTGTTGGCACTGAACAGATGGCTTTCAAATGCATGTACCAACCATTCTCTGCAGTAGACAATTTTAACATTTTCTGGGGCTGCAGACATCTTTTTAAAGCAGATGGACTATTCCTTAACAAGCCAGGAGTAAAGCTGTTCACCTCTAGCCTACTTTACTTTCTGCGCCACACATCTGCTCCCTTGGCCAAGGACACGAGACAAGATGTACCAAAACAAGAGGAAGACACAACAACAAAGTGCGGCAGTGAGCCACCACAGCCCCCACCTGAGCAAAGATTTGACCATGGGAGACCAAAGAGCAGAGATGAGAAATCTCAACCCCCCCTTCTCACCCGTGCAACACTCCTCAAGCCCCTGTGACAACCACGACAGCTTTGAGGACCTCTTTAAGGATATGTCGCTCTCCCTCTTTCCCACATCCCCATGTTGGAGTTCACTGACCAGATGAAGCAGCTGGTAAATGCTGGAACCAAGTATGCCCCCCTTCCTTCTCCCATCGTAAAACGCCAGGCACCTCTGCCCCCTCAAGGACGGCAGCTAACTCCTTCTCCCCAAACTGATAAGGATGCTTGTGTGCAAAATGCAGTAAGCATTAACTGATATGGGCCGGGTCCAGGCTGCATGCATAGTAGCACTCATGACTCTTTCCAAGACAAGCCTGGGCCCTGCGTATTAGGTTCTTCCACAATTTATGTTGTGATAGGTAATCGAAAAAGAATGGCAAATAAGCACGTAACTGCAAACTTTGCAAATTTAGCATCCATTCCTCGTCAGCCACAGTCTGTCCCAAAAAATGAAAACGCACTAACATTAGCCCTACTAAACGTTAGGTCTTTGGCGGGAAAATCATTTTTTAATCAATGATTTTATTATCAAGAACAATCTTGATTTTATGTTTTTAACTGAAACCTGGTTGGACCATAAAAACAGTGCTGCTGTTCTCATTGAGTCAGCCCCCTAACTTTAGTTTTATGAGTGAGAATAGAGTGAATAAGAAAGGAGGTGGAGTCGCCATTTTGTTTAATGACTCATTCCAATGTACGCAAATATCTTACGGAAATTTTGCTTCTTTTGAATATGTGGCTCTTCAGCTAAGATCCTCCCCTCAAGCTCTACTTCTAAATATCTACAGGCCACCTAAATACTGTGCATCCTTCTTTGACAATTTTAATGAACTGCTGTCTATAATCTGTATTAACTTTGACCGTGTAATTATTGCTGGTGATTTTAACATTCATGTTGACAACCCCCCAGGACCGAGGGACCAAAGAACTGTGTTGTGTTTTTGAAAGCTATGGACTGACTCAGCATGTGACACAGCCCACGCACAATAAGGGGCACACTCTGGACTTGATTATCTCCAAGGGTCTGAACATTCCCAAGGTTGTGGTGACTGATGTTGCTCTCTCTGATCATTCCTGTGTTTTCTTTAACGGCACTATCTCTGTGCCCAAAAGTGTTCAAACAAAGTTAATCAGAAAACGGTATATTACTGAAAACACCAGTGAATCATTCATTCAGCTTTTCTCCTCTACACCCACCCTCACTGGGGCCTCAGTCACTGAGCTTGTAGATAATTTCAACTGTAAAATTACAACTGTTATTGATGCTATTGCTCCCACTAAGGTCAAAGCTGTCTCTGGTAAGAAAAAGATCTCCATGGAGAAATTTTATAGGTGTGAGAACAGAAAAAAAGAGAGTGTCGAAAAGCTGAACGCAGTTGGCGAAAATCTAATCTCCAGGTCCATTATAACACTTATAAAGAGAGACTTCGCATTTATAATCTGGAACTAAGAAATGCAAGACGGTCCTTTTTTCTCTGACATTATCGCCAGAAACAATAATAATTCACGTGCTTTGTTTGCTACTGTTGATAGATTAACTAACCCTCCAGTACCGGTAGCATCTGAACTGTTGTCTACCAAGGCTTGCAACGACTTTGCCTCCTTCTTCACAGACAAAATTCAGAAAATTAGACAAACAGTCAGTGCCTCCTTATCAAGTACAGGATATGTGTTGTCACACTGTGCACGCAAAACAAATTCCAACATGACACAATTTCATACGATCAACCTTAAAAACCTGGAGGACATTATACAGCATCTGAAAACCTCCTCCTGTTGCCTTGATATTCTACCAACGGGTGTTTTCAAAAATGTTTCGAAGTGTTTGGCTTCAGATCTTCTACGGATTGTAAACACATCTCTGCTCTCAGGTATCTTTCCACAGGCCCTAAAAACTGCAGTCATCAAGCCACTCCTAAAAAAGAACAATCTAGACACGACACTAATGAGCAACTATAGGCCAATATCAAACCTTCCATTTTTAAGTAAAATCATAGAAAAAGTGTTTTTTCAATAACTCAACCTTTTCTTTTTGCTAAACAACAGTTTTGATGCCTTCCAGTCAGGTTTTCGACCAAACCACAGCACTGAGACGGCTCTTGTTAAAGTCTTTAATGACATCCACTTAAACACAGATAGTGGCAAAATTTCAGTCTTAGTATTACTTGATCTCAGTGCTGCATTTGATACGGTAGACCATGACATATTGCTTGACCGATTGGAAAACTGGGTTGGTCTTTCTGGCTCAGTACTAAAGTGGTTTGAATCCTATTTAAAGAATAGGGACTACTTTGTGTCTATAGGTAATTATACATCTGAGCATACAAACATGACGTGTGGAGTTCCCCAAGGCTCAGTTTTGGGGCCTCTTCTGTTCAACATCTACATGCTTCCACTGGCTCGGATTATGGAAAACAACAAAATAACTTACCATAGTTATGCAGATGACACACAAATTTACATAACCTTATCGCCAGGGAACTATAGCCCAATAAAACAATTAAATATGTGCATTGAACAAATTAATGATTGGATGTGCCAGAACTTTCTTAAATTAAATGAAGAAAAAACGGAGGTGGTTGTTTTTGGAGCAAAAGAGGAACGATTGAAAGTCAGCGCTCAGCTTCAAATGACAATGTTAAAAACAACAGACAAAGCCAGAAATCTTGGTGTAGTCATGGACTCAGACCTACATTTTAACAGCCACATTAACATAATTAAAAAATCTGCCTATTATCACCTTAAAAATATATCAAGGGTTAGAGGACTTATGTCTCAGCAGGATCTGGAAAAACTTGTCCATGCTTTTATCTTCAGTAGACTTGACTACTGTAACGGTGTCTTTACAGGTCTCCCTAAAAAATCAATCAGACAGCTGCAGCTGATTCAGAACGCTGCTGCTCGAGTCCTCACTAAAACCAGGAAAGTGGATCACATCACTCCAGTACTGAAGTCTCTACACTGGCTTCCAGTGCCTCAAAGAATTGATTTCAAAATACTTTTACTGGTTTATAAATCACTAAACGGTTTAGGGCCAAAATACATTTCTGATCTGCTACTACATTATGACCCACCCAGACCTCTCAGATCGTCTGGGACAGGTCTACTTGTTGTCCCCAGAGTCAGAACTAAACAGGGGGGAAGCAGCATTCAGTTTTTATGCTCCACATATCTGGAACAAACTCCCAGAAAACTGTAGGTCCGCTGCAACTCTCAGTTCTTTTAAATCTACGCTAAAGACCTATCTTTTTTGATGTTGCTTTTCTTTAAATAATCTATTTTATTAACTTTAATTTCTTATACTGCACTGTAACTTTTATTCTTATACTGCACTATCAATTTTATTCTTGTTTTAATTTGTTTATTAATGTTTTTAAATTGTTTTATAACTGCTCTTTAATGTTTTATGTAAAGCACTTTGAATTGCCCTGTTGCTGAAATGTGCTATACAAATAAAGCTGCCTTGCCTGCCTTGCCTTGCCTGCCTTGCCTTGCCTGCCTATGGAGCTAGACGGCTAAATTTGTCTCTTTCGCCCGATTGTCGTTGAGAAACCTCAGATTTGATTGTAGATTTTGCAAGTTCAACATGGGTTATAGGTCGAAAGTTGAATGAAAGAGTACTTATGTCCTTTTGATTTCTTACAGGTTGAGTCGTTGTAGCCCATAACACGCTAGCATTCTGCTAATGAATGCTGATTGGTCAGTGAAGGACTGATTACGATCGGAGATCCAGCTTGACGGCATCCAAAGCAGAGCCTGAATATCAGAGTGAATATTTCGGCGTGGTCTTTAAAACATCAGCAAACCTCTTTCTAGCATGTGTATTAACAGGGAGAGCCTAACCTGTCAGCTGTGTTGTCGATGCCTCGAGAGAAAAAAGGAAGCGACTCAGCGCTTGCCGTAAAGCAGTATCTCTGGCCGTATATGTGTATGACGTCATTGACATTTTAAGAGGCTTTTTAGAACAGAAAAGCTACTTTAAAAAAATCTAACACACAGCAGTGTGTGTTTTCTTTGCCTCCCCTTTCGAATGCAACATTCAAATTACTAGACAAAAAATTATATCCTGAGTAAGTGGGGTTTGAGGGGTATAGCTCCATAGAGTCCCATTCATTCTGCACTGGCCTGTGAGCGCCCCCTTTATGGATCTCTGGTGGAACTGCAACCATTTCAGAACCCGGAAGTAACGAGGGAGTGGAACTTCTTGATATATTAGAAGTTCTTTGGTTCTGTTGACAGTTGAGTTGAGTTCCGTTGCTCTGATTGGTTGGAGGTCTATCCAATGAATGCAGAGGCATTTTCTTTCCTGGTTCGGTTGGAACACGCCCCATAATCACAGCCCAATGGAGCCCTTTCAGACTCATATTCTGACTAGAATCTGAGTAGGACCACGTCAGGCTAATAAGTGTTTGTTGTCTTCTTCACCTCTTTTAGCTTGATTTGTGCAAGTGAGCTACAAAACAGGCCAGCCTGTTCAATATTTATGTTACTCTTTCATCTTGATCTTTAGTTCCTCATCCTTGTGTTGTATTGTGGAGGTGTGGGGAGGGAGAGTGTGGGGAGGAGGTGGTGGCTCAGGTGAGCAGGCAGGGAGGGACTGATTGTCACAGCTGTAGTGAGTTGTCTAATCATGCTCTCCCTTTTAAAAGCAGTAGCGAGCCGGAGCAAGAGGAACTTTATGGCCAACTGTGGGAGAAAGGGTGTGGACACTGTGGGATAAGCTTGACGCAGTGAATTCTTACCCTCGCGACCGAGAGCCTAGGGCCAGGTGGGAGTGAGGGAGCTCCAGATAAACTGTGGGACAATTCACTGTTGATATGGTCTTTCAATAAAGAGCTGTGGAAAATATTCCTCTCCAAGTGTTTGTGTATCTGTGAACAGAGGTCTGCAGCAGCGGAGTTGCTACATGTATGTTACGTGTACCCACATACATCTTATCACAATTTTGCTAAATACATTTTTGGTCCTTTGATGAAGTGCAAAAAAACAATGTCTCCATTGTAGCTGTTTTTTAGTGAATAACCCCATTGGAGTGTCTTGCTCTTTAACTTACTTTTTGGTGTACTATATTTCTCAGCTCTGGGATGAGTGCGGTTGGCCACATTTGATATACCTTACATACCCAAGATAATTTCCAATAAATCCCTTGATGATAATTAGGGGCCGAGCAGCGAGGCTGCATGGACCCTATTGTTTTTGCCTGTATTATAACTTTGTACTGTGGATTCTTAAAGACAAGTGATAAGTTTCAATAATGGGAACATTTGTAATTTTCAGGGACACCTGTGTTTTTAGTGACACCTGTGACACCTGTCTATAGCCTCATTTGATCCTACAGTGTTGTTACACTGTACTTGCTTTTGGATTCATTACCAAAAATAATGCAAAACAATTATCTTAAAATAAAAGATATAGTGTCTCTTGCATCATATACATTATGAACAGGTAACTAAGTGGTCTTGAAGAGGATTCTATTTTTCTGTCTCTCATTTGGACTCGGTCTTGACTAGTGATGGTCTTGGACTTGACAAAGGTTGACTTGACTATACCACTATTCACCTTGACATCTCAACTGCTTTAGTTCATTTCTATCCTGCAAAATACAAGTCAACAGCTCCATCTTCTGGCAAGTCGGCAGAGCATTTTATGAATAACTGTGGCCGTTTCAGTGTTCAGATAATGTAGCTCTACACTGAACAATAATTATGAACCTCCCTTCATCCTCCCTTCCTCAGCAATACATTTTGGATGACCATTCAACATGATTGGGAGAAAAAGGATGACCCCCCCAACAATTTATTGTAGGCCTACTACTTTGCGCTTGATAAAGCTGTACAAATTTCCATTGTTTTTATACAGCCATGATGTAGATAGCTAAACGGCTGCATTATCATCTGACGCATCACACTCCTCTGTTATGGTGTGGTGGCCATTTCAGCAGATTTACTCACTAACGTTGTGGAAACACAATAAGCATTGAGTACTAAATGCACACTTTCTGCGTTATTTCAAATACTAAGTTACTCATCTAGTAAACTAGTCTTCACATGAAATAAAACAATAAAAAATTGAGACCATTCAGGTCAGGGTACTAAAGTATAATCCGTTTTTCGTTTTAAACCAAAAACGAAAAAACAAAAAAACGGGTCGATGTTTTGTTTTTGGTTTCAAACCAAAAATGGAAAAACAAAACTATGAGCTCCGTTTTCTCGTTTTTCCAATGTCCATACAAATTAAAAATTAACTGGAAAACTGCTCGTTTTTCAACTGTTGTTTTTTTGTTATTCATTTTTCCGTTTTAACCCAAGATCGAGAATATGGGCTCATTTTTATAATGTGCATAATCATTGAAAATCTGATGGAACACAGGTCTCGTTTATAATGTTATTTTGGTCTTACGTGTTAAGTCAAAAGTTGACTAAAACCCATGCGCTCTGGACAGGAAGTAACATTAACGTGTCAAAATAAAAGCATGAGAGCTGTGATAACTGCCAGAAGAACGAGGCACTTTATGAATACATTGTTTGCCTGTAGCTTGTCAGATTAGGCAAAAGTTAGCTATTTAGGGTTGTATAAAGTATTTCATTATTTAATAATAAATTTAAAATCACATGAAATCTACATTCATCTAATTAGCCTATGTGTGGCAGTTATTGACTAGTTACTCTAATCTTACACCAGCCAGTAAAAATGCATCTAACACTTGTGTTGTCTTTGTGTTAAATGTGTCATGTTTTCAAAGTTTCTTATAAGAAATATGGGTTTCTTTCAACCAAATTAACCAAAAATAACATGCAGTGTTCCCTTCCATGCTCTTCAAAAGTAAATTAATATTCACAAATTTCATACAATTTGGGGTGTTTTATTCAATTTTATAGCAGTTATGGTCTTCCCGGGCAGGACACACATGCATATTTACCAGTATGTGCATGCACACACACACACACACAAACACAGATAGACACACACACACACACACACACACACACACACACACACACACACACACACACACACACACACACACACACACACACACACACCTACCTACCAAGAGCCTGGGTCTCTCCAAGGTTTCTTCACACTGTCACTTTTAAGCATTTATGCATGCTCTTGAGGGGAATCACTGGAATTGTTAGGTTATTATAAATTGTTGGGTTATTATAAATTATACATGTGGTCTAGACCTACTCTATCTGTAAAGTGTCCTGAGATAACTCCTGTTATGATTTGATTCTATAAATAAAATGGAATTGAATATACCAGTCTGTTATAATCCAAAACAACTAATCGTATATGATCATTTTACTGACAAATTAGGTATAATTAATGTAAATGAGGTCTGTTGACCATGAATGTGAAAAAATAAGTGTAAAATTAATGAGTGGAATGAAGTTGATAAAAGGGGTAACCCACAATTGAGTGATACATTACTTCATGCTTTATGAAATGGTCAATTTTGTTATGCCAATAACATTTATAATGACCCAATTTATAAGACAACCAAGTTTCCAAGAAGTTTGGCTAATTGCAATGAGAACCTGTGGCCAAATCCACAAGACAGAGTTGATGAAGATGTAGAATACAGTAATCACTTCTCTGTTTTGCTTTTTACAGTACAAGCAAGTTGAAGAACACTTGATATTTTACAGTACTGTCTTTTCTTTTCTATTTTTTAGCTAATTATTTTGCTTTGATTCAAATAAATCTATGTTGTGATTGTACTGTATTTCTTTTTCATCAATACATTTTAGATTTTTTTTCAGTGATTCCACTGTTTCTGTAGTACTCTCTCTACTACTGCAGTACTTGTACAGGGATGTATTTACATGTAGTACCATAATGAAAAATATATCACCTATTTTGTACTACAAAATTTACAGTTTTTTACAATCACTTTGCTACTAATTTCAGAATCATGATGTCATTTTTCAAAACTCTAGACACAAAACCCAAAACGGTCATCACTTGTAACACAGGCTGTCCAATGTTCAAAACATTGCATTGTGCATTCATATCTTTAAAGAAATATTGCACTTGCACAATCACTGGTTCAAAAAACAAATTTATTGTGAAATACCATGGAAACATTACTTTAGATCACCCACACACAAGATACCCATAGTTTCACTGTGTCATCGTTCGTACGATCATTAAATATTGTAGTACAAAATAGGTGATACATGTTTCATAATGGTACTAAATATAAATACATCCCTGTACAAGTACTGCAGTAGTAGAGAGAATACTACAGACCAATGTGGTACGAATATATATATATATATATATATATATATATATATATATATATATATATATATATATATATATATATATATATATATATACATATATATATATATATATATATATATATATATATATATATACTGTATTTACCCTTATTTACAGTATCCAGGTAAGTTGATTCTCATTTTTTGATTCTCAAATTCTCATTTGCAACGACGACCTGATCACATTCACACAGTTCCACTTTCATACCTGGAAGCTGCCCAGTACAACCCCAGTCTAATCTGCTGGCCACTGAACAGTATATATATATATATATATATATATACATACAGTACTTTATATATAAAGTATATATAAATTATATATATACACATACAGCACTTTATATATAAAGTATATATAAATTATATATCTCAATCATCAATAACGAGTTGGCAGAATTGGACCTGCAATTCCAAGGGCCTGCATCCATACAGGGCAGTACTGTCAATTACGGTAAAGTTGGTACATGAAACCATAGAAACGGTGTCTGATACACAGTAGTACATTACAGTATTAGTACATGAGACCACATGTATAATTTATAATAACCCAACAATTTATAATAACCTAACAATTCCAGTGATTCCCCTCAAGAGCATGCATAAATGCATAAAAGTGACAGGGGTGAGGAAAAACTCCCTTTTTAGGAAGAAACCTTGGACAGACCCAGGCTCTTGGTAAGTAGGTGTGTGTGTGTATGTGTGTATGTCTGTGTGTGTGTGTGTGTGTGTGTGCATGCACATACTTGTAAATATGTATGTGTCCTATGTGTTTATCTTCTGTAAAGCTCAATAGTGCCCTATTGCACTACCAGGTTAAAATTCGCCCAGGAAGACCATAACTGCTATAAAATTGAATAAAACACCCCAAATTGTATGACATTTGTGAATATTAAAGCCCATGTTGCAAGTTAACCACCACTGTTGATTAATAGGTACATATAGCACTCAATATATGTATATCATTGTTAAAAATGTCTCAAAATAGTGTTAAAGGACAGTTTTTGTCAGGTTTTTGTCGTTTTTGGTATTAGTGTTTTTTCTTCCGCAATTCGACGATGACGTCACGTTGGGGAGACGTGTATCAGCCTGGTACTAGAACTATGGTGACTGACTGGGATGAGGAAGAGGGTTTTTTACTGTCCGTGAATAGCACCAAGTGAAAGTCAATGTTTTATTTATATCTAGTGACAGTGATCATGTCGTTAGTTCAGATAAGTACCGGTAAACTTATCTAGATCTAGAAAATACAAGGCATCATGCTAGCTATGTGCTAACTTGCCAGTCCCACCTGTGAAATCCCCCGATAGTTGTAAACACATAGCTAGATATGATTGATATCATGATTAGATATCTCACGTTTTGATGGTAGCCTACTAGCTCCAGTAACAACATATTTGCCTGGTGTTTATTTATTACTTGGACGGGGATGCTGTTCAGCTTTTCACAAGTTTAGACAGCTAGCTAACGCTACGCCGACGCTTCGCTAACGTTAGCGCAACAGCGTTCCTCTAGCCGGCTAGGTAAATATTACAACTGCCTTCGGAGTTTCCTATATCTGCGTCCATGTTGTCAACATAAGACTTGTGGCGTTAGTGCTCCTTTTGTACCATAACTTTATTGAATGAAACGTTAAACTTCGCTCCTACGAGATGGTTTTTGTTAGTTAGTTAGCTAGTTGCACAAAGCTAACTGGCTGTAGTTAGCCTGTATGTATGCTAGCGGACATTAGCTAACGTTGCATAGCCAGCAAGCAGCTTCGGTGAGCTAACCTCGACAGCTAACACATCCATGTGTCTCCATTTCAAATCATAACTGCAGATTGACTGCTTTTAACAGCAGAGGTTGATTGTGGGCAACATACTGTCGCGGTTAGTTCGCCGAAACTACTGCCGATCGCCGAAGTTGCTGGCTGGCTACGCAACGTTAGCTAATCCCGCTAGCATACGTACAGGCTAACTATAGCCAGTTAGCTTTGTGTGTAATGTTATAAAAAAACACATATTTCGTAGGAGCGAAGCTTACTATTTCATTCAATAAAAGTATGATACAAAAGGAGCACTAACGCCACATGTCTTGTGTTGACAACGTGGACGCAGCTCCGAAGGCAGTTGTAATACCGGTATTTAACTAGCAGTCTAAGATAACGCTGTTGCGCTAACGTTAGCAAACGTCGGCGTATCATTAGCTAGCTGTTTAAACTTGTGAAAAGCCGAATAGCATCCCCGTCCAAGCTGCCTTTCACTTCCCCCCCAATATTATCATACACATAATAAAGACACATTGACTCGGTCGAGACCAAAAGCCATATTTTGCCAGATCAGCGGCAGAAACCGGGACCGGGACAGTGAACTGAGACGGGGCTTTCGCCTGTCGTCTCCCCAACGTGACGTCATGCAATGCATTGTGGGGGGAAAAGACAAACCACTGTAAAATAGTACCTACTTTTTCGTGTTATATTCTGTTTTGTGATACCTAACAACATCAAATACATGAATAACAGTTTAAATGTTTATTACCAACAAGCAATTACCACAAATTCGTTGGAAAATTAAACTTGCAACATGGACTTTAATTTACTTGCGAAGAGCATGGAAGGGAACAATGAATGTTATTTTTGGTTAATTTGGTTGAAAGAAATCCATATTTCTTATAAGAAACTTTGAAAACACGACACATTTAACACAAAGACAACACAAGTGTTAGATGCCTTTTTACTGGTTGGTGTAAGATTAGAGTAACTAGTCAATAACTGCCACACATAGGCTAATAATAGATGAATGTAGATTTCATGTGATTTTAAAATTATTATTAAATAATTAAATACTTTGTATAACCCTAAATAGCTAACTTTTGCCTAATCTGACAAGCTACAGGCAAACAATGTATTCATAAAGTGCCTCGTTCTTCTGGCAGTTATCACAGCTCTCATGCTTTTATTTTGACACGTTAATGTTACTTCCTGTCCAGAGCGCATGGGTTTTAGTCAACTTTTGACTTAACACGTAAGACCAAAATAACATTATAAACGAGACCTGTGTTCCATCAGATTTTCAATGATTATGCACATTATAAAAATGAGCCCATATTCTCGATCTTGGGTTAAAACGGAAAAATGAATAACAAAAAAACAACAGTTGAAAAACGAGCAGTTTTCCAGTTAATTTTTAATTTGTATGGACATTGGAAAAACGAGAAAACGGAGCTCATAGTTTTGTTTTTCCATTTTTGGTTTGAAACCAAAAACGAAACATCGACCCGTTTTTTTGTTTTTTCGTTTTTGGTTTAAAACGAAAAACGGATTATACTTTAGTACCCTGACCTTGCATGCTACCACTCCTTCCTTCTCAAATGCCTTGAAAAGGCTGTCGTTTGCACAATTTCACAAATAATCACCGGGACCGAAATGATATAACTCTCGTCTCATGTCTTCCCGGCTGCCGGCTGGTGCTATCCGCGGCGCGACTTTCGGCTTTTCAAAATAAAAGCTTGCGTCAGGTCAGCTATATTTTCTTACGGTGTTTTGGATGTTTTTAAACTAAACAGTATGGCAATTATGCTAATGAATACAATTTACAACAGTTACAACACAATTGAGCTAGCAAAGCAGTTTTGTGTTTATATGTGCGAGCGTGATTTATTCAGTTTGGGAAATCCCACGGTCTCTACAGATCTGGCTGACTAAACAGGGAGGGACCCATCTGATAGAGATAGGGGCTGAGACTGAGAGAGCTACATGGGAGCTACATGGATAAATATGCACCAAACAAGCCACTTTGAAATTTTTCTCTTCTCATGAATACAAAAGTTGGGAGACCCTCACCCATAGACCAAAAAAAATTGGATGACCCTCCCATCAGCAAAGAATAAAAACACATGACCCTCCCCAATTTTCCTCCGGTGGTCCATTCCATAAATACCGACCGGTCCCTTATTGATAAGGGATAAGGGAAGCAGCACGGTGAGGATCCTTTTCTTGGACTTCTCCAGTGCCTTCAATACCATCCAGCCCCCTATACTTCAGGACAAACTGAACAGGATGGGAGTGGACCCCTATCTGGTAAACTGGATCAAGGATTACCTCACTGACAGACCACAGTATGTCAGGCTGAAGGACACAACGTCTGACACTGTAGTCAGCAGCACTGGAGCCCCTCAGGGCACAGTGCTGGCTTCACCCTGTACACCTCGGACTTCTGTTACAACTCGGAGCTGTGTCACATACAGAAGTACGCAGATGACACAGCCATCGTCGGGTGTATCAGGGGTGACAGAGAGGAGGAGTAACAGAGTCTGGTGGGGGATTTTGCTCTCTGTTGTCACACTAGCTGCCTACAGCTCAACACCTCTAAGACGAAGGAGCTGGTCATTGACTTTGGGAGGTCCAGACCAAGACTGCGACCAATCCAACTAGAGGGAGCTGAGGTGGAGGCTGTGCAATCCTACAAATACCTTGGGCTGTGGATGGATAATAAACTGGACTGGACAACACACACCAGCCACCTGTAAAGAAAGACACAAAGCAGGTTGTACTTCCTGAGGAGACTGCGGTCTTTCAACATCTGCAGCAAACTGCTGTTGATGTTTTACCAATCTGTGGTTACCAGCAACCTCTTCTACACTGTGGTGTGCTGGGGGGGCAGTATATCCAAGAAAGACACCTCCAGGCTGGATAAACTGATCAGGCGGGCCGGCTCTGTGTCGGCATGAAGCTGGACTCACTGGTGACGGTGGCAGAGAGGAGGACACTGGACAAACTGCTGGACATTACTGACAATGCCAGCCACCCCCTGCACACCGTCATCAGCAACCAGAGGAGCCTGTTCAGTGGAAGGCTGCTCCTTCCCAAGTGTAGGACCAACAGACTCAAGAACTCCTTTGTCCCTCATGCCATCATACTGTACAACTCCTCACTCGGGGGGAGGAGGAAATAGGGTAAAGAGGACAGAACAGAACACTGTGCAATAAATTATTAATAATCTTCTCACATACATACCTGGACACTAACTGCTCTTAACTGCTAATTTATGCTAAATGTCATTTATTTATTAACTGTATAATAACACAATACCATACACAGTCCTACTACATATATATATATATATATATATATATATATATATATATATATATATATATATATATATATATATATATATATATCTTTATTTATCTGTAGTTTATTGTTGTTTTACTGTTTGTTTATTTTTGTAAAAATATTTAGCTAAAAGTTTATTGTTATTCTTATACTGTATTTTTTCTATCTTTTTTCTATTTAATGAGTGTTTTGTAAGATGCTAAAATCTGCTGCTCGAAATCTAATTTCCTTGCGGGAGTCATCCGAAAAGGGATCAATAAAGAGAAGTCTAAGTCGTCTAAGGGCGTTTTCACACATGAAAGTCCGAACCAAGGTCCGGACCAAGGTTCATGTTTTTGTTACATTGTATACATTTGATCCGGTAAGTTTTGGTTTCACACTGCAGTTTTGCAAGCGCACTAAAGATCTCTACGTGACAAACCTATGTCCTGTCGTCATCACATACGTGAGCTGCGTCTCCCGATACTTATAAGTGATTGGTTTGTTGACGGGCTTCCCCGTCCCCTCGTATCCTCTCTCTGTGTCGGAGTTTAGGCTGTTCAACTGACCGCTGTTCTCCCCTAGGCTACTGCCGCGGCTCTTTTTGTTTTGTTGTGATGTAGAGAAGCAAGACACGGGAACTTTCTTTCTGGAGCATTTATTCAGAGACAAACGGAAACATACACTGTAGCCTACATTTACTACCACTTAACAAATAAACTGCTGATGTATTCTCTGCTCCGATAGCTGACAGCTGTCTGCTCTGAGCGCATTCACCGTCACTCTCTCTCTCTCTCTCTCTCTCTCTCACTAAGCACCGAGCTATTCCTTAAAGGAGCTTCGCCGGTCTTGTAACACAAGGAGAGCCTGCCAGAGCTTCCTGTATTTGGTCCGAAAGTCCGAACTATCCAAAAAATGCTTTCACACTATAAACGAACCGGACCATGGTTCAGTTTGGTCCGGACCGAGACCACCTCTTTTTGTCGGACCAAAATTTGATCTTTTGATCCGGACCGTGGTCCGAGGGAGGTTTCACACCTGTAATTTTGGTTCGGATCAAACTAAAAAGTCCGAAAGTCCGGACCAAACGAGGTATGTGTGAAAACGCCCAAAGTCTATTGTCTCTTGTCATTTCACATCAGTGTGAACAATCGATAAAAAGAGACAATAGTACATTGTGAATATGTCTGTTTATTATCATGTCACTTTATAACAAATCACTATGCTATGTAAAATTAAATAAATAACAATAATTCTGATAATTTTCTAATAAAACTGATTTAAAATTGCATCCCATTACACTTTACATAATTTGTGAAACTTTAACTTTCTCTGTCCTATGATTACATGTTTCTCTGGAAATGTGACTGCAATGATCTGATGAACTGTAGATAATCCTGTCTTTTCAAATAATTATTAGGGGTCCAAGCCCGAGGGGGCATGGGAACCGCGTGTTGCAAGGCAACGCAGTTCACGTCTCCAGCGGAGCGTGGAACCCTATTGTTTTTCTACTGATTATTATTATTCCGCTTTTTCTTCTTCTCCGCCTAAAACTCCGACTGCAGCCTAAACCGTACATGGTGGAGGGTTGCAATTCTCAGGACTGGTCCAAAACCCCGCAAGACTTCAGGCGCAAAAATTGACCCATTTCCACCACTAGGTGGCGCTATAGCAGACAAAACGCGTTTGGCCCTATAACTCCCACACCGTACACCCGACATTCAAAAACCATACATCCACGCGTTCCCTGGGTCCAACTGAATCACGTGATATAGGCCACGCCCATTTCCGCCTAGACTTTTATGCGTATACTTGGAACCTAGCATCCCCAGACTGACCTGACAAAAAGGATATAAAAGGATTTTTTGTACGATAAAAATTGCGCATATAACGCACAAACTAATTTGTGTAGCTAACTATGAAAACACCAACTTTGCCATATCTCAGCCAAAATAAATGCTATCAACGCCAAACTTTAGATTATTCTTTGCCATGACCCTCTGGAGGTGCCCCATGCGTTTTACGAAAATTGGTCACTAGGGGGCGCTACAATTACAAAAGGTTTATATCTCATGAACGGCTCATCCGATTTATACAAAATTTGATGGGTACCATCAAGGGCCAATCCTGAGGCCAACCCTGAAGTGGGGTACTGAGGCGTCAAAGTGGGCGTGGCCTATGGGACCCAATGTGACCCAAGTCTAGATATACCACTTACACTAATGTGAACAACTTTAAATTTACTTAATGGGCCATGGACCACACCTACCAAAAATTACACATGTGGACCACTAGGTGGCGCTGTAATGTTTTTTTGTCTTTAACTCCCACATTACACATTGCACATTAGAAATTTTTACATCCACTTGTTCCTTTAATCAAGCTGAATTACCTGATATAGGCCAACCCCATTTCCGCGCAAAGGTTTTTTCGCAATATCGCGCAATGTGCAAAACCAACTTTTTCGACTCGTCCTAGGCCGTGCGACCGATCTGCACGAAACCTGGTAGATAGCATCTCCAGATGGACATGACAAAAAGTTATCGAAGGAATTTTGCTACGTTAAAGTATGCGCATTTGACAACAAAACAAATTTTCCTAGCTAGCTACCACACACATATCATATCATATCTCGGCCAAATTAAAGGTTATCAGCAAATAACTTGAGATCATTGTTCAGCTGCCCACTACGATGTACCAAATATGGCAAAGATCGGCCTTTAGGGAGCGCTATAAGCAACGTCTATCTGTTTCGGCCATGAACTCAATGCATTTAAATGGGAAAATTGCAATTGCAATATCTCTGCCACAGTAAAAGCAATCAACATGAAACTTGTTATGCTCGGTCGGGATCCCGTTCTGAGACCAAATTTGGCGAAGATCGGCGCTATAGTCAACATATATCAGTTTGGGCCTTTTTACCCCTCCTGAGGTCGAGCATGTTGTATACGACTCCAAACGGCACTTCTGGTTCATAACTTTATAACTTCATAATTATAAAAAGTTGAAACTTAGGGTCTTTTGGAACTAAAAGCTAACAGTTTCTGCTGATGTTTTTTTTTTTGTCTTCCTAGCCCTAGAAGTTTTTGCATCCAGCCTAAAAGTCCAGAGTTTTTTGGGTCTTTGTGAAATCAATCCATACTGTTAAATCCAAGATTGATACACTGTGTAATAAATGTTAATATATTGTTCTTTATGAGTTATAATGTTCAAAATGTTTATTTTTGCATTGGATGACTCCAAATATATAAAACTGTAGATGTGTTGCTCGTGTTGCCGCTTTGAGGATTTGTACCAGATTTGGCAAAGATCGGCCATTAGTGGGCGCTATAATCAACATATAATTGTTTTGCCCTGTTAATCGAAGTTAATGGAATATTTGCAATGCGAATGTATCAAAGACCTTGCAGCTCACACTTCTCAATATTTACTGATGTTTACCTCCTACCGTTACGTTTTGGTTTTCGCTTTCGCATGCTCCCCTGGTGTTCTACAATAAACAAACATCTTAACCCACCTGACAAAGTTTCTACAACCTTCACAGTGGACAAATGTAACTCTTTTCTCCCACTTTTTCAATCCAAAATCAACACCATTCATATGCGCTGATACCGTGCAATTAAACATTGCAGTTGTTGGTGCTAAGTGGAGAGTCTGTCATAGTGTGATTGGTTATGTCGGTGGTATTGATTCTTAATTTCCCACGAAGCTGATCGCGGTTACGTGTCAGTTAAACTTCTCATCTCCAATCCTATCTGTATTTGTGAGAAGTGGCGCTGTCCTGATTTGAAAGCCTACTTTACGGCTTTATTATCGAGTTAATAGGCGCGTGTGTTTGTGTCGGCCGCTGTCCATTTCCTAAGGTTCTGAAATGCAAACAACTTTTGACTACTTTTTTTTTTTTTTAAACGATGCATGCCATTGAGCACCCTCGGAGGAAAACATCAATCGCCGCCTATGACACCATTTACAACAACCTAACCACCTCCCTTGCTCTTTCAACCAACCACACCTGCCTCCACCCTCTCACTCTCTCATTTCTCTCTGCTGACCCCTGTGGTCAGGGGGGTTAAGAAGTTTGTTTATAGTAGAGAATTGTTAAAGGTAGTCTGTATATGCATGGAGATGAACTGTTAACCACTACATTTGCAACGGCAGAGTACCGCACGCAGACCTCGTGCATCAAACCTCTCGATATTCACCGACGTTTGCCACCCCTACGTAATGCTTCGGGTCCCGCATTGGCGCATCTCCCCGCGTCATCGGGGGCGACTGGCGCAGCTACCCGGAGCGTCGGGGACGACTGGCATCGGAGGCGAATGGCATCGGAGGCGTGGGCCCCGTCATAACTGCTTGCAGTTCTAGTTTATTTTTTTACTTCTTGCAACAGGACTTCATAGTGCTTTAAATAATTCTCATAGTCAATAGTCTCATTTATGACTTATAGTCATAAGTCGTAAAGACAAGATGTTATACAGGGATCACATATGAATGACACTAAACTGAAATGATTAAAACAACTTTGTAAAGGGAACATGATCTTTTTGTACTGACAGTTTTTATAGCCTGCCGTAATGGCTTGAGCACTGCTAAAAATATAGCATATAGCGCAGCATATAGCGCAGCATATAGCGCAGCATATAGCGCAGCATATAATAGCGCAGCATATAGCGCAGCATATAGCGCAGCCTATGCTGCCGTTACCTCCCTACCAGACACATCATTATTTTTAACTGTCAATGCCAATGAAAATAAATAATATGACCTGACGATCATCAGACTCTTTCCTATCAGAACTGAAACACTGGAACAACAAACTCTGACCAACAGTCTCCCAGTTTCCCCATAGATGGATATACGTTTCTTTTTTTTAAAGAAACCAGCCAGGTTCAGGTGAGAAGGTATAAGATAAGCCTTTAACATTATCTCACTGCACTAAACAGCAACCCCATATTCACATATGTTATAAATAGGTGAATTTATAACCTTTGGTAGCCTACACATACATTCTCTGTTGATTAGTCGATTACATTTGCCTTCTGGTTGACAGCACAAAGGAGTGAGGAGAATAGAGAGGGAGAAGGGCAGAGAGAGAGCAAGATGAACAAGGTGTGAAAATGGCCAGGCAGCCTATAAGACATATATATATAGTAGGACTACTGTTTTGTTTTCTCTTTTATTTGAAAATTATTTTCTAGTTGATTACAAAATGTTTTGTATGTGATTGCCAGTGATATGACGGAGGGAGGGAGATATGAGGATGGAGAGAGAGAAGGATGGAGAGGGAGTGAATAAAGAGAGGGACCTGGAAGAACCAGGTGAGAAAGTGGACATATACGGGCAAAAACACTTAAAATATTCCATTCACATTATATTTACATATGCATTTCATTAAGAAAAAGAGATGTTGGATCTTCCCATCTGGTTCAGAGGCATTATTAGATCAGATTATCATCATTTAGCTGTATAACCATATCAGTTTCTATCAATTGTGTAAATGAAAAAGTTGAAAATTAACAGCAGAAAAAAAACATGAATAATCCTGTCTAAAAATATGTTAAGGCTTATTTTACCATTTCAAGGTATGTGCACGGGTGTACCTCAAAATTCTGGGCCCTGTAGAAAGGCATTTTCTATGGGCCCCTCCCTGCATCCACAGCTATTAATTCTAGCATCTTTTTGGGCTCTCCTCACATGAGGGCCCTGGGTACTCAGATCCTAGAATCGCCCCTGGCGAGGGAGGAGGGGCATGAGAGTCGAACAGGGAGTGAGAAAGAAGAGGGGATGAAGAGAATGTGAGAGAGATAATTCAGTTACATGACTCAGGTTTGTTCAGAAAGCTGCCAGAGCTGCAGCTATCTGCAGATCTCTGCAGATGGAGGTTGAGGACAGAGACAAGCTCTGCTTTCCACAGTTCCCAAACACCTCCTGTAGGAAGCCCTCGTCTCCTTGGCCCCAAACAGTTACCATTGTGTTCTACTCCATCTCTCTGATCACTGTGGCTCTCAACCTGCTCATCATCATCTCTATCTCCCACTTCAGGCAGATATTAACTTCTCAGCTTCTCTCTACAGGATTTGTAACTTATAAATGTGAACAGCTGCTGTATATTTAGAATAATTGTCTTTGAGCTAGTACTGAATAATGTTGCTCCAAATGTCTGACTTTGATGCCAGAGACTGTTGTTCATGTCCACTCTCTTACCAATATTAAGCATTGTTTCTGTCCACCATGACCTCAACCAAGTCATTTTAACTGTGTTCACTTAAACATATGGTAACTACTGATGTGGTGGAACGGAATATATACAAACTCATATGGTTTTGTATTTTCATTTTGAATACTGGTTGTATCACTCTTGTTGGTTAAATGGTGCTTTTCTCTTTCCCTCCAGGCAGCTCCACACACCCACCAACATCCTCCTCCTCTCTCTGGCTGTCTCAGACCTTCTAGTGGGCCTCCTGCTGATGCCTGTAGAAGTTCTCCGAAAAACATCCTGCTGGTTTTTTGGTGACATTGTGTGTGCTACGTATACTATTGTTTCAACCATCAGTACCTCAGCCTCAATAGGTGACATGGTGCTCATATCAGTTGACCGTTATGTGGCTATTTGTGACCCTCTGCATTACACCACTAAAGTCACAGGGAGCAGAGTTAAACTCTGTGTTTATCTGTGTTGGCTCTATTCTGTTTCCTACAGCCTTTTGAATCCTCCGACTCAACCAAGGAAGTATAAATCCTGCTACGGAGAATGTGTGTTTTTCTTTGACCCTATCTCATTGACTGTTGAGTTTGTTTTGATCTTTTTTCTTCCAGTTACTGTCATCGTAGCTCTGTATCTGAGAATATTTGCCGTGGCTGTGTCTCAGGCTCGTGCCATGCGCTCTCACATTACAGCTGTCACACTCCAGCTTTCAGTGACTCCAAAGGCAAAGAAATCAGAGCTGAAAGCAGCCAGGAATCTTGGTGTTCTTGTAGTTGTTTTCCTAATATGTTTCATCCCATATTACTCTGTCTCTCTTGCAGGTGACAGTTTGCTCAATGCGTCATCTGCATCCTATGTTATTTTTGTGTTCTATTCTAACTCTTGTCTAAACCCTGTGATCTATGCCTTGTTTTACCCCTGGTTTAGAAAATCAGTTACACTCATTGTTAGTCTTCAGATACTGCAGCCTGACTCCTGTGAGGCCAACATGCTGTAGAGAGGCTGTGAGTGCATTATCAAATACAGAAGCTGAACATATGCTTTCCTGTCTTTAAGTCTAAATTGTGTATGATCAACAATAGAAAGACCTGTGCTTCAGCTTTATCTTGTGTATTGTGTCTCTCTGATGCTGCTGCATTTAAAGAAAGAGTCATAAGCACCATATACTGTTTCTAGCTAATCACCCAGTTTAATGCAAGCTTTAAATTCACACATGTATGACACTTAGTCTTTTTTTTCCTAGGGAACCTTTTTTTCTTTGTGATAGGAAACATTTCAACCTAACACAACAAGAAACCTACTACAGCTTTGTATTTATGTCTCTATGTTTGGTTTAGGCATCATTGTATTTTTTGTCCATTTTGTTACTAACAGAAATCACAGGCCTGCTGGGCCACAGAGAAAATAAGATGCCGCTGAACAGCCACACTTTCACGTATATTTACAATATATAAAAAAAAATGTTCCAGATTAAGCTGTCAGTACAAAAACATCATCTTCCCTTTCAGCTTAGGAACAAAAGTTTTTTTCTTTCTTTTTTGGTGCATTTTAAGAGTCATAATATATATAAACATACTGTTTTTCAAGTATTTACATATATATGACACTTTTTTCCCATGGAACCTTTTTTTCTTTGTGATAGGAAAGCTTTCAACGCGGCAACAAAAGAGCTACTAAAGCTTTGTATTTATGTCACTATGTTTGCCTGAAGAATAATCCAAGTAATTTATGTCCATTAAGTTGCAAAACAGAAATTCTGTTTTATAGTGAAAAAAGATGCCCTTGAACAGCCACACTTTCTTGTCAAGTATAGAAAAACATCAGTTGTGAACTGTAATTGTGTTTCACATAAAACAGTACAAAAAGATCATGTTCCTTTTACAAAGTTGTTTTAATCGTTTCAGTTTAGGGTCATTCAAATTTGATCAATATTTAACATTTCTTGTCTTTATAAAAAATAGATTTGAAAAGACAGGATTATCTACAGTTCATCAGATCATTGCAGTCACATTTCCAGAGAAACATGTAATCATAGGACAGAGAAAGTTAAAGTTTAACAAATTATGTAAAGTGTAATGGGTTGCAATTTTAAATTGTATTAAAAAAATTATCAAAATTGCCATTAATTTTATTTTAGCATAGTGATTTGTTGTAAAGTGAGAAATCATAATAAACAGAAGACATATTCACAATGTATTGTCGTGCATTTTAATTGATTTTTCACAATAAGTGATTAACTGGTCACAGAAACAACAAGAGACAATAACGACATGTTAAAAACTCCAGAACAAAAAACAAAACTACAGTAAAAGTAAAAACTTCAGTAACAGTAAAAGCTTTAAAAACTGTGGGTGGGGGTTGAGAGAATTTGTTTAGCATGTCTCTAAGAACATGGGTTAACAGGGGTGGCAAGCCTGACAACGCTGGCAAAGCCAGGGCATTGATCAGTCTAAGAAACATAAAACATAACCAGACACTATTAATGGCCAGTAGGGCTATTTTTCAAATTGTCCGGAAATCTCAGTGAGAGGCGATTCTGAGGTTTGAAGCTGCATTGAGTGTGTTAAAAAAGACGGCCCTCTCATTCCGTTAAATGGGGCCAATCTGTTGATACAGCCGGGCTTTGTTAAAAAAAAGCAACAACAAAACATTGGCTTTTGCTGTACGTAATGTGACGTCATCCAGAAAGTGTATTGTCTCGGGTTAAAGCTTTAGTGAGTTACTTTTTCATATTAATGAACGTCTGTCACATTCAGACCGTTCCCAAATGAGTTGATTTAAAGCTAATTGAGACTTTCAGCTCAACAAAACTCTGTATTTCTAAGTTTGGCTACATTTAGAAAACAGTGTTGTCTGGCAGCATTTTGCAGGCACAAACTGTAGTGAAGTTGTACATCTCTGTCCTACTTGGTTACAAGGAACTGCGTTGAGGAGGGGTGGGGCTGGTGCACGATCACCGAAGGCTTGTGTCATATAGATGCAAACGACTGTGTTGTTGTTGTCATTACTTAAAGGGATACTTCACCGATTAGCATTAAGCTTTGTATCAGTAGAATCCCGGTAGTATTTTCGAGTAACCATGCTTCTGTGACGGTCCTCTATGCATCAGTCTCACTGTGTTGTCTCTGTGGAGCTGCATCTGCACATGGGGAAACCAAGCTGAATCAGGATAGGCATGTCAACATCACGGACAGAGACATAAACAGCCCACAGCAGTTATCAGGAGTTCTGCTTTTTTATTAAACTTATTCAACTGTGATCGTATAGTGGAATGGTTATTTTTAACAAAAGTATAGTGATTTTACAATACTTTGTCTATTTCACAGTAAATGTAAAATAAAATAAATTAAATCCTCAGCTTCTAACCATTTCTGCTTTATAAAAATACAGTATATGAAACAGTACAGTGTCTTCAACACCGGAATATAGCTGTTATAGTATAATATATAGTAACATTATACATTTTTCACATAAGAAAAGTCCACATCAAATTCAATAACAGTTACCTGCACATGGGGAAACCAAGCTGAATCAGGATAGGCATGTCGACATCACGTACAGAGACATAAACAGCCCTACACAACGCACAGTAAGTAAGACGGAGGAATAGCATTAGAAGCCATGCAAAATAAGCTACATTTAGCATTCAGCTCTGAGCCTAAAACTAATGACTCACTCGACGCCAAACAAACGGCATTCATCTCTAAATTACATCACAACAAAAATACAGTAAAATAAAACATTGTTCTGTGGGCTTTAAAGCATTTTGGCTAATATTGTCTCTGCAGCATTTAACATGTGACTTACCACAGCAGTTATCAGGAGTTCTGCTGTGGATTACCCATAATTCGTTACTTTTAGCGCCGCAGAGCAATGTGAAAGTGACGCCGGCAGACGGCGCTGTCCCCATTTATGCAGCAATTTAACAGAACCCATGGGACAGACACTAGCCAATGCGATTCGAGTGTCAGCCATCTTGAAGCTAAGCTAAACAGGTGCTCTCTTTTCAGCAGCAACTATGGGCCGTTTTACAGTCGCCATAGCCGAGCTGTTGCGCACCAATGTGACGTCAAAATGACATAGATCTCGCTGACGCGCCAAGATTTTGAGTGAGCTTCCAGAGGGCCACCACTCTAATTTTTCAGCGTCACGCGACAAAGTGGAAACAGGAAGCCTGAACGAGCTTGACGGTAATCAGATGCCAGGACTTGTAAACTTACTGCGTTAAGATGAGTTACTTTATGGTGAATGAAAGGCTTGATCCG
Source organism: Perca schrenkii (assembly GCA_025617405.1). NCBI lineage: Eukaryota > Metazoa > Chordata > Actinopteri > Perciformes > Percidae > Perca > Perca schrenkii. The sequence continues at coordinate 32,520,879 of CM046797.1, forward strand.
ACCAAGTAGGTCATCGAATCTAATCAAAGCATTGACGTAAATGCTACTGCCAGTTCTGCTGTTGTTTACCTTTTTTTTCTTCTTCTAGTCCGAAGAAATAGCAAAGTCGGTAGCCTTTCCTCATTAGCGCCACCTCTGTTCAGGAGAAGACTGCAACTAGTCTTGCGATCACCACGCGCGAGTATAAACAGTCACGGCGCTCGCCACCACCACGTAATGCGGTGTTAACAGTTCGTTATCATTTCACGGAATTCTGTGAGACCAGACTGATCCAGCCAGAAAGATAAGCCGGATGCCATCTTTGATAAGGGCACTTTGACGGACAGCTGGCTCAACCAATGACAGCAAGTCATTTTGGGGGATCGAGTTTACTCAACCAATAGAGAGACCTTACAGGAGGGTCTTATTTACTAGGTCTGTGTGTGTATTGGAAGTCTACAGAGTTAGCATGAGGTTAGCTCTTAACTGCTGGATAATGTTAGTTTTTCAAACTTGTGGGTCTGGGGTGATTTGTGCCAAAGGGCCTGGGTTAAGTTGTGCCAGTGATGAAGGAGTCATCCCTAGAGGTGATGTCCTCCAGAAACTACCCACACCCCAAAAACTTGGTGGTACAGCCAGAAGGGAGCAGCATTGACAAGAGGGATGTTAAGTAGTAGGCCAGATCCAGACCACCTAGATCTACATACTCACAGGGGATAAACTGGGCCTACCTGCCATTTGTTTAATTTAGTTAACACTGATTTCAGTTATGTTATTAAAGAGAAGTTTTATTAAGTTTTCAAGTGGCCTAAGTCATAATAGGATGTTTAGAAATTAGCCCAGTCACTTTATTCTTATAGGTTACATAATTGACAGACCGCATTCTATGTATGTAAACAGGCATCTATTGCCAAAGCCTTTTTGCCTCAAATGATTCACAAATATCACATATTGTGTATTTAAGTTTTTTGTTTTCCCAAACTACAAAATATGACTTATTCCAACAGTTTAATAGGGTGACAATATCTAAATAAACCTTAAATGAGTAATTTTGTATTGCATTTGTCTTGCTTTCATATAGCATTACAGTTCATAAAATTAAAATGTTCTGTTTTACTTCAGGAATCACTGGCACAATTTACCCCAGCGTATTCCCCCAAAGGCACAACTTACCACGCATCAGGGGCAAGTTGTGCCACGAGACCACTTTTTTCCCCAAAAGCTATATTTCTGAAACAATTTATTTCAGATCCAAAGTTATTGTTCTCAGGGATGCACCACACAAATATATGTACATCCTTAAGTTGAAGGCATTACTTGCTTCACATGGCTTCACTTCAAAGTCACTTTGAGTAAAAACTGGTACAACTCACCCCACTTTCCCCTAATGCTCTGGAGCTGACACATATATGGATAAAATCTTCTTGGAAAAAAAACTAATAGTTTTGTATGTTTGTTAGATCCAGAGTTTATTCTTGTTTGTCCTGATTGCCAACACCTAGAATAACACTTTTTAAAAGCCAAAAGGAAGTCATTATTGTTCTTCATGTGATTTCAAAACATTTCTGTTTAGTCTTTTCTTTTGTCTCTATAGTCATATAACAATTTACACATTTATGTGGCATCCCTGCAGAATGCATATCCTGATAGCCCAAGAAAAATGTATGTAACTTGATTGTGCATAATCTTTAATAACTTGACAGCATTTAAATGTGTTTTCTTGATGAAGTTGAATAACGATACTTGTACATTTCCTGTGTTTCAACTTAATTAGGCAAAAATATGGCTGGTAAAAAGCCTGTGTGGCTGGTGGTCAAAAAAGTTAACTTCAGGCCCTGCTTACTACCATATGGTATTAAAAAGAAAAGCTGCATTAAAACAAAGTAGTCTTCAGCAAGTTAATAAGGCAAAGTTTGTGTGAATGTTACAGTATGATGTCTTAATTAGCAGAGCTAAAACTGAAGTGCCAAAACTCAATTCTCCATAGATCAGTGTTTGATGGGCTAAATGACCATTTACTTTGTTGTGTATAGTGGGCATCGTCAGACACACAAACAGTTCCCAACAGGTCCCGTGAGATTTGATTTGCCTCTCTATGAACAATGTTTTGCAGCCCATTAGTGGCTCCTAAAGGCGGTGTGCTGAACCCCTCTGGACAGGAAGTTTATTCACACCTGCATGGGTTAGTCACATGATGACATCTCGACCAATGAGGTGTCACTGCCAGCAGAGGTGTGAAGACAAACAAGCATCAGCAAGAACTCATTAACATATGATGTAATCCTTACTGAACAGGACTGTTTTCACAGTTGATATTGTGTCTGAGAATACAATAATTTAATCAAGTGGAATGTTTTAGATTTCTTTTAAATAAAAAGGGATTCAATTAGCATGTGTAATGTGAGAGGGGTTGCTGCCAGTCACAAATCCACAGAGAATTATCCCCGGACTGTGCAGCTCCTCTCAGCTCTACAGAGAGTTTTTAACTCACTAGTATTTTGGTTTTAAGGCCCAAACCTTTACTGTTTTTGTTCAATCTCACAGCTCTTATAATAATAATTATAATAATAATTCCATAAATTTATAATAATTCCACAAATATGCCTTACGATGCCAGACGCTCACCTCTCATCATAGTCCATTTCAGGACACTAAAACCCACTGTACCAAAGAGTTTGGTGTAGCTCAGCAGCAAATAGACAGTTAGAGACCAGCTGGTGAATAAAGTGGAGGATTTAGCAGGTGAAGAGGGTTGTAGTGCTGCTGGAGTACACCAAAATGTACAGAAGGGGCCCAAACCTTTACTGTTATTGTTCACTCTCACAGCTCTTATAATAATAAGCGCTTCGGGGGGGGACCACACTCCACCACCACAAATATGCCTTACAATGCCATTTAGCAGGTAAAGAGGATTGAAGTGCTGCCGGAGTGCACCAGAATGTAAAGAAGGGGCCATAGTAATTGAGCAAAGCATTAAATATATTGTTTAGAAGGATTTGGTTGTGAACTTGTTAGCAAGGCAGTCGACCCATTGACATTCTGTATATAAAATGGACCAATAGATCCCGTTACTCTGGACGGAGACCGGTAAAGGATATTAGGAGCACTTTTCTGGTGCTGGCTGAGCGTTACTGAGCAGCCTCCAACTGAGCTTGAAGACGTAGATGTGACGTGAGCAACCTGTGTGAAAGTTGTAAGTCTTCTGGTAGCTGTGCCGAGAGAAATCTCAATCATTCCCAATCTTCCCGAGACGGAGAGCTTAGGTATATGTAAGGAGATAACATGTGCACAGGCTAATTATTGCTAACTAAAATTCTAGTTAACATTAGTATTTAAGCTTAAACAGCTAATGTGAGTCGAAACTGTCTGCGAGCTTCTCCTGTACTTTACAGTAATTTCTCTACTATGCGACAGTAAGTTGCGTGGTTATCACACAATCGTTAGCCTATTTTTATAAAAGCGTCTGCTATGGAGCCATAACGTGAGCTACAAGGTAATGGAGCCTTTTATACATTGTCGTGTTTCTTTAGAAATAAACAATGGACAAATAGTCTTTAAACGCTTCAGATGTAACGTTTTCCTATTGTGTGCTTGTTTCTTGTCTGATGCCTTCCCTCCAGTTTTCTTGAGCGTGCCAATGACTACTGGTGTATCATTGTTTGGGAGAGAATGGACTTAGATCAGTGTCGGTGAATTAGATGATTTCGTCTCAAGTCATTTGTTCTTTTGTAATGGGCTAGGTTTTACTCGCACAAGAGAAAATTAGACCAAGGAAGTAAACGCAGTGCGCACATGATAGAAGGAGAGAGATGGTAGGCTAACGTTACATCTTAACATTCTGAAAAATGTAGGCTAATGTTAAAATTGCCTTGCTTTAGATCTTTTCCAGAAAAAAATGTGATTTCAGCTGTGGTGATATTAATAGTTTTTGTTGTAATAGCAGTTCTGTTACAGAGGACTGGATGTTATTTTCATTAATTGCATAGGCCTACTTGAGTGGCTGGGTTATCTCAGTTGGTGGAGCAGGCACACATGTGTAGGGGTTTGCTCCTCGACGCAATGGCCACGGGTTCAACTGCGACCTGCGGCCCTTTGCTGCTAGTCATTCCCCCTCTCTCTCCCCTTTCATGTCTTCATCTGTCCTGTGGAAATAAAGACCTAAAATGCCCCCAAAAAATTATCTTTAATTGCATACTTGACACCTGCTGCTTGGATGTCAAAACAATGATGTGATTGTTTTGTAGCTGTTGAGGTTGGATTGGGCCTTGTTTTCCCAAACTACAAAATATGACTTATTCCAACAGTTTAATAGGGTGACAATATCTAAATAAACCTTAAATGAGTAATTTTGTATTGCATTTGTCTTGCTTTCATATAGCATTACAGTTCATAAAATTAAAATGTTCTGTTTTACTTCAGGAATCACTGGCACAATTTACCCCAGCGTATTCCCCCAAAGGCACAACTTACCACGCATCAGGGGCAAGTTGTGCCACGAGACCACTTTTTTCCCCAAAAGCTATATTTCTGAAACTATTTATTTCAGATCCAAAGTTATTGTTCTCAGGGATGCACCACACAAATATATGTACATCCTTAAGTTGAAGGCATTACTTGCTTCACATGGCTTCACTTCAAAGTCACTTTGAGTAAAAACTGGTACAACTCACCCCACTTTCCCCTAATGCTCTGGAGCTGACACATATATGGATAAAATCTTCTTGGAAAAAAAACTAATAGTTTTGTATGTTTGTTAGATCCAGAGTTTATTCTTGTTTGTCCTGATTGCCAACACCTAGAATAACACTTTTTAAAAGCCAAAAGGAAGTCATTATTGTTCTTCATGTGATTTCAAAACATTTCTGTTTAGTCTTTTCTTTTGTCTCTATAGTCATATAACAATTTACACATTTATGTGGCATCCCTGCAGAATGCATATCCTGATAGCCCAAGAAAAATGTATGTAACTTGATTGTGCATAATCTTTAATAACTTGACAGCATTTAAATGTGTTTTCTTGATGAAGTTGAATAACGATACTTGTACATTTCCTGTGTTTCAACTTAATTAGGCAAAAATATGGCTGGTAAAAAGCCTGTGTGGCTGGTGGTCAAAAAAGTTAACTTCAGGCCCTGCTTACTACCATATGGTATTAAAAAGAAAAGCTGCATTAAAACAAAGTAGTCTTCAGCAAGTTAATAAGGCAAAGTTTGTGTGAATGTTACAGTATGATGTCTTAATTAGCAGAGCTAAAACTGAAGTGCCAAAACTCAATTCTCCATAGATCAGTGTTTGATGGGCTAAATGACCATTTACTTTGTTGTGTATAGTGGGCATCGTCAGACACACAAACAGTTCCCAACAGGTCCCGTGATATTTGATTTGCCTCTCTATGAACAATGTTTTGCAGCCCATTAGTGGCTCCTAAAGGCGGTGTGCTGAACCCCTCTGGACAGGAAGTTTATTCACACCTGCATGGGTTAGTCACATGATGACATCTCGACCAATGAGGTGTCACTGCCAGCAGAGGTGTGAAGACAAACAAGCATCAGCAAGAACTCATTAACATATGATGTAATCCTTACTGAACAGGACTGTTTTCACAGTTGATATTGTGTCTGAGAATACAATAATTTAATCAAGTGGAATGTTTTAGATTTCTTTTTAAATAAAAAGGGATTCAATTAGCATGTGTAATGTGAGAGGGGTTGCTGCCAGTCACAAATCCACAGAGAATTATCCCCGGACTGTGCAGCTCCTCTCAGCTCTACAGAGAGTTTTTAACTCACTAGTATTTTGGTTTTAAGGCCCAAACCTTTACTGTTTTTGTTCAATCTCACAGCTCTTATAATAATAATTATAATAATAATTCCATAAATTTATAATAATTCCACAAATATGCCTTACGATGCCAGACGCTCACCTCTCATCATAGTCCATTTCAGGACACTAAAACCCACTGTACCAAAGAGTTTGGTGTAGCTCAGCAGCAAATAGACAGTTAGAGACCAGCTGGTGAATAAAGTGGAGGATTTAGCAGGTGAAGAGGGTTGTAGTGCTGCTGGAGTACACCAAAATGTACAGAAGGGGCCCAAACCTTTACTGTTATTGTTCACTCTCACAGCTCTTATAATAATAAGCGCTTCGGGGGGGGACCACACTCCACCACCACAAATATGCCTTACAATGCCATTTAGCAGGTAAAGAGGATTGAAGTGCTGCCGGAGTGCACCAGAATGTAAAGAAGGGGCCATAGTAATTGAGCAAAGCATTAAATATATTGTTTAGAAGGATTTGGTTGTGAACTTGTTAGCAAGGCAGTCGACCCATTGACATTCTGTATATAAAATGGACCAATAGATCCCGTTACTCTGGACGGAGACCGGTAAAGGATATTAGGAGCACTTTTCTGGTGCTGGCTGAGCGTTACTGAGCAGCCTCCAACTGAGCTTGAAGACGTAGATGTGACGTGAGCAACCTGTGTGAAAGTTGTAAGTCTTCTGGTAGCTGTGCCGAGAGAAATCTCAATCATTCCCAATCTTCCCGAGACGGAGAGCTTAGGTATATGTAAGGAGATAACATGTGCACAGGCTAATTATTGCTAACTAAAATTCTAGTTAACATTAGTATTTAAGCTTAAACAGCTAATGTGAGTCGAAACTGTCTGCGAGCTTCTCCTGTACTTTACAGTAATTTCTCTACTATGCGACAGTAAGTTGCGTGGTTATCACACAATCGTTAGCCTATTTTTATAAAAGCGTCTGCTATGGAGCCATAACGTGAGCTACAAGGTAATGGAGCCTTTTATACATTGTCGTGTTTCTTTAGAAATAAACAATGGACAAATAGTCTTTAAACGCTTCAGATGTAACGTTTTCCTATTGTGTGCTTGTTTCTTGTCTGATGCCTTCCCTCCAGTTTTCTTGAGCGTGCCAATGACTACTGGTGTATCATTGTTTGGGAGAGAATGGACTTAGATCAGTGTCGGTGAATTAGATGATTTCGTCTCAAGTCATTTGTTCTTTTGTAATGGGCTAGGTTTTACTCGCACAAGAGAAAATTAGACCAAGGAAGTAAACGCAGTGCGCACATGATAGAAGGAGAGAGATGGTAGGCTAACGTTACATCTTAACATTCTGAAAAATGTAGGCTAATGTTAAAATTGCCTTGCTTTAGATCTTTTCCAGAAAAAAATGTGATTTCAGCTGTGGTGATATTAATAGTTTTTGTTGTAATAGCAGTTCTGTTACAGAGGACTGGATGTTATTTTCATTAATTGCATAGGCCTACTTGAGTGGCTGGGTTATCTCAGTTGGTGGAGCAGGCACACATGTGTAGGGGTTTGCTCCTCGACGCAATGGCCACGGGTTCAACTGCGACCTGCGGCCCTTTGCTGCTAGTCATTCCCCCTCTCTCTCCCCTTTCATGTCTTCATCTGTCCTGTGGAAATAAAGACCTAAAATGCCCCCAAAAAATTATCTTTAATTGCATACTTGACACCTGCTGCTTGGATGTCAAAACAATGATGTGATTGTTTTGTAGCTGTTGAGGTTGGATTGGGCCTAGGAATGAGTGGGCTGGTAGGTCCATTCTGGAGAAGGGTGATATGCTAGTGCAAAGCATTAGGCCTTAAGAGTGGGCTGCAGAATTCAATGTACCACAAACAGCGCTGTCTGCACTTGTTAAAATCATAAGGAGGAAGGGCCTTGATATCCCAGTGGATGCCAGAACTCTTATGTCCACTGACAGATTTTGCAATGTGACAAATATGGCTGGGGGGGGGTCCTGTAACTGATGCTCTCACACTTTGAATTAACATTGATGGATTGCCCTTATTCCGTAGCTCCAGTATGAGTGTTTGGCCTATTCTGAGTAGGATTAAGGAAATTCCAGAGTGTAGTGGGTTTGTAATTGGAGTGTACTCAGGTGCGTCCAAGCCAGCAAACGTGCAAGAATATGAAAGCAGTTTCTTAGAGTGGTATTGTGAACAATGGTGTACATTTCAGGGTAGCATTACCTGATGCTTTTATTGTGATGCACCTGCTCGTGCCTTTCTTAAATGCTCCAAAGGCCATATGGGCTATTATGGACAGGACATGAATGGGAAGGTGGTTTAATCCTGAAATATCAGCAGAGCTCAGGACAGATGAGCAATTTGGTATGCAAGGCTATCAACTGCACCAACTGTCAGCCTCCCCCCTAAATGATCTGGGTATAGGTTTAGTTCCCAGTTTTGTGTTAGATTATATGCACCTTGTGTGCTCGGGGTCAATGCGTGAGTTCATATTTCTTTCAGTGGCTTGCCCACATGCCACCATGGAACGCCCAGACAAAATTAACTGGGCTGCCTAGAAAACAGGCCTTCACCTAAACCAGTTAGTGGCAAACGGAGACCTCTAGTGGAAGCAAGGGTTGTTGAGAAATTAAATCCTCAGCAGCTAAAACGTTTAAGTTTTTAGTAAAAGTAAACAGAAATCTCTTATCTAACTGAAATGTGAGAACAACAATTTAAGAAGTATCTCTTGGGATGTGGGTAAATGTTTGCCACCAACTCATCCATCACACACCTTGCAATGCCGTAGCCCAAGGCTGGACTATAGTCTGGACTCCTTACATTTTCCTATTGCCTCAGATGTCTCTTGGACTCGTTGGTAATTGCACTCAGACTTGTCTCGGACTTGGCCATTGGTCTTGCCAAATATTCTAGTTGGTCTCAACCAAGTCCTGCATTACATACTTTTTTCTGAAGTAACAAAACCATTGAATCACGCTTGTTCAGAAAACGGGTATTTTTTCAATTCAAAATCCCTCCTACTACAGCACGTGATGACGCAATGTCCACGAGTAAGCTACCATGAATAAGACAGGATAGGATCATAGAGACACAGCATATAAGAGATGAGATGACAAAATCAGGAGTAGCCTACGTGCACCACAACAACAACAAAAAACACTGCTGGTGACTAAGGGTGCAACGGATCAAAAAACTCAGTCCCATTCCTGCCTCATTCAATGCATTTATTTGATTTTTGGCATTATCAGTTGTGAATGGGATATTACTAGTACTGGGCCTCTTTATCTTCCATTCCTCCACTGCTTGTGTCAGTAGGCTACCTGCGCAAGATGAGGGCTAATGTGACTCGTAGAGGGGGCGTGTCTGCAGCACCAGACTTCTCATCTCCCAGTCTGCTGTGATGAAGTGAGCGGTTATCGTCACGTAGCTCATGTCTGCACCTATAAACACACCGATAGGGTTTTTGAGGTCTGATTGTACAACAAGGGGCTGCTTAAATGCCGCGGTGATAAGCGGTTCTTGAGCAGCTTTCGTTTTCACTCCCGTCAGTGAAACACCGGGGTGATGTCTCTTCAATTGCGTGGCCGTGCTTGATGTGGGGATTTAAATGATGCGGGGCGTTCAACCTCCTCCGTTCCTCCGCTCGCCATGACCACGCTGTGTTTGGACTGAACATGCGCACAACTTTTTTTTTTCAAAAATTGGCAAACGGCACGTGTGTGCCGAAACCGAAGATATTGATCCGAACGGATCACGGATCAATGACGATCCGTTGCACCACTGCTGGTGACAGCGCACCATAACACATTGTTACTCACTGCTATGACTACACACACATAGGCCTAGGTATCTGCAGTATCTGAAGAGTAACTATGAGTTTAACTGCTTTCCTAAACCAGGGGTAAAACAAGGCATAGATCACAGGGTTTAGACAAGCGAGACAAGAGAACACAAATACAACAAAGGATGCAGATAAAGTATTGAACAAGCTGTCACCTGCAAGAGAAACAGAGTAATACGGGCAGAAAAATAATAGAATCACAACTACAAGAACACCAAAGGCCTGTACTACAAAGCATCTCATGTCGCTTAAATTTCCTCCTCGACTCCTCCACTTGCCTTCCTTCCCTTTAGTACCTCTCACCGAAAACCGTTCTATCCGGAATATGTAAATATTGACCGGAAGAGGTGTGTCTATGAAACCGTAAATCAGAAAACCGTTATATCCGGAAAATGTAAATCAGAAACCGGAAGAGGTGTGTCTCTTTCCATCTTTGCGTCATAGACACACCTCTTCCGGTCAATATGTACATATTCAGGATATAACGGTTTTCTGACTTCCTGTTTCTGACTTCCGTTTCCGGTTTCATAGACACGCCCACGTCCATCTGCCATGTTTGCTGCAGTATATTACTACTCCTGTTCACATAGGCCCAATAAACCTTCAATAAAGAAAAATACAGAGGAATAAAAAGAGAGGAGGATTAAGAAAGGAAAGAGAAAAGTAAAAGGAAGGTAGGCTCCTTAAAGCTGTAAAGTAAAAGGTTACAGTGAGGTTAAAAGAACTTAATACTCACAGGTTAGGAGGCCTTGTGGGTGCTTAGGCCGTTGTCTGAAAGAAAGGGGCCCTCTATGGGGACCCCCTGGGTCCACACAGTCTCCAAGTTAATAAAAGAGAATAAAAAGCCGCACTAAAAGTTGATAAAAGGCCATCCTGTATAGGTGGGGAGATCAGTAGTCTTCAGTGTGCACACACAATAAGTTCAGCTGACTCACCCCTTAGGTTTCCTGGCTGGCCGGTTTCTTAGAACAATCTTCCATTAAAATGAGCTGTTGCAGGTTAAAATCCTCCTGTGAGATTAAAAGCAATCAATCCTTTTCAAAAAAAGACCAGAAAAATGTTGTAAAAGAACTTAGAGAAAGTAGAGCTCTCTACCTTTCGCCATGTAATGGCTTCCTCAGGAGAGAATAACTGCCACCAGAGAAGGCCTTAGTTGAATAGAAATGAGCTGTTGCAGGTTAAAATCCTCCTGTGAGATTAAAAGCAATCACTGCTTTAAAAAAAGGGGTTAACATCCACGTTAAAAAGAAGCCATAAAAAGGTTGTAAAAGAACTTCAAAGTAGAGCTCTCTACATTTCACTGGCTTCATCAGGAGAGAATAACCAGAGATTGCCTAAGTTTAACAGAAATGTTTGGGGTGGGGCCACCATCACACCCCCAACCGGCACCGGACTAAGACACAAGGAGGGGAAGCAAGTGAAGGAAACGTGGATGCAATTTAAGGACCTGAGATGTACCCATAGTGTGCTCTTTAATGAAAACAGGTGTGCATCATTAACACTTTCAGCAGCGAGTGTGTGGACTCTGACAAGAGGAGGGAGGAGTCTTTAAACTGCTCTGCAGTAGATGAATCCTTTTTTAAAGTCTGTCTGCTTTCACGTATGTTTGAGTAATTTTTTTCTATTGTCTCAGACTTGTCGGTAATTGTACTTATCCCGGTCTCCCCTAGCTGTAGATAGGTGGGGTCTCCCCTAGCTGTAGATAGGTGGGGTCTCCTCTAGCTGTAGATAGGTGGGGTCTCCTCTAGTTGTAGATAGGTGGGGTCTCCTCTAGCTGTAGATAGGTGGGGTCTCCTCTGGCTGTTGATAGGTGGGGTCTCCTCTAGTTGTAGATAGGTGGGGTCTCCTCTGGCTGTTGATAGGTGGGGTCTCCTCTAGTTGTAGATAGGTGGGGTCTCCTCTAGCTGTAGATAGGTGGGGTCTCCTCTGGCTGTAGATAGGTGGGGTCTCCTCTAGCTGTAGATAGGTGGGGTCTCCTCTGGCTGTAGATAGGTGGGGTCTCCTCTAGCTGTAGATAGGTGGGGTCTCCTCTAGCTGTAGATAGGTGGGGTCTCCTCTAGTTGTAGATAGGTGGGGTCTCCTCTGGCTGTTGATAGGTGGGGTCTCCTCTAGTTGTAGATAGGTGGGGTCTCCTCTAGCTGTAGATAGGTGGGGTCTCCTCTAGTTGTAGATAGGTGGGGTCTCCTCTAGCTGTAGATAGGTGGGGTCTCCTCTAGTTGTAGATAGGTGGGGTCTCCCCTAGCTGTAGATAGGTGGGGTCTCCCCTAGCTGTAGATAGGTGGGGTCTCCTCTAGTTGTAGATAGGTGGGCCAACGCATTTTTTGTGCATGCATCGTTTTAGTCCGGTGCAATACCGGCAGCGCCGCCGCTAGTTAGCTTAGCATAGTGAATGGAATCCTCCATGATGACATTGTTGTTTGAATATGGTGAGTGAAAGTCTGTCTATGTTTTTACTTGTTATTGTCTTTGTATTTATTTGAAACCATGCTGCTGCCACTTGCTAGGACACTCTTGTAAAAGAGATTTGTAATCTCAAGGAGTTTTTTATCCTGGTTAAGTAAAGGTTTGAATGAATGAATGAATGAATGAATGAATGAAACTGTGGCGTATTCCTTTAAATAATTAACAGTTTGTATGGTTATGATTATAGACCATGTATTTATAATTTTATACCTCTTCCTGCTTAAAAACTTTTCCTGCACACAAGTCCATAGCTTCATTTTAATTAGCATAGTTTGACCTATTTTACTTAACTATCTTATAAGTGTTTGCTGTTTTCTTCACCACTTTTAGCTCGATTTGTGCAAGTAAGCTACAAAACAGACCAACCTGTTGAATATTGATGTTACTCTTTTACCTTGATTTTTAGTTGTCATAGTGTCAGTTTGATCCATTCACACTTAATAAAGATTTTGCCATCATTATGTCTGATTCTACTATTGTGCTCTCATCCTTATGATGTATGTTACATTTACCCACATACGTCTTATCACAATTTTGCTAAATAGACTATATTTTTGGTCCTTTTGATGAAGGGCAAGAAAACTATGCAAACAATACCTCCATTGGAGTGTCTTGCTCTTTCACTTACTTTTGGGTGTACTATATATCTCAGCTCTGGGATGAGTGCGGTTGGCCACATTTTAAATATACTGTACCTCACATACCCAAGGAAATTTCTAATAAATCCCTTGATGATAATTAGGGGCCGAGCAGCGAGAGCTTTTTTTTTATTTCGGCCACAGACACAATGTCACTGAGGACTTTGTAATGTGGATTCTTCAAGACAAGTGATAAGTTTGAAAAATCATTACAAAAAATAATAATCTTAAAATAAAAGATATAGTGTCTCTTGCATCACATACATTATGAACAAGTAAGTTCATATGTTGTAAGTGGTCTTAAAGAGGAATCTACGTTTCTGTCTCTCATTTGGACTTGGTCTTGACTAGTCCTGGTCTTGGACTTGACAAAGGTTGACTTGACTACACCACTATTCACCTTGTCTTCTCAACTGCTGTACTCCATTACTATCCTGCAAAATACAAGTCAACAGCTCCATCTTCTGGCAAGTCAGCAGAGCATTTCATGAATTTCTGGCAGTTTAAGTGTGCAGATAATGTAGCTCTACACTGAACAATAAGTGTGGCAATGCACAGGCTGCTATACTAAGGGTGTTTTTGCAGGCATCTGTCATCGAAGTGGACCGAAAAGTGGACCACCACAAAACAGACTCAGGCTTTAACACCTGTCTCGTTTAGTTTGGTTGAATCACACTAGGGTTGGTTTTCCCCCTTGGTGCAGTTCTTTTGGGCAGGTTTGAATGCAGCAATCACACTCAGATGCCCAGGAATATGAAGGCTAATAACACACCTAGTTTTTTTTCTTCTTCTGGAGTTTTCAACATATTATAATTGTCTCTTGTCATTTCACATCAGTGTGAAAAAAAAATCGATAAATTGTGAATATGTCTCTTTATTATCAGATGTCAAGTTACAACAAATCACTATGCTATGTAAATGAATGACAATAATTGCTTTAAATAATTCTGTCTTGAAGAAAAGACATGTTCTACAGGGATCACATATGAATGACACTAAACTGAAATGAGCTGATGTTTATCTTTACTTGATGGGAAAGTGGCGCTGTTCAGGGGCATCTTTGTATTTCTGTTTCCGACTAAATGGACACAAATTACTTGGATGATGCTTTCACCAATATAGTGACATGAATAAAAAGCTTTAAAGCTTCAAAGCTCTTTTGTATTGTTGAGTTGAAATGTTTCCTATCACAAAGAGAAAAAAGATTCCCTATGACAAAAAAAACTGCATAAGTGTCATACATTTGAATTTAAAGCTTGCATTAAACTGGGTGATTATCTAGAAACAGTATATTGTGCTTATAACTCTTTCTTTAAATACAGCAGCATCAGAGAGACAAAATACACAACAAGATGAAGCTGAAGCACAGGCCTTTAAATTGTTGTTCATACACAATTTAGACTTAAAGACATGAAAACATATCTTCACTTTCTGTATTCTCAGTCCCTCCACATCCTCTCTACAGCATGTTGGTCTCAGAGGAGCCAGGCTGCAGTATCTGAAGAGTTACAATGAGTTTAACTGATTTCCTAAACCAGGGGTACAAGAAGGCATAGATCACAGGGTTTAGACAAGAGTTACAATATAACAGATAGATTACAAAGGACGCAGAGGCACTGAGAAAGTTGTCTCCTGCAATAAAGAAACAGTAATATGGGCAGAAACACATTAGAAACACAACTACAAGAACACCAAGCTTCCTGGCTGCTTTCAGCTCTGATTTCTTTGTCGTTGGAGTCACTGAAAGCTGGAGTGTGACAGCTGTAATGTGAGAGCGCATGGCACGAGCCTGAGACACAGCCACGGCAAATACTCTCAGATACAGAGCTACGATGACAGTAACTGGAACAATAAAGCTCAAAACAAGATCAAAAGTCACTGAGATATTGTCAATGACAAACGCACATTCTCCGTAGCAGGAATTATACCTCTCTGGTTGAGTCAGGAGATCCTTTAAATAGACAAAGCTGTAAGAAACAGAATAGAGCCAACACAGACATACACAGAATTGAACTCTTCTCCCAGTGACTTTAGTGGTGTAATGCAGAGGGTCACAAATAGCCACATAACGGTCAGCTGATATGAGAACTATGTCACCTATTGAGGCTGAGATAATGATGCCTAAAATAAAACTATGCGTAGCACACACAAAGTCACCAAGAAACCAGCAGGATGTTTTTCGGAGAACTTCTAACGGCATCAGCAGGAGGCCCACTAGAAGGTCTGAGACAGCCAGAGAGAGGAGGAGGATGTTGGTGGGTGTGTGGAGCTGCCTGGAGGGAAAGAGAAAAGCACCATTTAACCAACAAGAGTGATACAACCAGTATTCAAAATGAAAATACAAAACCATATGAGTTTGTATATATTCCGTTCCACCACATCAGTAGTTACCATATGTTTAAGTGTAGACAGTTAAAATGACTTGGTTGAGGTCAAGGTGGACAGAAACAATGCTTAATATTGGTAAGAGAGTGGACATGAACAACAGTCTCTGGTATCAAAGTCAGACATTTGGAGCAACATTATTCAGTACTAGCTCAAAGACAATTCTTCTAAATATACAGCAGCTGTTCACATTTTTAAGTTACAATTCCTGTAGAGAGAAGCTGAGAAGTTAATATCTGCCTGAAGTGGGAGATAGAGATGATGATGAGCAGGTTGAGAGCCACAGTGATCAGAGAGATGGAGTAAAACACAATGTTAATGAGCAGTGTTTCTGGCCAAGGAGACAAGGGCTTCCAGCAGGAGGTGTTTGGGAACTGTGGAAAGCAGAGCTTGTCTCTGTCCTCAACCTCCATCTGCAGAGATCTGCAGATAGCTGCAGCTCTGGCAGCTTTCTGAACAAACATTTGTCATGTAAATGATTCATCTCTCTCACGTTCTCTTCATCCCCTCCTCTCTCTCAGTTCATGTTTGACTCTCATGCCCCTCCTCCCTCACTCTGCACATCCCACCATCATCTTCATCACTCTCTCTGTAACCCTTCTTCTCACACTGTGTCTCTATCCAATCTCTACATTGTTATTATTTACCCTTGTTTCCTTTCCTTTGTCCTATTAATGTCCTACACATTCCGTCTAAAGTTACTAAAACAGTAGTCTCACATTGCTAGCTCTATCTTTACAGCCCTGTGGAGTAAGGTCTGGCTACATCAGATGCATTCTGGGATAGGAGAAAAAAGTGCTTTTGACGTGACGGTGTCTCTGCAAAATACTATCAGGAAGGAACATGTTTTGGTTACATTACCATCCCGCAAAAGAAAACACCACATACAATATTAAATTAATAGTAACCTGAGCTATTTGAATTAGATGGACACATGGTTGATCGTTATTTGCTCTTACCAGAGTATCGCAGTGTGTACTTTTTTCATAGCTATCCCACCAATCGGCCCAGAGGTCCATGTTTACCCGCTGGCAAAAGTCTGCTGGATGACTCGAATCAATAAAAATCACCGACGTTCCCTCTCTAGCGTTTTTTTAGTGCATCCCAATGGAAACGATACACGACATTCGCAAAGCTGCATCATTTTCCCCAGTCTAAGCCCTCTTCTGCAAACATGGTCACTTCTGGCTACAAAATATTAAGAAGTTTTTTGCCAAAATGCAAACTACAGGCTTCATTATGGCAGCCCACAAACCAACAGGTGATGTCACTGATACTACCTCCTTTATATTTACATTCTATGGTTGGTGTCCTAGCCACCGAGGCCCAGCTAATCAGCATCCTGTGCAGAGTTGCTGGCAGCTACGGGTACGCTTAAGGTGTGTGTGCGGGCGACTGTTTAAAACAACAATGGAGGCTCCTAAAGAGGTTAGCTTAGATGCTGCAAGAGCATCAGTCAGTGTTGTGACCATGTCTTCTTTGCTCAAGTCCTAAGTAAGTCTCTAGTCATTTTTGTCAAGTCAAGTCTCAAGCAAGTCTTGAGTTATTTTTTGTGGGTGGCAATCAGGTCAAGTCACAAGTTATGTCACGTTAAATCGAGTCATTAGTTAAGGCAAGTCAAATCCTAAATTGAGTCACTATTTTTACGCTAACAAGTGAAGCAGCCAATTCAGTTCTGTTATTTGCATATTGGGCTAACATTAGATAGCATATGTTAGTTGTAAGTGAACAGATTATATCAGGCTAATGTTAGCTAACATCAGACCTCGTGACAGGCACTTACTGATCAGAATGAGTCTTTAAAGGAACACGCCGACTTATTGGGAATTTAGCTTATTCACCGTAACCCCCAGAGTACGATACATACCCTTCTCATCTCCGTGCGTGCTGTAACGCTGTCTGACGGTTCCAGCATTAGCTTAGCCTAGCACAGATCCTGCAGGTAACAGGTTCCAACTAGCCTACTGCTCCGAATTGTGACAAAATAAGTGACAACATGTTCCTATTTACATGTTGTGATTTGTAGAGTCACAGCAGTGTACAAAAAACAACGTAACATGAGACACAGCCGTCTTCTAACAGTAAACAAACCAGGAACTATATTCTCAGACAGGCTTGCTGTGAGCATATCACTCCGCCCAAGTACTATATTCTTCCGCTTGAGAATATAGTTCCCGGTTTGTTTACAGTTAGAAGATGGCTGTGTCTCATGTTACGTTGTTTTTTGTACACGCTGTGACTCTATAAATCACAACATGTAAATAGGAACATGTTGGCGTTATTTTGTCACTTATTGGGAGCAGTAGGATTACTGGAACCAGTCCTGCATGTTCTGTGCTGGCCTGATGCCGCTGGAGCCGTCAGACAGCGTTACAGCACGCACGGAGATGAGAAGGGTATGTATCGACTTGTCTTACTCTGGGGGTTACGGTGAATAAGCTAAATTCCCAATAAGTCGGCGTGTTCCTTTAAATGACAAACAATGTTTGAGGCTGTAGTCTGGCCGTCAAAAGAATTTGATAAGCAGGTCTTGCTTTCAGCAGTTAGCTTGTTTCCTTCTTGCGTGAAATGTTTTAATCCAAAGTGATTACTCGTGGCCCTGAGGCAACCATTGTGGTGGTCTGACTAATGAGGCTTTATTAAGGGGTCCTTGATGTAGCGTGTTACCAGATATGGATTGGCTGGTCAGAAGCTGACACTTGACAGTGATTCTGGTGGTGTAATGCAGAGGGTCACAAATAGCAACATAACGTTCAACTGATATGAGCACCATGTCACCTATTGAGGATGCGGGAATGATGCCTGAAAGAAGAGTAAACGTAGCACATAAAAGGTCACCAAGAAACCAGCAGGATGTTTTTCGGAGAACTTCTACAGGTCAGAAGCTATCGGCCCACAGAGAGAATTGTTATGACTGTAGAGACAAAAGAAAAGACTAAACAAATGTATTGAAATCACACAAAGAACAATAATGACTTCCTTTTGGCTTTTAAAACAGCAATGGAGGATCCTAAAAAAGTTAGCTTAGATGCTACATCATAGATGCATCAGTCAGTGTTTGCTCAGCTCCCAAGTAAGTCTCAAGTCAAAAAGACGTTAGCTTAGAGGAACTATTCCTGTACTATTGCAGCATTTGTCATTCAGTTTACCGACATTTACGCCGGAAACAGTGAATGGAGTCATTTAACCAGGGGGTCATGTGTGTCATGAACCCTAACCCTAACCCTAACTTATCATGACAAAAACCGAAAGACACCTATTAAAAGAAGCGTAAAGGTAAAGGTTTATGACTTGTTTATAATGTTTATGTTACGTTCATGACTGTGTCATGTCACTCTTATGTAGATACCTTCAAGTAAAGTGTAACCGTATATGTATTGAAGGAGTGGACTAGACCGTTATTGTCAAAGTGAGAAAACAACACTGCGCTTTGGTCAAAAGCTGCAAAAACATTTCGGCTGAAAAGCGATTAAAAATGCAAGAGCAGCTTACACGTTTACTGGGCAGGAAATCTTAAGTAAAAGACAGGTTAAACAAAATGTCATGAGCTGGGATCAAAACCGTTCCCTCATTCACTCACTGACTATTCACCATATAGTGTTCAAATAGTAAACTACATAGGAAACGAAAAGAAAAAAAAGATTTTGGACCCCCTGAACACATTGTTGCGAGGGAGGAATCTTTAAACTGCGCTGCAGTAAATTAATCTTTTTTAACGCCTGTCTGCTATTACGTATGTTTGAGTCTGGACTCAAGACATTTTTTTCTATTGTCTCAGACTTGTCTTGGACTCGTTGGTAATTAAATTGCAATCGGACTTGTCTCGAACTTGACCATTGGTCTCGCCAAATTCACACTTCAGCACTTTACATTTTTTTTCTGAAGTAACTTTCTCCTTCAAAGGAAAACCATTGAAGCGTGCTTGTTCAGAAAACCTGTATTAGTTTAATTCAAAATAGAACGGACACTGACATTGGTCACCTATACTTCTGGCTGCATGGGCCTGTATTATTATTAGGGGCCTAGCAGCAAAGCTGCTTGCACCTAACTAAGCATCCATATTTTACGAAATGGGAGTGAAAATCTGCTGCAATTGACACCAAATTTGGGCAACTCAATTTCCAGACCTTCCTCCACAAATTTACCTTTAGCCCATAGTGCATTAAAAATGTTACTGCATACAGCAGTATAAACAAATCCTGCAATTTCTTCCATACCTGTGATATCACCCAGATAATAGCTCCCTGAGATCAGAACCTGCCTATGGCCTCACTGGTTCTGAGCACCAGATTGTGCTGTGGACAACTGTCCTGCATATTTTAAATCGAGTCCATAGCTTCAATTGGCTTAGTATAGTTTGAATTATTTTACTTAACTATCTTATAAGTGTTTACTGTTTTCTTCACCTCTTTTAGCTTGATTTGTGCAAGTGAGCTCAAAACAGACAAGACTGTTCAATATTGATGTTACTCTTTCATCTTGATCTTTAGTTTTCATAGTGGATTTTGGAGTGTCAGTTTGATCCATTCACAATTATTAAAGATTATGTGATCATTATGTCTGATTCTATCATTGTGCTCTCATCCTTGTGGTGTATGTTACGTGCACCCACAAACATCTGATCAAAAGTTTGCTAAATAGACAAAAGTTTTTGGTCATTTGATGAAGTGCAAAAAAACATTGTTTCCATGGTAGCTGTTTTTTCAGTGAATAACCACATTGGGAGTGTCTTGCTCTTTCACTTACTTTTAGGTGTATTATATTTCTCAGCTCTGGGATGAGTGTGGTTGGCCACATTTGATATACCTTACATACCCGAGGAAATTTCCAATAAATCCCTTGATGATAATTAGGGGATGAGCAGTGAAGCTGCGTGGACCCTATTGTTTTTGCCTGTATTATTAGTGGCCGAGCAGCAAAGCTTTTTTTGATTTCGGCCACAGACACAATGTCACTGAGCACTGACACCTTTTTTTAGTGACACCTGTAACACCTGTCTATAGCCTCATTTGATCCTACAGTGTTGTTACACTGTACTTGCTTTTAGATCACTACAAAAAATAAGGCAAAATGATTATCTTAAAATAAAAGATATAGTGTCTCTTGCATCACATACATTATGAACAGGTAACTGAGTGGTCTTGAAGAGGATTCTATTTTTCTGTCTCTCATTTGGACTCGGTCTTGACTAGTGCTGGTCTTGGACTTGTCAAAGGTTGACTTGACTACACCACTATCACCTTTTCATCTCAACTGCTTTACTTAATTTCTATCCTGCAAAATAAAAGTCAACAGCTCCATCTTCTGGCAAGTCAGCAGAGCATTTCATGAATAACTGGCAGTTTGAGTTTGCAGATAATGTAGCTCTACACTGAACAATAATTGTTGCATGGCACAGGCTGCTATACTAAGGGTGTTTTTGCAGGCATCTGTCATCCAAGTGGACCGAAAAGTGGACCACCAAAAAACAGACTCAGGCTTTAACACCTGCCTCATTTAGTTTGGTTGAATCACACTAGGGTTGGTTCGTTTGGGCCAGTTTGAATGCAACAATCACACTCAGATGCCCAGGATTATGAAGGCTAATAAAACACCTTATTATATATAGTCTTTATTGTCTCTTGTCATTTCATATCAGTGTGAAAAGTCGATAAAAACACAATATTACATCGTGAATATGTCTGTTTATTATCATATGTCACTTCACAACAAATCACTATGCTATGTAAAATTAAATAAATGACAATAATTCTGATCTCTTTATAATAAAACTGATTTAAAATTGCAACCCATTACACTTTACATAATTTGTGTAACTTTAACTTTGTCTGTCCTATCATTACATGTTTCTCTGGAAATGTGACTGCAATGATCTGATGAACTGTAGATAATCCTGTCTTTTCAAATTTTTTTTTTTTTTTACTTCATAGTCATAAAGACAATAACTGTTATACAGGGATCAAACATGAATGACACTAAACTGAAATGATTAAAACAACTTTGTAAAGGGGCTAAGATCTTTTTGTACTGACAGCGTTATGTGAAACACAATTACAGTTCACAGCTGATGTTTTTCTATACTTGACAGGGAAAGTGTGTCTGTTCAGCAGCATATTTTTGTCTCAGTGAAACAGGAGCCCAGCAGGCCTGTACTTTCTGTTTGCTACTTAATGGACACAAATCACATGGATGATGCTATGACCAAACATAGTGACATGAATACAAAGTTTTAGTAGCTCTTTTGTTGTGTTGGTTTGAAATGTTTACTATCAAAAAGAAAAAAAAGGTTTATACATGTCATACATGTGTAAATTATGTGTTTACTTAAATGACAGTATATGGTGCTTATGACTCTTTCTTTAAATGCAGCATCAGTGAGGAAAAATACACAACAAGATAAAGCTGAAGCACAGGTCTTTAGATTGTTGCTCATGAACAATTTAGACTTTTAGACAGGAAAGCATATTTTCACATTCTGTATACGATAACTGATCATTGATCATTAGGAACATATTCATTCCTTTAATCCTTAGACTGAGTCTGATCTCAGTCCCTCCACATCTTCTCTACAGCATGTTGGTCTCAGAGGAGCCAGGCTGCAGTATTTGAAGAGTTACAATGTATTTAAATGATTTTCTAAACCAGGGGTACAAGAAGGCATGGATCACAGGGTTTAGACAAGAGTTACAATAGAACAGATAGATTACAAAGGATGCAGATAAGGCACTGAGCAAGTTGTCTCCTGCAATAAAGAAACAGTAATATGGGCAGAAACATATTAGAAACACAAGTACAAGAACACCAAGCTTCCTGGCTGCTTTCAGCTCTGATTTCTTTGCCTTTGGAGTCACTGAATGCTGGAGTGTGACAGCTGTAATGTGAGAGCGCATGGCACGAGCCTGAGACACAGCCACGGCAAATATTCTCAGATACAGAGCTACGATGACAGTAACTGGAAGAAAAAAGGTCAAAACAAGATCAAAAGTCACTGAGATATTGTCAATGAAAAACACACATGCTCCATAGCAAGATTCATACTTCCCTGGTTGAGTCGGGAGATCTTTTAAAAAGAGAAGGCTGTAAGAAACAGAATAGAGCCAAGACAAATAAACACAGAGTTTAACTCTCCTCCCGGTGACTTTAGTGGTGTAATGCAGAGGGTCACATATAGCCACATACCGGTCAACTGATATGAGCACCATGTCACCTATTGAGGATGCGGGAAAGATGCCTGAAAGAAGAGTAAACGTAGCACACACAAGGTCACCAAGAAACCAGCAGGATGTTTTTCGGAGAACTTCTACAGGCATCAGCACAAGGCCCACTAGAAGGTCTGAGACAGCCAGAGAGAGGAGGAGGATGTTGGTGGGTGTGTGGAGCTGCCTGGAGGGAAAGAGAAAAGCACCATTTAACCAACAAGAGTGACAAAACAACGCAAACAAGTTATCAAAAAAAAGTATAAAAATCCATATGATTTTGTATAATTTCCGTTTCACCACATCAGTAGTTACCATATGTTTAAGTGTAAACAGTTAAAATGACTTGGTTGAGGTCAAGGTGGACAGAAACAATGCTTAATATTGGTAAGAGAGTGGACATGAACAACAGTCTCTGGTATCAAAGTCAGACATTTGGAGCAACATTATTCAGTACTAGCTCAAAGACAATTCTTCTAAATATACAGCAGCTGTTCACATTTTTAAGTTACAAATCCTGTAGAGAGAAGCTGAGAAGTTAATATCTGCCTGAAGTGAGAGATTGAGATGATGATGAGCAGGTTGAGAGTCACAGTGATCAGAGAGATGGAGTACCACACAATGTTAATGAGCAGTGTTTCGTGCCAAGGAGACGAGGGCTTCCTGCAGGAGGTGTTTGGGAACTGTGGAAAGCAGAGCTCGGCTCTGTCCTCAACCTCCATCTGCAGAGATCTGCAGATAGCTGCAGCTCTGGCAGCTTTCTGAACAAACCTGAGTCATGTAACTGAATTATCTCTCTCACATTCTCTTCATCCCCTCCTCTCTCTCAGTCCCTGTTTGACTCCGATGGCCCTCCTCCCTCACTCTGCACATCCCACCATAATCTTCATTGCTCTCTCTGTATCCCTGCCTTTCTCACTGTCTCTCTATCCAATATCTTTTTTTGTCATGCTCTACCCTCGTTTCCTTTCCTTTTTCCTATTATTGGCATTGCCAGCTCTATCTCTACAGCCATGTGGAGTAAGGTCCACAGATGCATTCTGGAATAGGAGAACCCAATCACAATTGACTAAGGAGGCGCTAAGGTGCAGAGATGGTGGCTCTGCAAAATAGTCTCGTGAAGGAAATTGTTTTGATGAAACATTTACCCCTGGCAAATGAAAACGCCACACACAATATTAAATGAAGTTAAAGGTGCTGAAGGTGTTGTGAAGATCCAGGACTTAGCCAAAGAATTTGAACATTGACAACTTCTCAGTCCCTCCCCCTTTTCTGCTAAAGCCCAAACGGTCTCCTAAGACCCCCCCCCCCCCTCCCCCCCATGACCATTATATTTACAATCTATGGTCTGCTGTCCAAGCCACCAAGGCCGAGCCAATCAGTGTCCTGTGCAGAGATACTGGCAGCCAAGGGCATGGTTTAGGTGTTTGTACTGGGCAAAGTTTAAAACAACAATGAAGGATCCTAATAAGGTTAGCTTAAATGTTACATCATAGATTCACCAGTCAGTGTTTGCTCCGCTCCCAAGTAAGTCTCAAGTCCAAAAGACGTTAACTTAGAGGAACTATTGCTGTACTATTGCAGCATCTGTCATTAGGTTTACCGACATTCACACAGGAAATCTTAACTAAAAGACAGGTTAAACAAAATGTCATGAGCTGTGTTTGAAACTGTTCCCTCATTCACTCACTCACTATTCTCTATATAGTGTTCAAATAGCGAACTACATAGGAAACAAACACATCAGTAGATGCGCAGGTTATTTGTGTGATGGAGGCGGGCGCGCTCTGCATAATGTAAACAATCAGAAACAAAATAACTTCTAATACGTCCCTGAAACAAACCTAGCATTCAGGAGGATAGTAAAAGGTTGATTTTTCTTTTTCAGTTTTCGCGGGTGCTTCTGCTTCTTCTTCTCCGCCAGGAAAACATGTCCGCATTGCATTGTGGTATACGGGAGTAAAATGTAGGGTACATACAGTAGTATGTACACTCAAATTAGCAGTGGATTGTGACCAGACACATATTGAGTAAAATTAAGAGACATTAAGAATATCAGCAGCAAAGGTGCAAGAAAGTCATTGACGTGAATATTTAAATCACCAACCATAACTACTTTGTCCAACCCAATAATAGAGGATAAAAAAATCACTTGAATTCAGACATTAAACAACTGTTAGAGCTTGGGCGTTGGGTAAATTAAAATACATTAAAACGGATTTGAACTACCAACTTTAGTCACTTGCAGTTAAAACGACGAAAAAACCTAGATGGACACCGTCCGACTTCAAAAACAGTTCCTATACAACACAGGGAGCCCTCCAGTCCGACCCGAGGTCCTAGGAGTACTGATAAAAGAAAAGCCCGGTGGTCAAAGTTCAAAGAGGGCCGTTTTCCATGCTCCTCTGCCAAGTCTCAGTCAGCATATAAACCTATGATGTGGAGCATGCTGGCGCACTAAAGCCAGTCTGAAGGTTGAGGAGTCCGCTAAAACAACCAGCTCCACAACCAATAGACGGAAGTGCGAGAAATAAAACAGGTTTTCCAGTACTCTTCAAAACATCAATGAGAAGGTTAGGATCCTGTTTCTGTGCATTCACTTAAATTATGAAAAGTATCATTAGTTCCACGATGAACCAAATACGTGGCCACACAACCCGCGACACAGGAGGATAAAGCTGCAGCAACCTTAGACGTCGGGCATAAGCAGGGCGTCTTTGGTCTTCAATTCCTCGGAAAGCTGGCAAACCTAATTTCAGCAATCTCTTTGTTGGCATTCCTGAACAATTATTTGATCTTTCTGGGTCGAGTGAAACCTTAAGGAGGTGTGAAAGCAGCGTTGGGTGCAGCAGGGCTAACCCAGTTCCTCCCTAATAACTTAAAATAACTTAAAATCCAGGCGATCAATGACTAAAATCTCTCATCTGGGTAAAACATACAGATAAAAACAAACAAGATCTAAATTCTGTAACGTAAAAATATAGCTTAAAACTGGGCAAAAGGTTTATTTGAGGCAGTGTTTCGTAGACCGTTTTTCTGCCCTGCAATTAAAGACACACTGTTACATAACACACCTGGCTAACACTTTTGGGGGCATATAAAGCCAAAAAAGGGAATAACCAAAGACAAGGGTGACATGGATAATGGAGATCAGCAGGGCAGGGAGAACTTAGACAAAAAACCTGGGGACTGGATAAGGGTGATGCAGTAGACCTCAGGTTTAACCAACGACTGAAAATCTGGCTGAGTTTGGCCGTGAGCGTAATCAACGATGGGTTGTGGCACTGGGCAGCTGAGAGGTCAACGTGCTGGGGAGTCTCGGTAGCCATGGGAACCAGGCCTTCTTCTGGGGACTCCAACTCATTGAGGATGCCTTCGATTTCAATCATCACTGTGCGTAGCACTTCTTCAGTGACCGCTTGGGTGCCTAGGGTAGTCTGCAGGGCAATCTTGATGGAGCGTATTTCACGCTCCCACATTCCACTGAACTGGGGTGCGTGTGGGGGGTTGAACTTAGAGGAGGTCCTCTGTTTAGCCGAGCAGGACGGCGAAGGTAGAGCCCCTCAGGCGGCCAGGCAGGACGTCAAGGATTCTTGGGCGGGCGTTGGCTAAGGCAGAACGCTTCTGGCAGCCGAACAGGACGGTGAGGGCAGCGCCCCTCTGGAGGCCGAGCAGGTTAGCCAAGGCGGAGCACCTTGGGAGGTTGCGCAGGCGAAGGGGCAGCTAGACTGGGACCAGTTGACGGGTCAGCTGGCCTGGAGCCAGCCAACCAGGAAGAAGAACAGAGGTTGACAGGGGAGCCGACAGGACACGAGGGGCAGGAGTGGGTCTGACTGCTGACAGGACACAAAGGGCAGGAGTCGGTCTGACCGCTGACAGGACACGAGGGGCAGGAGTCGGTCTGACCGCTGACAGGACACAAGGGGCAGGAGTCGGTCCAACCGCCGACAGGACACAAGGGGCAGGAGTCGGTCCGACCGCCGACAGGACACGAGGGGCAGGAGTCGGTCTGACCACCGACAGGACACGAGGGGCAGGAGTCGGTCTGACCGCTGACAGGACACAAGGGGAAGGAGTTGGTCTGACTGACAAAGGCAAAGTCTCTGGGGGGCAGGACAAGGGCAAAGTCTCTAGGACGCCCTCAGGGGAGCCGGAGATCGGCAAAGTCTCAGGGGTGATCTCAGGGGCACCAGAGACCGGCAAAGTCTTAGGGGGAACGGGCATGGCAGGTTCAGGGAGGCTGGGCGTCAGCCGGGGGGAGCTGCTAGCCAGCCGAGGATCTGGGAGGCCGCTAGCCAGCTGAGGATCAGGGAGGCTGTTAGCCCTAGGAGGGGAAATCTGGACTTTCGGAAAGGTCACTTGGGAGGAGGTCACTTGGGAGGAAATCTTGCTACCATGGAGTATGGTTGTAACTTTGAATGGGTGAGAGGGTTGTGGCCTCGGTCTGGCAGGCTGAATGGTTCTCTCCCTTCTGGGCCAGCAGCGGGCTTCCTGTTGCAGCCAGGAGGAGAAATCTAAGAGGTTATAGGAGAGGGGACCTGGTCTGCTCAAACTCATGCTTCTCTTAAACTGGCAAAATTGCTCACTGGGTAGTTTCTCTATTAACCGCTCAACATGTGAGCCACAGGTAAGCTCAGAGAGACTTTCGTGGCCCATGGACTGGAGGAGAACCACTAAGGCCTGTACTCTAAGGGAAAACTGATCTAGGCCTGTACCATCACCTATACGGATAGCAGGCATCTCCATTATAGCCTAGAGCTCTCTCAGAGCGAGCTGTCTGGGTTGGCCATAACGCTCATCTAGGGCCCGAATAGCTTGAGTGTAGGGATCTTGGGCATAAACATAAGCTAAGGCAAGCTGCCTCACATGATCTACCTTTAAGTGATCCAGTAAGATGTGGTATTTGTACTGCTCAGACTCTTCTGGGTCTAACAGGTTGGACAGGGCCATCTTTAACATCATATACTTGCTTTCATCCTCTCTAGTGAGATCAGGGAATGAGGGACCTTCTATCTTTCTATGTGACTGTAGTCTGCCTGAAGGAGGAGCTAACTGGCTTGGAGGGGCTGCAGGAGCAAAGTGGTGAAGCTGAACATTGCGTAGCTGGTATGCTGGCTGGAAAGAGCGGGCCATAGCTCCAGGCGAAGGTTGAGGGGGCAACGTGTAGGCTGGGAACAAGGGGTTACGTGGGACTGGGTCTATGAGCAGGAGGAGCCAGGGGCTGAATCAAAGGGGCACGGCTTACAGGAGGGGGACAAGAAGGCTGCTGCTGAGGTGGGGGAGGAAAGGGCCTATGGTCGCTTGTGGTAGCTTGAGGTGGCATTGCAGCATGCTGGGCTTGTGATGCTACCATCTGAGGGTCAAGGTTGTCAGGGCAAGGGGATGGTAATGAACGAGACCGTGAGGAATGGCCACTACCAAGCATACAGCGCTGGATTAGGATACCTTGATTTCTTACTTATACTAGTGGCTGCTGTAAGAGCTCAGTTCGAGGGTCAGGAAGTGGGGCTACATGAGGGTCAGGAGCTGGGGCTCTTCCAGAAGAGACAGGGGAGGGAGGGTCTGTCACTGACTCTGGCTCTTCTGGTGGTTCCAGCTCTTCCTTTTCATCATACTCACTGGGTTGTTGAGGTGGATCGTCATCCTCCTCATACTCGTGCTGTGGTTGATACTGAGGTCCAACACCACAGATGTCTGCAGAGTGAAGAGGGTGAGGCTCTGTTGCTTCAGCAGCGGGATGCTGTGGCCGCTGACCGTATTCCATGACGTAGTCATCGTAGCGGACAGGTAGCGGGGCTTGGCGGTGTGGACGCCGAAGTAATGAAGGCAGGGAGTGACTGGATATCTCCACTGGTCATCAATGGTTCCGGCTCGAAGGACCATGAAAAGGAGGTGTAGAGGGATGTGTGGGGGGCTGGCTTGAGACCAGTGGAGGTGTCGGTAAGAACAGGTCTGTCCAGTCACTTTCAATTCCACAATTCCTTTATTCCAATCATTATCAAGATGACAGGTTATAGGTTTGTGTGTATGTGTGGTTTATAGCTTAATAACGCACACAAGGCAGGAGACACAGCATTTCCAGCATCAAAGATCCTCCATGTGGTAGGAACAAAAGGGAAGGGAGTATGTGCACAGGTGCTGTCTAATAAAGTCTGTGGCTGATTGAGGCTAATTGATTGCAGGTGTGGTGAACTATAGGGGGAACTGAGTGGCAAAGAAAAGGGGGCGTGGAAACTGCAGGGACAGAGCTGAAATCTTCCAAACAGATACCATCTAAAAAAGCCAAGGCGATACCCAATGAAAGATGGTTGACAGTAGGGCGGCACCTCAACTGGTTCATTGAAGGCTCATTGGGATCAGGATATACTGGACCAAAGAAGGGAAGGGCTAACCGGGTCAAGGAAGACAGGCCGGAGGCTAATGATTCCGAGGCTAGCGGACTGGGGGGAGGGCTGGGATAAAGACTGGATTCTTGCAGGCCCGAGGCTAGCAGACTGAGATGCAGAGGAGGCTGGAGTGATGGGTTCAGGAGACACAGGATCTGGAGCTGAGCTTGCATAAAACTTCCACCTTAAGAATGCTACTTCATTGTAGTTGTAGTTTGTAGTTGCCTCTTCAACTAAAATGTATTCCACACTTGTGACATCACCCAGATAATAGCTCCCTGAGATCAGAACCTGCCTATGGCCTCATTGGTTCCGAGTTCCAAGCAGATTGTGCTGTGGACAACTGTCCTGCATATTTTAAATCGTGTCCATAGCTTAATTTGGCTTAGCATCGTTTGACCTATTTTACTTAACTATTTTATAAGTGTTTACTGTTTTCTTCACCTCTTTTAGCTTGATTTGTTCAAGTGAGCTACAAAAACAGGCCAGCATGTTCAATATTGATGTTACTCTTTCATCTTGATCTTCAGTTTTCATAGTGGATTTTGGAGTGTCAGTTTGATCCATTCACAATTATTAAAGATTATGTGATCATTATGTCTGATTCTATTATTGTGCTCTCATCCTTGTGGTGTATGTTACGTGCACCCACAAACATCTGATCACAATTTTGCTAAATAGACTACATTTTTGGTCCTTAGATGAAGTGCAAAAAAACATTGTTTCCATGGTAGCTGTTTTTTTCAGTGAATAGCCCCATTGGAGTGTCTCTTTCACTTACTTTTGGGTGTACTATATTTCTCAGCTCTGGGATGAGTGTGGTTGGCCACATTTGATATACCTTACATACCCGAGGAAATTTACAATGAATCCCTTGATGATAATTAGGGGCCGAGCAGCAAAGCTTTTTTTTATTTCGGCCACAGACACAATGTAACTGAGCACTTTGTACTGTGGATTTTTTCAAGACAAGTGATAAGTTTCATAAATAGGAACATTTGTATTTTTTAGGGACACCTGTGTTTTTAGTGACACCTGTCTATACCCTCATTTGATCCTACAGTGTTGTTACACTGTACTTACTTTTGGATCATTACAACAAATAATGCAAAATGATTATCTTAAAGTAAAAGATATAGTGTCTCTTGCATCACATACATTATGAACAAGTATCTAAGTGGTCTTGAAGAGGATTTTATTTTTCTGTCTATCATTTGAACTCGTTCTTGACTAGTCCTGGTCTTGGACTTGAAAACGGTTGACTTGACTACACCACTATTCACCTTGTCATCTCAACTGCTTTACTTAATTTCTATCCTGCAAAATACAAGTCAACAGCTTCATCTTCTGGCAAGTCAACAGAGCATTTCATGAATATCTGTGGCAGTTTAAGTGTGCAGATAATGTAGCTCTACACTGAACAATAATTATTGCATGGCACAGGCTGCTACACTAAGGGTGTTCTTTGCTGGCATGTGTCATCCAAGGGGACCGAAAAGTGGACCACCAAAAAGTGGACCACCAAAAAATGGATGCAGGCTTTACACCTGTCTCATTTAGTTTGGTTGAATCACACTAGGGTTGGTTTTCCCCTTGGTGCGGTTCTTTTGGGCAGGTTTGAATGCAGCAATCCCACTCAGATGTCCAGAAGTATGAAGGCTAATAAGACACCTAGTTTAGTTTTTGTTCTGGAGTTTTCAACATGTCATTATTGTCTCTTGTCATTTCACATCAGTGTGAACAATCAATAAAAAGACACAATATTACATTGTGAATATGTCTGTTTATTATCATATGTCACTTCACAACAAATCACTATGCCATAAAATTACATAAATTACAATAATTCTGATCTCTTTGTAATAAAACTGATTTAAAATTGCAACCCATTACACTTTACATCATTTGTGTAACTTTAACTTTCTCTGTCTTATGATTACATGTTTCTCTGGAAATGTGACTGCAATGATCTGATGAACTGGAGATAATCCTGTCTTTTCAAATAATCAATTTTTTTTACTTATCGCAACAGGACTTCATAGTACTTTAAATAATTCTGTCATAGAGACAATAAATGAAATATTAGTGTGGCTGTTCAGAGACATTTTTTCTCTGTGAAACAGGAGCCCAGCAGGCCTGTCATTTCTGTTTGCAACAAAATGGACACAAATAACAGGGATGATGCTTTCACCATATAGAGATACATAAATACAAAGCTTTAGTAGATCTTTTGTTGTGTTGGGTTGAAATGTTTTCTATCACAAAGGAAAAAATACTGCACAAGTGTCGTACATGTGTCAATTTAAAGCTTGCATTAAACTGGGTGATTACCTAGAAACATTATATGCTGCTTATGACTCTTTCTTTAAATGCAGCAGCATCAGAGAGACACAATACACAACAAGATAAAGCTGAAGTAGAGGTTTTCCAATTGTTGTTCATCAGAGCCGGCCCGAGGCATAAGCGAACTAAGCGGCTGCTTGGGGCCCCCTGTCACCTCTTGACATTCGCCGACGGTCCCATCTGGGCTCCCGTAGTTGCGAATGGGCCCAGCCCTCCCCCCGCGCGTTTGCCATAGTGATACACAAACAACATGGCAGCGACCATTGACATATATGGCAGCGTCACGACAGTGATTAGTTATTTTCTTAACTAGTCGTTTCATTACTTACTTAACATCTTAATATCCGCCAAACCTTCGGAGTACTGAACTACCGCCTACCTAACGGAGCACCATGGAGCACCGGACCCGGTGTTTAAGAACTCATCTCAACACATCTACGAGCTAAAAGCCGCTGATACGAACGAGCTGTGACGGAGGTCTGTAGCGGCTTACAACAACCAGCAATCACCACTCTCTAGCACGGAGCTCCTCTTCGACGTTTGTTTTTATCGCTAGTTACTACGAAGGAGCTTGCTACAGGTAAGCTACACTCATGAGACCATGTCATGTTAATGTACGTTACTCAGCAACAGGTGAAAACAGGAGCAAGGTTGCGCGACTAAAGTTAAAATGAATTGAACTTTTTACTGAGGAACGAGAAGTGAAGTACCTGTATGTGTGAAAACTGCTTTATCTCACGCATCCGTTTAGTGGTTGTTGAATGTATAACATTATTACAGGGAGAGCCGGGACAGTTGAAACACTTTTTAATCTAACGTAATTTCCAAAGCGATCTTATCGCACTGAAAGCTAATATTTTGTCACTAGCAACCTACACCTGTCTTCTGTCAAATACAGTTGCATTTTCAGCTTTGAACAAAACCGTTCAGGAATTATTACAGCCAAAGTGGGGCGTGCTTAATGTTTCATGCGTCCCTCCTGCGGTACGCATGAAACAGCATAGGGCAGGGGTGGCCAACCAGTTCAGCATAAAGAGCTACAAAAAAAAACACGCACCATAGCAAAAAGCCACACAACACATGCACGTCCACATTACAACAGCAACAATGTCTTCCAGATGTAATGAAAATCATAATACATAGCAGTTTTCATAGGTTTTTTTTCTTACTTAGATTGACTCAGTGGGAAACCTGACAGTCTTTTGTTATCCACAATCCTTTTTAGGTCTGGTTGTACTCGGTTGTGTCCACTCTTTCACTCATTTGTCACTAGAGGGGCTTTCAACCAGCCACACAGTAGAGCCTCAAAGGAGCAGGCAAAGAGCCGCATACGGCTCAAGAGCCACAGGTTCGCCACCCCTGGCATAGGGGGACGGATGAAACATACAGTTTAAGCCATATAAACTTCCCACAACTTCAATATTTTACAATATATCATGAATGGTACTCCCAAAAGGTGTTATTTTAGATAGATTGTTGCTGGGCTATACGTCTTGGTGAATATCTGTTAACCACTAATTGCCGTCACCTTGAAGCGTGTATGAAGCGGTTTTTGAAATATCTTGCACTGTGGGTGGTTCTGCCATTTTTATAGCTAGAACAGTACGTTTTCTCATTTAAATCATGTTTCTATTGTGGAAAATATCGTTTCACAGGTTTGTTTAATATATAGCATAATATAATTTTTTCACTCTTTCACAGAGGGCAATACAATGATAGGGAAAACACTCAAACCAATATTTACATAAAATTGGCATGAATAATCATAATGGTATACATGCCCCGTGTGTTTGTGTGTGTGTGTGTGTGTGTGTGAGATCTTGTCATTTGTCATCTGCAGATTAATTTTAAGTGGGGGGGGATCGATTTAAATCATGAATCAGATTCTTTGTGAAAAAATCAGGGATTTTTTTGAGGCCATATCGCCCAGCCCTACTTCCTACTAACACAGAGTATGTCAGTATTGTTTGGCCCTGAAGCTCAAGTAGTTGTGTGAAGTCACTACCTTAATAAATCAAAAAGCAAAAGGCTATGAATCTGAACAAATTTAGGTATTGCCCTTCTCTAGCTGACCATCCCCCAAAATGCACCAGAATACAGGAAATCACATCTACCAAATTCAAAATTTTCTGGGGAGCACCCCCAGACCCCCCCCCCTCGCCGTTTGCATCGACTTTTGCACAAATAGAATAGGGGGGGAGCGTCCTTATGCATCTGTGCCCCAGGGGGACAGTAGTGCATAAACCTCACTGTATTAATACATAACCTCACTGTATTCATTTATAATGTAACATTATAGCGTGACATTTGTGTCAATAACCGTCAAGCACAGGTGACTCCGCGTGGTGGGAGGGGGGGGCCCCCCAATCAAATTCTGCTTAGGGCCCCCAAAAGGCTCGGGCCGGCACTGTTTTTCATACACAATTTAGACTTAAAGACAGGAAAGCATATCTTCACTTTCTGTATTTGATATTTCACTCATTGAACTGCAGGAACATATTCATTCATTTATACTTATACCGAGTCTGATCTCAGTCCCTCCACCGCCTCTCTACAGCATGTTGGTCTCAGAGGAGCCAGGCTGCAGTATCTGAAGAGTTACAATGAGTTTAACTGATTTTCTAAACCAGGGGTACAAGAAGGCATAGATCACAGGGTTTAGACAAGAGTTAGAATAATACATTGGGACAATAAAGGATGCAAATGAAGTGGTGAGAAATGTATCACCTGCAATAGCAAAACCGTAATATGGGCAGAAACATATTAGAAACACAAGTACAAGAACACCAAGCTTCCTGGCTGCTTTCAGCTCTGATTTCTTTGTCTTTGGAGTCACTGAATGCCGGAGTGTGACAGCTGTAATGTGAGAGCGCATGGCACGAGCCTGAGAAACAGCCACGGCAAATATTCTCAGATACAGAGCTATGATGACAGTAACTGGAACAATAAAGGTCAAAACAAGATCAAAAGTCACTGAGACAGGGTCATAGAAAAACACACATGCTCCGTAGCAGGAATTATTCCTCTCTGATTGAGTCGGGAGATCCTTTAAATAAAAAAGGCTGTAGGAAACAGAACAGAGCCAACACAGACAAACACAGAGTTTAACTCTTCTCACAGTGACTTTAGTGGTGTAATGCAGAGGGTCACAAATAGCCACATAACGGTCAACTGATATGAGCACTATGTCACCTATTGATGAGGAGGGAATGTTAGTTGAAATAAGAGAATACACAGAACACACATAGTCACCAAGAAACCAGCAGGATGTTTTTCGGAGGATTTCTACAGGCATCAGCAGGAGGCCCACTAGAAGGTCTGAGACAGCCAGAGAGAGGAGGAGGATGTTGGTGGGTGTGTGGAGCTGCCTGGAGGGAAAGAGAAAAGCACCATTTAAGCAACAATGACAGAAAAACCCAAACCAGTATTCAAAATAATAAATTAAAATGATGAGAAATATGAGCTTGAATATTTTCCGATCAACCACATCAGTAGTGTGGACAGTTAAAATTACTTGGTTAAGGTCACGGTGGACAGAAACAATGCTTAATATTGATAAGAGAGTGGACATGAACAACAGTCTCTGGTATCAAAGTCAGACATTTGGAGCAACATTATTCAGTACTAGCTCAAAGACAATTCTTTTAAATATACTGCAGCTGTTCAACTTTAAAAGTTACAAATCCTGTGGGGAGAAGCAGATAAGTTAATATCTGCCTGAAGTGGGAGATAGAGATGATGATGAGCAGGTTGAGAGTCACAGTGATTGGAGAGATGGAGTAGAACACAATGGTAACTGTTTGGGGCCAAGGCGAGGGCTTCCAGCAGGAGGTGTTTGGGAACTGTGGAAAGCAGAGCTCGGCTCTGTCCTCAACCTCCATCTGCAGAGATCTGCAGATAGCTGCAGCTCTGGCAGCTTTCTGAACAAACCTGAGTCATGTAACTGAATTATCTCTCTCACATTCTCTTCATCCCTTCCTCTCTCTCAGTCCATGTTTGACTCTGATGCTCCTCCTCCCTCACTCTGCACATCCCACCATCATCTTCATCACTTTCTCTGTAACCCTGCTTCTCCAACTGTCTCTCTATCCAATGTCTCCATTGTTATTCTTTACCCTTGTTTCCTTTCCTTTGTCCTATTAATGTCCTACACATTACTTGGCAAGTTACTGAAACAGTAATCTTGCATTGCCAGCTCTATCTCAACAGCCCTGTGGTGTAAAGTCTGGCTACACCACAGATACATTCTTGGGTAAGAGAAAAAAACGCTCTGAGTTGTTTGTATTTCTTTAAACCACGCACAATTGTTTCGGGAGGCGCTAAGCTCTGGATGCAGTGAAGGAGGTTCTGCAAAATAGTCTTGGGAAGCAACTTGTTTTGGTGAAACATTTGCATCCCCAAAAAGAAAATGACACTTACAATGTTAAATGAAGATTACTGTTCACACAATAGACGAGTTTCCTGTTTACAAACATTACAGGGTGCGTGCGCATACCAGGGGCAGAAAGCCAGATTGGTGAGCTGGTCCGATAATGCAAACAAGACATTTTTGTCTCAGTGCACATTGTCTTAGTCCCTTCATTTCGTCATGGCATTTAGATAACACATACTCTATGGTCTCCCAAAGCTAACGTTTTTGACCGATTAAAATGTAATCAATGTTTGTGAGCTGGAGAGCTCTCTTATGGGAAACTAACTATAGCTCTGTTTGCCATTCATTCCAATGGGGAAACATCGTG
This sequence comes from Perca schrenkii, assembly GCA_025617405.1. Classification (NCBI taxonomy): domain Eukaryota; kingdom Metazoa; phylum Chordata; class Actinopteri; order Perciformes; family Percidae; genus Perca; species Perca schrenkii. The sequence continues at coordinate 32,556,643 of CM046797.1, forward strand.
GCTAGACTTTCGACATACATTGCATATATTTACACTTTGAATTTCGTCATGGCATTTATATAACACATACTCTATGGTCTTACAAAGCTAACGTTTTTGACCGATTACAATTTAATAATTTTTTGTGAGCTGGAGAGGTCTCGTTATGAGATGCTAGCTATAGCTCTGTTTGCCATTCATTTCAATGGGGAAACATCGCGGCTAGACTTTCGACATACATTGCATATATTTACACTTTGAATTTCGTCATGGCATTTATATAACACATACTTTATGGTCTTAAAAAGCTAACGTTTTTGACCGATTACAATTTAATCAATTTTTGTGAGCTGGAGAGGTCTCGTTACGAGGAAGCTAGCTATAGCCGCTATAGCTCTGTTTGCCATTCATCCAATGGGGAAACATCGCTGCTATAATGTCGACATGCATTCCAGTAGCGTATTCCTTTTGTTTGTATATAACTGCTGACTCAAATAAAACATGATTTTAGTAGCATCTGTTTGTCAGTCTTTAATTTTGCAGTGTTACTGTGATATATATGTATGGCTATAATGATCATTTTAGGCTAATGTAATAGCCCGTGTTAGCAGCAGGGTTACTCCTGAGTGTACCCTTATGGTTGGTTTATGCCTTAAAATAATGGCCAGGATTTTCGGGAAAAGGTACGATATGTTAGTTTCAAAACATCACTGCAGGTTGATTGTTTTTAGCAGCAGAGGTTGATTGTGGGCGAAAGGGCCATAACACTGTCTTGGTTAGCTCGCCGAAGCTCTACTGCCACTGTCTCGGCAACGTTAGCTAATGTCCGCTAGCTAATATAGGCTAACTATAGCCAGTTAGCTTTGTATGTAACGTAACAAAAACCCACCCATCTCAGAGGAGCTTAATATTTCATTCAATAAAGTTATGTACAAAAGGAGCACTAACGCCACAGGTCTTATGTTGGCAACGTGGACGCAGATATAGTAAACTCCGAAGGCAGTCGTAACATTTACCTAGTAGGCTAGGCTAACGCTGTTGCGCTAACGTTAACAAAACATTGGCGTAGCTTTAGCTAGCAGTCTAAACTTATCTCGAATCCGGACCTTTAACTGTCTATGGTCCAGACTCGAGTACCACACCCCTGATCTGATATCACTGAGCTGAACAACAACAAGCTGCAACTTTTCTGATTGATACAATGGGAGCCTGACTCTTGCATATGACCCCAATCTGCCTCTCTTATGGCTTGAAGCCATAACCTCCGCCAGTTTTTGGCAAAAGCATGCTTCCCCCTAGGTGTGTTGAACATCAGGCACCCATCACTGGCTCTGTTTGTACAATTAACCACGCAATAACTCCTTGGCATTTTGACTTACGCTATGCCGCTACTACTAGCTAGCTACACAACACGTCTTCTTTCTGCCCCCTGGTTGCGTGCACAAGCAGTGATGACATTGCCGAGAAACCCATGTATACAGTAATGTGAGCTATTTAAATTAGCTGGACACATGGTTAAACGTTATTTGCGCTTACCAGAGTTTTGTCCTGCATACTTTTTCCATAGCAATACCACCAATCGGCATGGAGGTCCATGTTTACCCGCCGGCAAAAGTCTGCTGGAAGACTTGCATCAACCGGTAAAAAATCTGCGACGTTCCCTCTCTAGCGTTTAGTTAGTGCAGCGCCATTGAAACCATACACGATGGTGGCTAAGCTGTGTCATTCTTCCACCCTCTTGTCCCAATATGGTCATTTCTGGCTCCAAAATAGCAAGACGCAAAATGAAAACTCATATCTTTATAAGTCCACAAGCCAATGGGATATGTGACTGATGCAAAGTCCATTATATTTACATTCTATGGTTTGTGTCCAAGCCACCGAGGCCCAGCCAATCAGCGTCCTGTGCAGATCTACTGGCAGCCACTGTTGGGCAAGTTACTTCTAAACTGTAATAAATTATAGATTACTAGTTTCTGTTATTTGAGAGTAATTAGTGACATTACAATATGACTGTATCTGAATTATAATGCTTTACACTACTTTTGTGTTACTTTCACCAAAATAATAGCAGACGTTTGAATTTCCATTGCAGGATTTTTACCTCCCTGGTTAAGTTGGGAGATCTTTTAGGAATTGCAGTAGGAAATGAACAGAGCCAACACAGACAAATGCAGAGTTTAACTCTTCTCCCGGTGATTATGTTGGTATAATGCAGAGGGTCACAAATAGACACATAACATGTTCATGAATAAAAGACGAGATCCTGTATGATTCAGGCAATCATGTTTGAAAAGGTGGTAGAAGGTAGTGAAGCTGTCCACGTAGGGAATGTTTTTGGTACAGCAGTAGCGCTGAAGCCCCCCCCCTCCAGATGTCGATCCAGCTGAACACATGCAACAGCCTGGAGGAGGCATAAGCACATTTATCTTTAGACAGTTGGGCGAGAAGTCAGATTCAAATTGTTTCAAGCTTACCGTACCCTTAAGTCTTCAAACCCTTCCTAGATATAGCCCCATGCATTGTCTTTTAGACTCCCGTTTGGAAACCAGAGGTACCTGTCTGCCTTCTGTGCTGCTTGTATTCTTATGCCATACAGTAATATACAAAGACACAAACAATAAAAATGTCACCAATGACAGGGAAAATTCCTGCACCCTGGAGATCCCAGATCATAGTTTTGGGTGACAAACAACGAAATTGAAGAGGCAGGGTTAATTTGTAACTAGAAACGAGGGAGCTTCTCTTACATTTGAGGACACAACAGATTACACTCTCCCTTCCATTTTTAAGAGGAACCGGGTGTGTAATCTGATGCAAAGCATTCTCATGAATGCAATTGGTATGCTCTCTGGCTAGAAAGCCCTGTGTTTTGGGACTCAAACATCCACACTGACCTCCTCCCTACGTGGATCTTCCCTGTCTTATACTGCATCAGTCTATGTAGTGCTGACAGGAATATAACATGTGATAGACGTATGAATTACCGTGCTTTACTTTTCGTAGCTATATGTACATGATGAGAACGGCCTGTCTAGTTTGAACTCTCAGTGTCTCGACAGCTGCCTCAGGAGTTTTTATTCTGTTCCATCAGCCCCTCACTTCCCCCAGGCCCGTGCAGTTCTAAGGAACTTTCCAGACATGCCACCACATACCCTTACACTTTTCCCAACAGTAATACATCCATCTGCATAGTGCTTCATGAACCCGGTGCAAGAGTTTGCCCAAGAAGTTTCATTCTTTAAATGGAAGTTGTATGAAAGCTCTGCTCCAGAACCTGGCTTTCCTGAGCCTGTTCCAGTCTCCTTTGCATCTTCCAACCTCTGCTCCCAGACCTCCAGTGCTTTTATGGGTCCTGTATGACTTCTCTGGAGTCAAACAGGTTGCCCGCTAGCCCCCTGCTTGATTTCCTGCCGATTTATAACTATTCTGATTCTCGGCCTGCGAGCATAGCCTAACAGTCAGCAAGCCTCGGGCCTTCCCACCTCCCATCTGTCCTCTCCATTGCAGTCTGATTGTATTTGGCTGGAACTGTCTTGTTGTTAAGCACTAAAAAATAACACCATTGGATGTTAACCACCCACCCTGCAGGACCAAAACATGCAGTAGTAGAACCAGTAGGATAATAAAGGGTCCAACAAGTCTTCCAAACCATATGACAATATAGTTGTTTTATTCCTACCCTCTAATACGACCCATAGGAGCATTATATGAATTAACGCCCTATGTTGGCAAGAAAATACGCCCCACTACTGTTATTTTCAAACAGGGCACGGTCCCCGGTCTCCTGGCTGAAAGTCCTGTGTTTGTTTGACCCATCCACCACCCCGACCTGCTTTCTTACACGGAATTTGGCCCTCTTATACTTTGTGTCCTTATTTAATGCTTTGTTCAATTACTATGGCCCTTTCCGTACATTCTGGTGTACTCCGGCAGCACTACAACCCTCTTTACCTGCTAAATCCTCCACTTTATTCACCAGCTGGTCTCTAACTGTCTATTTGCTGCTGAGCTACACCAAACTCTTTGGTACAGTGGGTTTTAAAGTCCTGAAATGGACTCTGATGAGAGGTGAGCATCTGGCATCGTAAGGCATATTGGTGGTGGAAGAGCATGGTCCCCCCCGAAGCGCTTTGAGTGTCTATGATAAAGCGCTATATAAATGTATGTAATTATTACTATTATTATTATAAGAGCTGTGAGAGTGAACAAAATAGTAAAGGTTTGGGCCTTAAACACCAAATACCAGTGAGTTAAAAACTCTCTGTAGAGCTGAGAGGAGCTGGACAGTCGGGGGATAATTCTCTGTGGATTTGTGACTGGCAGCAACCCCTCTCACATTACACATGCTAATTGAATCCCTTTTTATGTTAAAAAAAATCTAAAACATTCCACTTGATTAAATTATTGCATTCTCAGACACTATCAACTGAAAAAACAGTCCTGTTCGGTAATGATTACATCATATGTTAATGAGTTCATGCTGATGCTTGTTTGTCTTCACACCTCTGCTGGCAGTGACACCTCATTGGTCGAGATGTCATCATGTGACTAACCCATACAGGTGTGAACAAACTTCCTGTCCAGAGGGGTTCAGCACACCACCTTTAGGAGCCACTAATGGGCTGCAAAACATTGTTCATAGAGAGGCAAATTAAATCTCACGGGACCTAACTGTTTGTGTGTCTGACGATGCCCACTATACACGGCCATTGTTCCCAACTGTCCACATGGTAATAATATTTCTTTTCTTTTTCTACTTTTCTCTAAATCATCATTTATCTTGTTGGCTGCTTCTTTCAGCCGACCTTTTCACCGCAGTAATGTACCTGCTCATTAAGACACCATACTGTAGCATTCACATGAACTTTTTCTCTTTAAATTTGCGGAACACTACATTGTTTGAATGCAGTTTTTCTTTTTAGTACCATATGGTTGTAAGCAGGGCCTGACTCATGATTTTTACCAGCCAATGTTTGCCTCAAAGGAAGCCCCAGCATTGCTCTTGAACTTGTTAAAGGAACACGCCGACTTATTGGGAATTTAGCTTATTCACCGTAACCCCCAGAGTAATACAAGTCGATACATACCCTTCTCATCTTCGTGCGTGCTGTAACGCTGTCTGACGGTTCCAGCATTAGCTTAGCCTAGCACAGATCCTGCAGGTAACTGGTTTCAACTAGCCTGCTGCTCCAAATTGTGACAAAAGTGACAAAATAACGCCAACATGTTCCTATTTACATGTTGTGATTTGTATAGTCAGCGTGTACAAAAAACAACGTCACATGAGACACAGCCATCTTCTAACAGCAAACAAACCGGGAACTATATTCTCAGACAGGCTTGCTGCGAGCATATCACTCCGCCCAAGTACTATATTCTTCCACCTGAGAATATAGTTCCCGGTTTGTTTACAGTTAGAAGATGGCTGTGTCTCATGTTACGTTGTTTTTTGTACACGCTGTAACTTTACAAATCACAACATGTAAATAGGAACATGTTGGTGTTATTTTGTCACTTATTCGGAGCAGTAGGATTACTGGAACCATTCACCTGCATGTTCTGTGCTGGCCTGATGCCGCTGGAGCCGTCAGACAGCATTACAGCACGCACGAAGATGAGAAGGGTATGTATCGACTTGTCTTACTCTGGGGGTTACGGTGAATAAGCTAAATTCCCAATAAGTCGGCGTGTTCCTTTAAGAATACACATTTAAGAACTGTCAAGTTATTACGATTGACTGCTGCCGTGAACCTCGCTATTTTCACCAACTGTCCCGTTTGGTATTTAAAACGTCTTCTTTTACTTTTCTTGGAATAATCCTCATCTTTTTGTCGGTTGATTGTTTTAGCTGGCCTCTTCACCCCAGTGATGTGCCGCCACATTTTTTAGCTCAATTCAAGGAAATCACAGACTTGATTGAAATGTGAAAAGAACAACAGTAAGTTGCAAAAAACAACTGAGTCACTCAATTCTCATTGGCTACCAGCCAACGTGGCAAATTGACAGTTTTACCCGCCAATTCCTCTCCATTTTGCCGCCCTTTTGCTTCTATCAGTCCTATATTTTACATATCTCCTTCAGGGTATTGCAAGCCTGGTAACCCACCAGGCCTAAGTCACTGGGAATTGTTTATGTATTTTTACGACGTTTTTAAACTACTTTTACATTGGGTGGGCTTGGTTGGAAACGTAGACGTAGTCATACTTTCGAATCTCTAGTTAGATTCTGACCCTAACCCTGATCTCCAGTTAGATTCTAACCCTGACCCCTAACCCTAAACCCCCAGTTAGATCCTAACCTTCACCCCTAACCGTAATCTCCAGTTAGCTTTTAGCACTGACTTAATATAGGGCCCTATGGAATCTGTTTTATATCATTTTTAAATCCTCAATTTCGTTTACTCACAAGCCCCCGGCTGAGCGCCACTACGTTGGAGTAAACCCCGGTGGACGAGAGGGTCGCCTCCCTACGCCTGCGGGTTGTTGGGGGGAGAACTCTGACTGTTGTTTATGCATATGCACCAAACAAGAGTTCAGAGTATTTGGCCTTCTTGGAGACCTTGAGTGGAGTCCTGCATGGGGCTCCAGTGGGGGACTCCATAGTTCTGCTGGGGGACTTCAACGCACACGTGGGCAATGATGGAGACACATGGAGAGGTTGTTCATTGTTGGACATCTGTGCTCATCATGGATTGTCTATAACGAACACCATGTTGGAACATAGGGATGCTCATAAGTGTACTTGGTACCAGAGCACCCTAGGCCAAAGGTCAACGATCGATTTTATAATTGTTTCATCTGATCTGAGGCCGTATGTTTTGGACACTCGGGTGAAGAGAGGGGTGAAGCTGTCAACCGTTCACCATCTGGTGGTGAGTTGGGTCAGGGGGCGGGGGAAGACTCTGGACAGACCTGGTAAGCCCAAACGGGTAGTGCGGCTAAATTGGGAATGTCTGGAGGAGGCCCCTGTCCAACAGACTTTCAACTCACACCTCCGGCGGAGCTTTTCGTGCATCCCTGTGGAGGCTGGGGGCATTGAACCCGAGTGGACAATGTTCAAAGTTTCCATTGCTGAAGCTGTGGCGGGGAGCTGTGGTCTTAAGGTCTTCGGTGCCTCAAGGGGCGGTAACCCACGAACACCATGGTGGACACCAGTGGTCAAGGAAGCCGTCCGACTAAAGAAGGAGTCTTTCCGGGATATTTTATCCCAGAGGACTCCAGAGGCAGTTGCAGGGTACCGAAGGGCTGCAGCCTCTGCCGTGAAAGAGGCAAAGCAGCGGGTGTGGGAGAAGTTTGGAGAAGACATGGAGAAGGACTTCCGGTCGGCACCAAGGTGCTTCTGGAAAACCATTTGCCAGCGGGGAACCATCCAAGTTGTGTACAGTAAGGATGGGACACTGTTGACTTCAACTGAGGAGTTAATAGGGTGGTGGAAGGAGCACTTTGAGGAACTCCTGAGTCCGACTAATATCTCTGTACGACCAAAGCAGGAGCTGTGTCCGGGTTCTCGGCAGTAAGTCGGACTCGTTTCAGGTGAGGGTTGGCCCCCTCCAGGGCTGCGCTTTGTCACCAATCCTGTTTGTAATATTTATGGACAGGATATCAAGGCGTAGTCGGGGTGGAGAGGGGTTGCAGTTCGGTGGGCTGGGGATCTCATTGCTGCTCTTTGCAGATGATGTGGTCCTGATGGCATCATTGGCCTGCGACCTTCAGCACTCACTAAATCGGTTCGTAGCTGAGTGTGAAGCAGCTGGGATGAGGATCAGCACCTTGTTCGTGAGTGAGGGGACAATGGAGCGGGAAATTGGTCGGAGAATCGGTGCAGCAGGTGCGGTATTACATTCAATTTATCGCACCATTGTGACGAAAAGAGAGCTGAGCCAGAAGGCAAAGCTCTCAATCTACCGGTCAGTTTTCGTTCCTACCCCCACCTTTGGTCATGAAGGCTGGGTCATGACCGAAAGAACGAGATCCAGGGTACAAGCAGCCAAAATGGGTTTCCTCAGGAGAGTGGCTGGCGTCTCCCTTAGGCCGGTTACACACTGCACGCGTCGCGCGAGCGTGTCAGCCGCGTGGCGTGTCCATTTATATTTCGGCTCCCATGTTAACAGGTTAGAGCTTACACACTGCCGGCGTGAGACGCGCGTCTCAGGCGCGTCTCGAGCCGCGCCTGAGACGCGTGCCTGCTAGAAATAGAACCGACGCCTATTTTTCACGCGAGACGCGAGCGTGTTGGAAGCGTTTCCAGGCAAAATAGAATAGGAAAATATGTTTATATGTCATTTAGACACGAATGCATATTAATAAATGACATCTTGATGTTTGAAAGTCTAGGTTTTGGGGTGAGAAGCTCAGTCATCCGTGAGGACCTCGGAGTAGAGCCGCTGCTCCTTCGCGTCGAAAGGAGCCAGTTGAGGTGGTTCGGGCATCTGGTAATTTCACAAATAATCACCCGGACCTAAAGGATATACCTCCCGTCTCATGCCTTCCCGGCTGCCGGCTGGTGCTATCCGCGGCGCGAGTTTCGGCATTTCAAAATAAAAGCTCGCGTCTGGTCAGCTATGTTTTCGTACGGTGTTTTGGATATTTTTGAACTAAACAGTACGGCAATCATGCTAATGAATAAAATTATTTTTTCATCAAGCAACAGTTACAACATGATTGAGCTAGCAAAGCAGTTTTGTGTTTATATGTGCAAGCAGGATTTATTCAGTTTGGGAAAACCCACGGTCTGTAAGCTACAGGTCTGGCTGACTAAACAGGGAGGGACCCATCTGCTAGCAATAGGGGCAGAGACTGAGAGAGCTACATGGAGCTACATGGATAAATATGCACCAAACAAGCCACTTTGAAATTTTGCTCTTCTCATGATTATTTTCCTCCGGTGGTCCATTCCATAAATACCGAATGGTCCCTAACTATAAAAAGTTTAAAAACATTGCATGTTTTGTGTGTTTGTGAAACAGAGGCATGCATCTCTCTGTGCCCAGGATCTTTTTTTTGTGCTGACACTGGATGGCGCCATAGTTAAACTGTTGTACATATACATGAAAGTGGTGCTGTTTAGGAGCATATTTTGTCGTTGTGTAGGGTTAAAATATTTACTCATTTCATAAGTGTCATACATGTGTGAATTTAAAGCTTGCATTAAAATGGTAACCTGACTCCGCCAGATGGATTGCTTCACATTTGCTCAGCATATCCATCTGGGAACTTACCGTTGGAGAACTTTTGGGAATATGTTGGTGATAGACAAGCCAAATCAACCAACCAGATCAACGAAGCGTATGAAAATACAACCACAAATCCCTGCTGCTGCAGGCAAAGCATAGCTTGTTAGCTCAGCAAGCAAGCAACATGTCGGTAAAGGATATTTGCCATTTGTGTAACGAGAATTTACGAATATAAGGCACCATTTCAGGTTACCGGTCCATATTTCAAAATAAGGATCCAAGAGAAAAAAGCATTAGTGAGCGGCTAACATAATTAGGGCTACCGCTGTCTGAAAATACTGGTAGCTGATTGGATAAACCATCTATGTATCACCACCTAAACCCGCCTCAAAACCAATACTGAATGGTCGGCCGTTTGGCGAACGGCTCCAAATTTTCTGCAAGTGGAAAACTGGAGCTCGCGAGATCAGGGCGGTCTCACGAGGCTATTAAACTGGGTGATTATCTAAAAAACTGTATATGGTGCTCATGACTCTTTCCTTAAATGCAGCAGCATCAGAGAGACAAAATACACAACAAGATAAAGCTGAAGCACAGGCCTTTCAATTGTTGTTCATACACAATTTAGACTTGAAGACAGGAAAGCATATCGTCAATTTCTCTATTTGATAACTCACTCACTGAAAAGCAGGAACATTTTCATTCTTGTAATCCTAAGTAAAGTCTGATCTCAGTCACTCCACAGCATCTCTCTGTGCCCAGGATCTTTTTTCGATGCTGCCACTGGATGGCGCCAAAGCTGAACTGTTTTTAAATCCTACACTCAGTGGCCGTGTTACTGTAGTTCACAATCTCTGAACAAGTACAGTACTACAACATAATATTTCATCCAAATGTTGTGTAATATCTATAAATATAATTGTTCTGTGTAACTTCCAGATAATCTGTAGGCTGTCAGCAGCAGGGGCGATTCTAGGATCAGACCTTTAGGGGCTGCTCAGCCCCTAATGGGAATGTGACACAGATATAGTGCATGCAAAAGTGTTAAGCCCCCCACCCCCCCTGCTAAATCAGTAATTTCATTATCTGATAATCTCTGAGCCAGCTACTGAACAACAACATAAGCTAAGGTATTTTGACACTATTAACACTATGATGGAACTAAACCTGACACAGTGATAACAACCAATTTGACACAATGTTCTAACATTCAGCAATTTTAGTTTCTTACGTTTTCATTTGGGTTTTAATCTGTGCCATTATCAACTTCTTCTCTGGGGATTACCAACGTTAAACTTCACAACCTTCAAACCATTAGATAGAGACTCAGCCAAAGGCAAAACCACCTCTGATTGGCCAAAGCTACGTTTCTCTTAATGGTAATTGTTTGTCCTCTGTCACTAACAGACAAGTTCACACACTCTCACTTGAAGCACTACAATGAATAAAAAATATAATTATAATAATAATTATAATTTATAGGGGCGCTGAGATGAAATTTAGGGTGAGCCCCCATAAAAAGGGTCTAAATTCGGCCATGGTCAGCAGCTTCTTGATGCGCATCAGCTTATCCTGCAGCTCCTGAAGGAGAGAGGAACAGGAGGAAGGAAAGAAGGAAGGAAGGAAGTTAAGGAGCGGACAGTCAAAAGAAATAACAGAATAAAGTTATTGAAAAACATTGCATGTTTTGTGTGTTTGTGAAACAGAGGCATGTATCTCTCTGTGCCCAGGATCTTTTTTCGATGCTGCCACTGGATGGCGCCAAAGCTGAACTGTTTTTAAATCCTACACTCAGTGGCCTTGTTACTGTAGTTCACAATCTCTAAACAATTACACTACTACAGCATGATCTTTAAACCAAAGGTTGTGTAATATATATAAACGTAAATGTTCTTTTTGCCAGTGATGGAAGAAGTACTCTGATATCGTAAGTAAAAGAACAGCTGTGGACAACTGCCCTGCATGTTTTAAATGTGTGTCTGCATTAACACACCTGATTCTGATTAACAATCAGTCCAGTTCCAGTTAAGGAAAGTCATGTTATTGAGTCAATTCAGGCTGACTCAATAAAATATAGCCAAATATCTAGAGGAGTCATCACCTGGACAATAGCTCACTGAGATCAGTGTTTGCCTTTGGACCTGAAGATTGAGAGTTCAAATGGCTATAATCTCACATCTACATAATCAGCCATTTTTCTTTAGAAACCTTCCCTGTATGTTTTAGATGTTTCAGAGCATCAACACACCTGTCTGAAATGATCAGCTCATTAGTTTGTGTCCTAGGTTAACATGCCACTGTGTACTCTGGCATTATGCTTATGTGGGGATTGGAGACCCAAAATCAAAGATATTTTAATTTAGAATATTGAAATAATTAACAGTTTGTATGGTTATGATTATAGACCATGGATTCATAATTTTACACCTCTTCCTGCTTAAAAACCCTTTCTGCACACAAGTCCATAGCTTCATTTGGCTTAGCATAGTTTGACCTATTCTACTTAACTATCTTCTAAGTGTATGCTGTTTTCTTCACCTCTTTTAGCTTGATTTGTTCAAGTGAGCTACAAAACAGGCCAGCCTGTTCAATATTGATGTTACTCTTTCATCTTGATCTTTAGTTTTCATAGTGGATTTTGGAGTGTCAGTTTGTTCCATTCACACTTATTAAAGATTATGCCATCATTATGTCTGATGCCACTATTGTGCTCTCATCCTTGTGGTGTATGTTACGTGCACCCACATACATCTTATCACGATTTTGCTAAATAGACTACATTTTTGGTCCTTTGATGAAGTGCAAAAAAACATTGTTTCCATGGTAGCTGTTTTTCACTCAAAGAAGCGTTACCCGTGGTTAACACTTCATTACTAGATATGATCAATATGTCCTTATTAACAGGTTATGTACCGCACGCATTTAAAATAGCTGTGATAAAACCTACCGTCGATCCTGAGAGACCTATAGACCTATATCTAACCTTCCCTTTCTATCCAACATCCTTGAGAAGGTGGTTGCTAATCAGTTATGTGATTTTTTACATAGCAATAGTTTATTTGATGACTTTCAATCAGGATTTAGAAAGAATCATAGCACAGAGACGGCACTGGTGAAAATTACTAACAACCTTCTAACTGCTGCAGACAAAGGACTTGTCTCCATTCTTGTTTTACTAGATCTTAGTGCTGCATTTGACACTATTGACCATTCAATCCTGTTACAGAGATTGGAACACTTAGTTGGCATTAAAGGAATCGCACTAAGCTGGTTTAAGTCTTATTTCTCTGATCGATCTCAATTTGTTAATGTTAATGATAAATCCTCCAAGTACGCTAAAGTTAGCCATGGCGTTCCACAAGGCTCAGTGCTTGGACCAATTCTATTCTCCTTATATATGCTTCCTCTTGGTAATATTATTAGGAAACACTCAATTAACTTTCACTGTTATGCGGATGACACCCAATTATACTTGTTAATCAAACCAGACGAAACTAGTAAGATAGCTAAACTTCAAGCGTGCATTAAAGATATAACATCCATGATGACCTATAATTTTATGATGTTAAACTCTAACAAAACTGAAGTTATTGTGCTGGGCCCTAAACACCTCCGAACCTCATTATCTAAAGACATAGCTACTCTGGATGGTATTGCCCTGGCCTCCAGCACTACTGTCAGAAATCTAGGGGTTATTTTTGATCAGGATATATCCTTTAACGCCCATCTAAAACAAACCTCAAGAACAGCCTTTTTTCATCTTCGTAACATTGCTAAAATTAGGAATATCCTGTCTCAAAATAATGCTGAAAAACTAGTCCATGCATTTGTTACGTCTAGGCTGGACTATTGTAATTCCCTACTGTCAGGTTGCTCAAATAAGTCCCTTAAGACTCCAGCTGATCCAGAATGCTGCAGCACGTGTTCTCACAAGAACTAAGAAAAGAGATCATATTTCTCCTGTATTAGCTTCTCTGCATTGGCTTCCTGTAAAATACAGGATTGATTTTAAAATCCTTCTCCTGACCTACAAAGCTCTAAATGGTCAAGCACCATCATATCTAGAAGGGCTCCTAATACCTTATTGTCCCACTAGAGCACTGCGCTCCCAGAATGCAGAGTTACTTGTGGTACCTAGAGTCTCTAAAAGTAGAATGGGAGTCAGAGCCTTCAGCTACCAGGCTCCTCTTCTGTGGAACCAGCTCCCAATCTGGGTTCGGGGGGCAGAAACGGTCACCTCATTCAAGAATGAACTTAAAACTCTCCTATTTGATAAAGCTTATAGTTAGGGAGTGAGGAGTTGCAGTGTCCACCTATCTGACCCACCTGCTTCTCTTCATAATTGTTAGATTAATAACATATAACAAAAGTAGATGGAGGCAGGCCAGCAAAGCCTGATCCGGCAGGGGAGAGTTCAAAGCCCAAACAGGCTACCTCTCCTTATGTTCTGTCTCCCTTAGTTACGCGGTTATAGTTTTAGACTGCCGGGGGACTTCCTTCCTTCCTTTGACACACTGAGCTGCTCTCTCCTCTCCCTTTCTATTACCATTTGTGTGCATCCCGTCCCAGAAATGCTTGTTACTAATCCTAGCTTCGGGGGAGTTTACTCCACGGAGTCCTTATGTTTTTTCACCCAGCATATTTCCTTGGAGAACGTTGGCACCAAGATCTTGATTGCAGCTGTCGCCGTGGTCCTGCTGCACTCCCTGCTGAGCTCAGCGGTGCCCTGCAATGTCATGCTGCGTCCTGCTGAACCCTGCAGCTTCCTGCTACGTCCATCCATGCTCTGCTGGGCCACACTACATCCCTGCTGCGCCCTGATATGACATGAACTACTACGACTACCATTTGAAGTCACTGTTCCATTATTAATTTGACTATTATCGTCACTGTTCATCACACCCCCAACCGGCCCGTCAGACACCGCCTACCAAGAGCCTGGGTCTGTCCGAGGTTTCTTCCCAAGAGGGAGTTTCTCCTCGCCACTGTCACACTGCTTGCTCTTGAGGGAATTACTGTAATTGTTGGAATTGTTGGGGCTTTGTAAATTATAGAGTGTGGTCTAGACCTACTCTATCTGTAAAGTGTCTCAAGATAACTCTTGTTATGATTTGATACTATAAATAAAATTGAATTGAATTGAATTTTTCAGTGAATAACCCCATTGGAGCGTCTTGCTCTTTCACTTACTTTTTGGTGTACAATATTTCTCAGCTCTGGGATGAGTGTGGTTGGCCACATTTGAAATACAGTACATACCCAAGGTAATTTCCAATAAATCCCTTGATAATAATTAGGGGCCAAGCAGCGAGAGCTTTTTTTTTATTTTGGCCACAGACACAATGTCACTGAGCACTTTGTAATGTGGATTCTTCAAGACAAGTGATAAGTTTGAAAAATGGGAAATATTGTATTTTTTAGGGACACCTGTGTTTTTAGAGTTGTTACACTGTACTTGCTTTTGGATCATTACAAAAAATAATAATCTTAAAATAAAAGATATAGTGTCTCTTGCATCACATACATTATGAACAAATAAGTTCATATGTTGTAAGTGGTCTTAAAGAGGAATCTACGTTTCTGTCTCTCATTTGGACTCGGTCTTGACTAGTCCTGGTCTTGGACTTGACAAAGGTTGACTTGACTACACCACTATCACCTTGTCTTCTCAACTGCTATACTCCATTACTATCTTGCAAAATACAAGTCAACAGCTCCATCTTCTGGCAAGTCAGCAGAGCATTTCATGAATATCTGGCAGTTTAAGTGTGCAGATAATGTAGCTCTACACTGAACAATAAGTGTGGCATTGCACAGGCTGCTATACTAAGGGTGTTTTTGCAGGCATCTGTCATCGAAGTGGACCAAAAAGTGGACCACCACAAAACAGACTCAGGCTTTAACACATGTCTCATTTAGTTTGGTTGAATCACACTAGGGTTGGTTTTCCCCCTTGGTGCGGTTCTTTTGGGCCGGTTTGAATGCAGCAATCCCATTCAGATGTCCAGAAGTATGAAGGCTAATAAGACACCTAGTTTAGTTTTTGTTCTGGAGTTTTCAACATGTCATTATTGTCTCTTGTCATTTCACATCAGTGTGAACAATCAATAAAAAGACACAATATTACATTGTGAATATGTCTGTTTATTATCATATATCACTTCACAACAAATCACTATGCTATAAAATTAAATAAATGACAATAATTCTGATCTCTTTGTAATGAAACTGATTTAAAATTGCAACCCATTACACTTTACATCATTTGTGTAACTTTAACTTTCTCTGTCCTCTGATTACATGTTTCTCTGGAAATGTGACTGCATGATCTGATGAACTTCTGTCTTTTCAAATAATCTATTTTTTTTTTACTTCTCGCAACAGGACTTCATAGTACTTTAAATAATTCTGTCATAGAGACAATAAAAGTTATACAGGGATCACATATGAATGACACTAAACTGAAATGATTAAAACAATGTTGTAAAGGGAACATGATCTTTTTGTACTGAAAGTTTTATGTGAAACACAATTACAGTTCACAGCTGATGTTTTTCTATACTAGTGTGGCTGTTCAGAGGCATCTTTTCTCTGTGAAACAGGAGCACAGCAGGCCTGTCATTTCTGTTTGCAACAAAATGGACACAAATAACAGGGATGATGCTTTCACCATATAGAGATACATAAATACAAAGCTTTAGTAGCTCTTTTGTTGTGTTGGGTTGAAATTGTTTTCTGTCACAAAGAAAAACAGTTTCCCTCTGAAACAAATACTGCATAAGTGTCGTACATGTGTCAATTTAAAGCTTGCATTAAACTGGGTGAATAGCTAGAAACAGTATATGGTGCTTATGACTTTCTTTAAATGCAGCAGCATCAGAGAGACAAAATACACAACAAGATAAAGCTGAAGTAGAGGCCTTCCAATTGTTGTTCATACACAATTTAGACTTAAAGACAGGAAAGCATATCTTCACTTTCTGTATTTGATAATTCACTCACTGAACAGCAGGAACATATTCATTCATTTATCCTTAGACTGAGTCTGATCTCAGTCCCTCCACAGCCTCTCTACAGCATGTTGGTCTCAGAGGAGCCAGGCTGCAGTATCTGAAGAGTTACAATGAGTTTAACTGCTTTTCTAAACCAGGGGTAAAACAAGGCATAGATCACAGGGTTTAGACAAGAGTTAGAATAATACATTGGGACAATAAAGGATGCAAATGAAGTGGTGAGAAATGTATCACCTGCAATAGGGAAACCGTAATATGGGCAGAAACATATTAAAAATACAACTACAAGAACACCAAGATTCCTGGCTGCTTTCAGCTCTGATTTCTTTGCCTTTGGAGTCACTGAAAGCTGGAGTGTGACAGCTGTAATGTGACAGCGCATGGCACGAGCCTGAGAAACAGCCACGGCAAATATTCTCAGATACAGAGCTATGATGACAGTAACTGGAACAATAAAGGTCAAAACAAGATCAAAAGTCACTGAGACAGGGTCATAGAAAAACACACATGCTCCGTAGCAGTAATTATTCCTCTCTGATTGAGTCGGGAGATCCTTTAAATAAAGAAGGCTGTAGGAAACAGAAGAGAGCCAACACAGACAAACACAGAATTTAACTCTTCTCACAGTGACTTTTGTGTTGTAGTGCAGAGGGTCACAAATAGCCACATAACGGTCAACTGATATGAGCACTATGTCACCTATTGATGAGGAGGGAATGTTAGTTGAAATAAGAGAATACACAGAACAAACAAGGTCACCAAGAAACCAGCAGGATGTTTTTCGGAGAACTTCTGCAGGCATCAGCACGAGGCCCACTAGAAGGTCTGAGACAGCCAGAGAGAGGAGGAGGATGTTGGTGGGTGTGTGGAGCTGCCTGGAGGGAAAGACAAAAGCACCATTTAAGCAACAATGACAGAAAAACCCAAACCAGTATTCAAAATAATAAATAAAAATGCATATTAGCTTGAATATTTTCCGATCCCCCACATCAGTAGTTACCATATGTTTAAGTGTAGACAGTTAAAATGACTTGGTTGAGGTCACGGTGGACAGAAACAATGCTTAATATTGGTAAGAGAAAACATTATTCAGTACTAGCTCAAAGACAATTCTTCTAAATATACAGCAGCTGTTCACATTTTTAAGTTACAATTCCTGTGGAGAGAAGCTGAAAAGTTAATTTCTACCTGAAGTGGGAGATAGAGATGATGATGAGCAGGTTGAGAGTCACAGTGATCAGAGAGATGGAGTAGAACACAATGGTAACTGTTTGGTGCCAAGGAGGCGAGGGCTTCCAGCAGGAGGTGTTTGGGAACTGTGGAAAGCAGAGCTCGGCTCCGTCCTCAACCTCCATCTGCAGAGATCTGCAGATAGCTGCAGCTCTGGCAGCTTTCTGAACAAACCTGAGTCATGTAACTGAATTATCTCTCTCACATTCCCTTCATCCCCTCCTCTCTCTAAGTCCATGTTGGACTCTGATGCTCCTCCTCCCTCACTCTGCACATCCCACCATCATCGTCATCACTTTCTCTGTAACCCTGCTTCTCCAACTGTCTCTCTATCCCATCTCTCCATTGTTATTCTTTACCCTTGTTTCCTTTCCTTTGTCCTATTAATGTCCTACACATTACTTGGCAAGTTACTGAAACAGTAGTCTTGCATTGCCAGCTCTATCTCAACAGCCCTGTGGTGTAAAGTCTGGCTACACCACTAATACATTCTTGGGTAAGAGAAAAAGGTAGCACTGCATATTACGACTCGTTAATAAGATGGTAATAGGGGGTAACAGGGAGATAATAAAGAGGTAATATATAGGTAATAACATGTAATTACCTAAGTAATAACGTGGTAATACATTACAGTAATAAGATGTAATACTGGGGTAATAAGGTGATAAGGTAACAGATGTAATAACATGCAATTACCAATGTAATAAGTAAGAAAGGGTTTGACAATAACCATATGTATATCTTGGTAATGGTAATATACTTATATTTATATTCTAATAACATGGTAATAATGGGGTAATATATGTTGATGTTTTCACAGTATTATGGGCTACTATCAGCGTAATACCTTCCAAATTAGATAAAACTTCTTGGAATTTAAAATTGTTAATTACCATATTATAATGCTGAAATGTATCCACCCTTTATGTTCCAAACATTTCCCTTTTGTTTCAAGGTAATTCTTTATGTTAATTTATGTTAATGATGTTTAAACTTGTGGCTTCTTGCCTGGAAATGCTTCTGGTAGTTTCTGTGTAACAATCATGAATCACTACCGTAAAATGCAAAACTGCCTGTTTCTATTGTATTACATGGTAATATTAGAATAACAGAGGTGTAGCTATTACCTGGAAACGCTTCTGGTAGTTTCTGTGCAACAACCATGAATCAGTACCGTAAAATGCAAAACTGCCTGTTTCTATTGTATTATATGGTAATATTAGAATAACAAAGGTGTAGCTATTACCTGGAAACGCTTCTGGTAGTTTCCAGGTAATCTCTGCACCTCTGTTATTCTAATATTACCATGAAATGTTTCTTTTCTTGCATGCATGTAACCCTGTGCAATCTGACCAGCAGCTAAACACCATCCACCATCAAGCACTGGAGACTGGGATTGTCGTAACTGAGTTTATTTAGAAAGGGTGAAACTGGGAAATGAAACACAATGACCAGTTGCTTACGTATTGATGAGTCACAAACATTATACAATCATAATTGTAAAAACAATATAACTACACAACACTGTAATGCAGCAGTATATACAGTAGCTAACATGTAACCTGAAATAAAGGAAATGCATAATGTATTGTTATACAGTGTACATAGAATAACCTATATTGTTTATCTAAATAAACTAAAATACACTTACATGTAGCACAACCCAAGTGGCAAACTAGCTTAATGAAGCGTACTGATAGTCTAATATGAGCTATCAATCATCATCAAAAATATACACATTGCACATCAAACTTTCTGACAATAATTAACAACGATATCAGAATAGTATGTCAGCATCTGTTTCACATACCGAGAATGCTACCAAAGGCATGGAACGTCGAAGATTGAAGCGGATTGTATGGAGAGATAACACATGAGGCTGTCCTGCTCACGTTCAACTTCCTGACTCAAGTCCCATGGTGCAAATGTCCTAAAGTTCTTAAAGGAACACACACACTTGTGGAACAAACTATATACTATATATCAGGATAATGGTAATATAGTTGTATTCATATTGTAATATGATAATAATGGGGTAATACATGTTGTTTTCACAGTATTAATTTAAAATATTTGAATATATATATACATATGCATTTAAAATAGTTATATAATATTATTATGCTGAAATTCATCCACCCTTTATGTTCCAAATATTTCCCTTTTGTTTCAAGGTAATACTTTACAAATGATATATTTAATCTTGTGACTTCTTACCTGGAAACATGTCTGGTAGTTTTTGTGTAACAACCATGCTGCAAAATAATTACCTGTTTCTATTTCATTTTGTTCAGTCCCCATCAGGACATTAGTTGACTTACATGTTTTTCTTCTCCCATTGCTGGCAGTAGTTTGTTCCACATGTGTGTGTGTTCCTTTAAGAACTGTAGGACATTTGCACCATGGGACTTCAGTCAGGAAGTTGAACGTGTGCAGGACAGCCTCATGTGTTATCTCTCCATACAATCCGCTTCAATCTTCAACGTTCCATTCCTTTGGTAGCATTCTCGGTAAGTGAAACAGATGCTGACATACTGCTCTGATATCTTTGTTAATTATTTTCAGAAAGTTTGATGTGCAATATGTATATTTTTGATGATGATTGATAGCTCATATTAGACTATCAGTATGCTTCATTAAGCTAGTTTGCCACTGTTATCTTGGGTTGTGCTACATGTAAGTGTATTTTAGTTTATTTAGATAAACAATATAGGTTATTCTATGTACACTGTATAACAATACATTACGTATTTCCTTTATTTCAGGTTACATGTTAGCTACTGCATATACTGCTGCATTACAGTGTTGTGTAAATATATTGTTTTTACAATTATGATTGTATAATGTTTGTGACTCATCGATACGTAAGCAACTGGTCATTGTGTTTCATTTCCCAGTTTCACCCTTTCTAAATAAACTGAGTTACGACAATCCCAGTCTCCAGTGCTTGATGGTGGATGGTGTTTAGCTGCTGGTCAGATTGCACAGGGTTACATGCATGCAGGAAAAGAAACATTTCATGGTAATATTAGAATAACAGAGGGGCAGAGATTACCTGGAAACTACCAGAAGCATTTCAAGATAATCTCTGCACCTCTGTTATTCTAATATTAACATGTCATACAATAGAAGAAGGCAGTTTTGCATTTTACGGTACTGATTCATGGTTGTTACACAGAAACTACCAGAAGCGTTTCCAGGTAATAGCTACACCTCTGTTATTCTAATATTACCATGTAATACAATAGAAAAAGTCAGTTTTGCATTTTGTGGTAATGATTCATGGTTGTTACACAGAAACTACCAAAAGCATATCCAGGTAATATCTACACCTCTGTTCTTCTAATATTACCATGTAATACAATAGAAACAGGCAGTTTTGCATTTTTATGGTACTGATTCATGGTTGTTACACAGAAACTACCAGAAGCGTTTCCAGGTAATAGCTACACCTCTGTTATTCTAATATTACCATATAATACAATAGAAAAAGTCAGTTTTGCATTTTAAGGTACTGATTCATGGTTGTTACACAGAAACTACCAGAAGCGTTTCCAGGTAATAGCTACACCTCTGTTGTTCTAATATTACCATGTAATACAATAGAAACAGGCAGTTTTGCATTTTGCGGTACTGATTCATGGTTGTTACACAGAAACTACCAGAAGCATTTCCAGGTAAGAAGCCACAAGATTAAACATCATTAACATAAATTAACATAAAGTATTACCTTGAAACAAAAGGGAAATGTTTGGAACATAAAGGGTGGATACATTTCAGCATTATAATATGGTAATTAACAATTTTATATTCCAAGAAGTTTTATCTAATTTGGAAGGTATTACGCTGATAGTAGCCTATAATATTTTGAAAACATCAACATATATTACCCCATTATTACCATGTTATTAGAATATAAATATAAGTATATTACCATTACCTAGATATACATATGGTTACTGTCAAACCCTTTCTTACTTATTACATTGGTAATTGCATTTTATTACATCTGTTACCTTATCACCTTATTACCCCAGTATTACATCTTATTACTGTGATGTATTACCACGTTATTACTTATGTAATTACATGTTATTACCTATATATTACCTCTTTATTATCTCACTGTTACCCCACTATTACCATCTTATTACCGAGTCGTAATATGCAGTGCTACCGAGAAAAAAAATGCTCTGGGTTGTTTGTATTTCCACTGCATGAAAAGTGGGATTTTCGTCAGTATGCGGCATTGTAGATTGTCATGGAACAAAAACTGCCGTAAATTGTCGGAAATTGACGTGGGCCTTGCTTGGCAGTTGTCCCCCCATGACCCCCCCTCCCTCTAATTCTAGGGGAGGCTTTCACTTGTAAATGAAAATGCTGTGAGCTATACAAATGCAAATCAGGGTAGCAGCAAGGGGAGTTTTACCCCAGGTGACATTTTTCTAAAAGGTATTAACTTAATTTTAAGAAAATCTCTTAAAATAGATCAGACTCAGTATAACCTAATTGTAGACTTGAATTTTAGCTTGAATTGATTTATTTAATGAAAGTATGCTAGATTAATTACTTTGTATGTCATTATCAACCAATGTTATGTAAAGAAGATACACAAAATAATTTATTTCAACAATTAGTTTTAATCAGGCTTTTCCACAAAGGTAAAATGTGCATTCCATGATTCATTCACAGTCTCCTATAAAGCTCAACCACTGTGCATAGTGACATGACTACAGTCTTTGGTCTTGCTCATCCAACATTGTCTGGTGGAATGGAGACAGAGGCTCCACTGTACAGTTTTCTAAGAGTAGCCTTTCTGCTGACACCAAAACACTGTGCTTCACATAACGCATATCAGCTTTGTCATTGCATGACAAGGTCCCAACCATTTGTCTTCTTAAAATACTGGCAAATTCAGCACCATATTCACATGTCCATGGCATATGAAACTGTTGGCCCTGCTGAAATGGCCTCATAATCCAGACTCCAATTGTCCTATTATTAAGCTTTCCCAGTAATCCATTATATCTCACTGTAATTCACCTCCACACCAGTGTGTGTGCTGTTCGCGCCCTGCTGGTTAATCTGCTCCACGGTCTCTCTCTATCACTCTGCCCCGCCCTCACTGCTTCCATTTGAAAAAAATAGCGGCGGGACTCGGGAGATGAGTCTGAGAGTTAGAGCAAAAACTTCCGAAATATGGGAATATTTCAGGCCAACTGGTAAAAGAGTTGTCTGTACACTCTGTCAAACTTCACCTGGAACACACAGGAGTTGTTGAAGACTTTTGGAGGGTTTTTCTCTTCTCCTCCATATCACCTCCGGGGCTTCAAAGATGCGCTCACAGAAAAGAAGAAGACAACGTAAGTATATGATTATTAATGAAACAGCGAGCTAGTCTGTACTGTTTATTAACTCTTGATCGTAAAATGACTGTCTTTGGATGTTAAGCAGGCTACTTAGACTTGGCAGTAATTTTTTAAACCCTACCATGTTTAAACGCAAGCAGCACAGAGCTGTGGCTGCTTTCAGCGCCATTCATTACAGAGCTAAGCTTGTGATGTTGGACCGGATGCTGTCCCCCATCCAGCTTGAAGCACTGTGCTGACCAGCTGTCTCCAGTGTTCACAGACATTTTCAACACCTCACTGGAGACATGCCACGTGCCAGCCTGCTTCAAGTCCTCAACAATCATCCCCGTTCCCAAGAAGCCTAGGACCACAGGACTTAATGACTTCAGACCCGTCGCCCTGACCTCTGTGGTTATGAAGTCCTTTTGTGCTTTCACACCTCAAAGCCATCACCGACCCCCTCCTGGACCCCCCTGCAGTTTGCCTACAGAGCCAATAGGTCTGTAGATGATGCAGTCAACCTGGCCCTCCACTACATCCTCCGGCACCTGGACTCCACAGGAACCTATGCCAGGATCCTGTTTGTGGACTTCAGCTCTGCCTTTAACACCATCATCCCGGCTCTGCTCCAGGAGAAACT
This sequence comes from Perca schrenkii, assembly GCA_025617405.1. NCBI lineage: Eukaryota > Metazoa > Chordata > Actinopteri > Perciformes > Percidae > Perca > Perca schrenkii. Next base: position 32,580,031 of record CM046797.1, read on the forward strand.
CTCCCTGCTTGGTGTGCCTGACTCCACCTGCAGGTGGATCACTGACTTCCTGTCTGACAAGAAGCAGCATGTGAAGCTGGGGAAAGACATCTCCGACTCACAGACCATCAGCACCGGATCCCCTCAGGGCTGTGTTCTTTCTCCTCTACTCTTCTCCCTGTACACCAACAGCTGCACTTCCAGTCACCAGTCTGTCAAGCTTCTAAAGTTCGCGGACGACACCTCCCTCATCGGACTCATCTCTGATTGTGACGAGTCCGCCTACAGGTCGGAGGCTGACCACCTGGTGAAGTGGTGCAAGCAAAACAATCTAGAGCTCAACGCTCTAAAGACAGTGGAGATGGTTGTGGACTTCAGGAAGAATTCAGCCCCACCTGCCCCTATCACACTCAGTGACTTTCCGCTTCCTGGGGACTAAAATCTCCCAGGACCTCAAGTGGGAGCTCCCTCAGCTCCCTCGTCAAGAAAGCACAACATATATATATATATATATATATATATATATATATATATATATATATATATAAAATTTTAAACCAATTTTATTATTATAATAATAATGGCCCAGGTTGACCAATAGCCTAACCCGTGACAGATCTGTCAACCACGAGAGATTTTTCTTTTTTCATCCAATCCTGAGGGAGGAAATTCCAGCCAGGCCAGACGTTCTCTGGCCAGGCGCCTATTCATATTCTAATTTGATCCATTAACACCTCCACAGGGGCTCTCCACATACGAAACAGCGAGTTGTTTCGAGTTGTTTTCCGACAATATGTGGCACAGATGAACGTGATGTTCGCAGCCTGTAAATTGCCGAAAATTGAGGGATTTCCAGGCGTTTACAGGCATTTACGGGGACAGAAATCCCACTTTTCATGCAGTGTTCTTTAAACCACGCACAATTATCGGGACAAATATCGGGAGGCGCTAAGCTCTGGATGCAGTGAAGGAGTCTCTGCAAAATAGTCTTGGGAAGCAACTTGTTTTGGTGAAACATTTGCATCCCCGAAAAGAAAATGCCACTTACAATGTTAAATGAAGATTACTGTTCACACAATACAGTAATGTGAGCTATTTAAATTAGCTGGACACATGGTTAAACGTTATTTGCGCTTACCAGAGTTTTTTCCTGCGTACTTTTTCCATAGCAATACCACCAATCGGCATGGAGGTCCATATTTACCCGCCGGCAAAAGTCTGCTGGAAGACTCGCATCAACCGGTAACAAAAAATCTGCGACGTTCCCTCTCTAGCGTTTAGCTTAGTGCAGCGCCATTGAAACCATACATGGTGGTGGCTAAGCTGCGTCATTCTTCTACCCTCTTGTCCCAATATGGTCATTTCTGGCTCCAAAATAGCAAGATGCAAAATGAAAACTCATATTTTTATAAGTCCACAAGCCAATGGGATACGTGACTGATGCAAAGTCCATTATATTTACATTCTATGGTTTGTGTCCAAGCCACCGAGGCCCAGCCAATCAGCGTCCTGTGCAGATCTACTGGCAGCCACTGTTGGGCAAGTTACTTTTAAACTGTAATAAATTATAGATTACTAGTTTCTGTTATTTGAGAGTAATTAGTGACATTACAATATGACTGTCTCTGAATTGTAATGCTTTACACTACTTAAGCGTTACTTTTGTGTTACTTTCACCAAAATAATAGCAGACGTTTGAATTTCCATTGCAGGATTTTTACCTCCCTGGTTAAGTTAGGAGATCTTTTACAAATTGAATGCAGTAGGAAATGAACAGAGCCAACACAGACAAACGCAGAGTTTAACTCTTCTCCCGGTGATTATGTTGGTATAATGCAGAGGGTCACAAATGGCCACATAACATGTTCATGAATAAAAGATGAGATCCTGTATGATTCAGGCAATCATGTTTGAAGAGGTCATTTCTGTGGTAGAAGGTAGTGAAGCTGTCCACGTAGGGAATGTTTTTGGTCTACCAGTAGCCCTGAAACCAGATGTGTACCCCCTCCTCCATATGTCGACCCAGCTGAACATATGCAACAGCCTGGAGGAGGCATAAGCACATTTATCTTTGGACAGTTGGGCGAGAAGTCAGATTCCGTTTTTTTCAAGCTTACCGTACCCTTAAGTCTTCAAACCCTTCCTAGATATAGCCCCATGCATTGTGTTTTAGACCCCCTGTTTGGAAACCAGAGGTACCTGTCTGCCTTCTCTGCTGCTTGTATTCTTATGCCATACAGTAATATACAAAGACACAAACAATAAAAATGTCCCCAATGAAAGGGAAAATTCCTGCACCCTGGAGATCCCCGATCATAGTTTTGGGTGACAAAGAACGAAATTGAAGAGGCGTGGTTAATTTGCAACTAGAAACAAGGAGCTTCTCTTACGTTTGAGGACACAACAGATTACACTCTCCCTTCCATTTTTAAGAGGAACCGGGTGTGTAATATGATGCAAAGCATTCTCATGAATGCAATTGGTATGCTCTCTGGCTAGAAAGCGCTGTGTTTTGGGACTCAAACATCCACACTGACCTCCTCCCTACGTGGATCTTCCCGGTCTTATACTGCATCAGTCTATGTGGTGCTGACAGGAATATAACATGTGATAGACGTATGAATTACCGTGCTTTACTTTTCGTAGCTATATGTTTGTGTAGTTTGAACTCTCAGTGTCTCGACAGTTGCCTCGGGAGTTTTTATTCTGTTCCATCAGCCCCTCACTTCCCCCAGGCCCGTGCAGTTCTAAGGAACTTTCCAGACATGCCACCACATACCCTTACACTTTTCCCAACAGTAATACATCCATCTGCATAGTGCTTCCTGAACCCGGTGCAAGAGTTTGCCCAAGAAGTTTCATTCTTTAAATGGAAGTTGTATGAAAGCTCTGCTCCAGAACCTGGCTTTCCTGAGCCTGTTCCAGTCTCCTTTGCATCTTCCAACCTCTGCTCCCAGACCTCCAGTGCTTTTATGGGTCCTGTATGACTTCTCTGGAGTCAATCAGGTTGTCCGCTAGCCCCCTGCTTGATTTCCTGCAGATTTATAACTATTCTGATTCTCGGCCTGCGAATGAATTTGGCGCTCTTATACTTGATGTCCTTATTTAATGCTTTGCTCAATTGGCCCCTTCTGTACATTTTGGTGTACTCCAGCAGCACTACAACCCTCTTCACCTGCCAAATCCTCCACTTTATTCACCAGCTGGTCTCTAACTGTCTATTTGCTGCTGAGCTACACCAAACTCTTTGGTACAGTGGGTTTTAAAGTCCTGAAATGGACTCTGATGAGAGGTGAGTGTCTGGCATCGTAAGGCATATTTGTGAAATTATTATAAATGTATGGAATTATTATTATGATTATTATTATAAGAGCTGTGAGAGTGAACAAAAACAGTAAAGGTTTGGGCCTTAAAACCAAAATACCAGTGAGTTAAAAACAGTTGTACAAAACAGTACAACAAAAAAAGTCTGTAGAGCTGAGAGGAGCTGCAAAGTCAGGAGATAATTCTCTGTAGATTTGTGACTGACAGCAACCCCTCTCACATTACACATGCTAATTGAATCCCTTTTTATTTAAAAGAAATCTAAAAAATTCCACTTGATTAAATTATTGCATTCTCAGACACGATCAACTGTAAAAACAGTCCTGTTCAGTAATGATTACATCATATGTTAATGAGTTCATGCTGATGCTTGTTTGTCTTCACACCTTTGCTGGCAGTGACACCTCATTGGTCGAGATGTCATCATGTGACTAACCATGCAGGTGTGAACAAACTTCCTGTCCAGAGGGGTTCAGCACACCGCCTTTAGGAGCCACTAATGGGCTGCAAAACATTGTTCATAGAGAGACAAATCAAATATCACGGGACCTGTTGGGAACTGTTTGTGTGTCTGACGATGCCCACTATACACAACAAAGTAAATGGTCATTTAGCCCATCAAACACTGATCTATTGGGAGATGAGTTTGGCACTTCAGTTTTAGCTCTGCTCATTAAGACATCATACTGTAGCATTCACATGAACTTTGCCTCTTTAAACTTGCTGAAGACTACATTGTTTGAATGCAGTTTTTTCATTTTAGTACCATATGGTTGTAAGCAGGGCCTGAAGTTAACTTATTTGGCCACACAGGCTTTTTACCAGCCAATGTTTTGGCTCAAAGGAAGCACCAGCATTGTTCTTGAACTTGTTAAGAATACACATTTAATGTTGTCAAGTTATTACGATTAAGTCCTGTTGTAAATCAGCCACGAAGCTCGCCATTGTCGCCAACTGTCCACTTGTTATTGAAAACGTCTCCTTTTACTTTTCTATGAATGATCCTCATATTTTTGTCAGTTGAATGTTTTAGCCAGCCTCTTCAACCCCAGTGATGTGCCGCCACATTTTTTAGCTCAATTCTAGGAAATGACAGACTTGGTTGAAATGTGAAAAGAACAACAGTAAGTGGCAAAAAACAACTGAGTCACTCAGTTCTCATTGGCTACCAGCCAATGGCAAAATTCGCCTCCATTTGGTACCTGGTTGCCCTCTCCCTGTTTCCTCCCAGGGTCACAACTCCCCTGTCTTTCTCCCAATTTATGACAAATTTTCACACTTTTTTTCCTTTTTGTCATCTCAACCTGTTCCTACAACTCTTAACGTCTACTTTTCTATCCAGACAACAATACAGCTACACCAAATGTTTTTTTGTGGCATGCACGTGACTCGAAAAGAGCTGAGTCCTCCTCAGACAGAGAGAAATATGAAGAGTACTAAGAGAGAGAAATCCTCAAGCCAGACGGGCAAATTATTCTATGATTTAACCTAAAATGTTGCAGTGTACTTATTCATTTGTTATTTTCATTCTTTAAAAGTTACCATAAGTGAAGGACACAATTATCTGAAAGAGACAGAAGCCTGCTTTGGTGTCGAAGTCTTTGTGAATTGTTGAGGTATCAAAGTTAGGGAGTATGGCTGCAGTCTATCAGTGTGACTCTAAGAAACACCATACAAATAGCATACAAAAAAACAAGGAAAAGACAAAAAGACAATTTGAAAGGGTTTTGCACATAAGTCTGTTGTAGCATGAAGAAACAAATTCACTCTTTAATTTCCACAGGAAACATGAAATATTTGAACACATGAGTTTGTATTCCCTGATTTTGAAAAGGGGATGGTCAGAGAAATGCATCAGTGCTTTATGTGAAACAGTGATACAAGTAATGCAGATGAATCATAGCTGCAGCCGTTCAGACGTCACTTCACAAATCCATCTTGACATTTTTTCCGTGATTGGATCCGTGCACATTTGGGACACTTCTTTTCCACAAAGCAGCGTTTGTGAAAGCAGGCCCTACACACTGTAAAACAAGAAGCAAAATTAATACAGTTGATCATCTTATAACTACAATAATCATGTCCCTGCTTGCAAGGCAGGAAGTAAGATGTAGTGTAAGAGTGTCAGATTTTTGCCTAATGAGTGGATTGGGGAGGTGGATGTGTTAAACAAACGCAGGACTGGCTTGATTGGAAACTTAGACGTAGTCATACTTTCGAGTCTCCAGTTAGATTCTAACCCCTAACCCTAAACTACCAGTTAGATTCTAACCCCTAACCCTAAAACCCCCGTTAGACTCTAACCCTAACCCCTAACCCTAAAACCCCAGTTAGATTCTAACCCTAACCCCTAACCCTAAAACCCCAGTTAGATTCTAACCCTAACCCCTAACCGCAATCTCCAGTTAGCTTTTAGCACTGACTTAATATAGGGCCCTATGGAATCTGTCTTATAGCGTTTTTAAATTCTCAATTTCGCGAATCTGTCTATGTCTCGTTATCACAGAAACTATTGGGCTTTTCATTAACGCTGCAATCAGTCTGTGACTGTCCCCAGCTGGACCCTCATTGGAAAAAAAACAGGACTAGTCACCATGCTAAAGAACCTTTCTAGGGGGGATCCCTGTCCTTTACTTTAAAAGTAACAAGCATGTGTCAGTGCTTACCTGGACAGCGCTTACACGTGTCACTTTGAAAAGGAAAGATGATGTCTCTTTCTCTGCAGAACTCACAGATGAAAACCTCTGGCCAGACACAACTGTGTGAAAAAAGTCAGAAGGATGGTTCAGATCAGAGAGGTTTGATTCCACAGCGAGTGCACAGACAACAGCCTCTCAAACAACAAACAAGTATGTGATCTTTCACACCTGAGAATCTCTATTTGCTGCAGAAGGCCATGACATACATAATGCATTTATGTATATAGTGAATCCGATATCATCCTCATAAAAACACCAAAGTCACACAATAACACAAACTAACTAGATATCAGATATATAGCAGATATATACTCTATAAATCATTAAGATTAAGGAACAAAAATAAAATACTGTAATAGAAATATACTGTATGTATTTTGTAGATTTCTGTGCTGACCTCACAGTTTTCCACATGGTCGATAGCAGAGTGTAGCAATGCTCTGGCCGGAGCCATAAGCTGACCCTTCTTCACCCTCAACAGGTCCTCCATGGAAAAGAGGTGTGGCTGCTCCGTCAGGTGAGCAGGAAGCTGTTCAAACTCCGCCATCACCCTGAGACACAAACACACTGAAACTCTTTCCTCGTGATGGCACATATCTTGTGTCTGTGGGCTTCTGGTTGAACGTGAATATTTAGTTTGTGTTGGAGAGGCTGTCTGAGTCCTTCACAGCAGAACAATACAGACCTCCCACGGAAAACTTTCCCAAGTTTTTTAGTTCCAGCAGCAATTACGACGTTTATAGTGGTGGCGCCCATTAGTGGCCGTTGTAGTTATGACTTGTGTTTAAAACCGGGACCGTTACATTCTCCATTTTAGATATGAGGATGCCACCACTAGGGGCGCTAATTTATGAAACGCTCCCGTGGGTTGTACAAGAGGATAGGAACAATAAATTAATATGGTCGCATGGTTTGGAAGACTTGTTGGCAAAACACTATTGGACTCTTTAAAATATATCATTTGGAGAAGAAAAATCGTTAGGAAAGCATGCACTGCTTTAATATGACAGAGCATTAGGGCCACATCAAGGGGAAACAATTAAGATTTTTTTATTAATTTTGCATTTTGAGATTAAAGTTGAAATGACGAGAATAAATTAAACTCCTTTATCACTTAATCACATTAGAGCAGCCATGTAGGCAACATCATAGATATGGGTTACATACTTGGAGTGCTCACCTGAGCTCCACTCCTTCAGGATCAAACACTTTGATCAATTGTCTTGTTGTCTCTTGTGATGCAACATCTCCTCTCTGTATTGCGCGTAGGTATAACCATCAGTACCCATAATGCATCTGTCCATACAAGTTATTTCAGTTTGCAGGAATGAGACCACCTCTTCCAATTTTGTGTGCTTTCTCCTTCTGAACAGACGCAATTTTCGGCACAATCTCTTCAAAGTCCTAATACTTACGATACACGATACTGTGTTTATGCGCTAAAAGAGAAAGAATTTCCTTGTTATTAAAACTGATAACGAAGTATAATTTCACGAGTTCATATCGGCCTTCACAAGGCCTTTTGACTATTAGTTTGGTTTATTCTCAAAAGTCCGACTTGATTCTTGAAATATGAACTTTTTTCTCGACATGTTAACTTTATTCTCGAAATGGTATTTTCAAATGTATTCTCGTCATGTTGACTTCATACTCAACGTTTCGACTTTATTCTCGAAAAAGTATTTCAACTTTATTCTCGCCATTTCGACTTAATTCTCAACATTTCGACTTTATTCTCAAAATGCAAAATAAATAAAAAATCTTCCTCCTTAATTTTTTTCCCCTTGATGTGGCCCTAATCCTCCGTCGTAGCTTCACTGATCAAGTGACAGAGACAGACACCTGCAGAGGCAGGCTGCTCCCTGTTTTAGAAAAGTTCCTCTCTTTTTTAAGCGGTCTGGTTGTCAGTGGAGAAGGAAGTACTCAGACTTTACTTAAGTACGGGTAGAAATACTACAGTGTAGTAAAATTACAAAATGTTTTGTGTAAAACACGAAGAACTGAAGAGATTGTTGGAACTTATTGTCTTTGTGAAAATAAGACGGTGCTCTTTGGTATAGGAGGACATTAACAAATCCAGTGAGCATCAATAAAAAATCCAACCCACTTTAGACAAAAAAAGGTAAAATGCTTTTATTACATTCTAACTAGAATAAGTTTAAAAACATAGCATGTTTTGTGTGTTTGTGAAACAGGCATGCATCGCTCTGTGCCCAGGATCTTTTTTCGATGCTGCCACTGGATGGCACCAAAGCTGAACGGTTTTTAAATCCTACACTCCGTGGCCTTGTTACTGTAGTTTACAATCTCTAAAAAAGTACAGTACTACAACATGATATTTCATCCAAAGGTTGTGGAAGATATATAAACATAAATGTTCTGTGTACCTTCCAGATAATCTGCAGGCTGTCAGCAGCTTCTTGATGCCGATCAGCTGATCCTGCAGCTCCTGAAGGAGAGAGGAACAGGAGGAAGGAAGGAAGGAAGGAAGGAAGCGAACGAACGAAGGAAGGAAGGAAGGAAGTTAAGGACAGAACAGTCAATAGAATTACCGAATAAAGTTAATGGTGCTGTTGTGTTCTCTGTGTTGGACCTGCTTTGAAGTGATTCAAGAACATTTTACTGACTTTTTGCCAGAGATGGAAGAAGTACTCTGATATGTTAAATAAAAGTACGACAATATGAAAGCATTACAAGTTAAAGTCCAGCATTCAAATGTCTGTGCTTTAGTAAACGTACAGAAGTATTATCAGTATCAGTATCGATACACTCAAAATATTGCAGTAAAACCTGTAAAATGTCTCTTGTGGCATTAGATAATAATATTGTAATATTAAACGACTCAAAATTGTCAAACATGTTTCTACTGAGGTGATCAACCCAATTGCAGAAAATGTAATCTAGATCCAAGTGCACAGATGTGATGCTGAGGCATTAACTTTGATATTGCGGTTTCACAATATTTTTTAGTGTACTGTCATGTGCTTTTCATTTCATTTTCTTTCGTCTTTGGCCTTTTGCAGTTGGACTATCGTATTGTTCTACAAGTGCCTAATATACAGACATTCAATATTGTAGTACTCACACTACTTGCAGTGTACAAGATGTTCACTGTACAAGTTGTGATATACAATTTGTTTTCATTGCAAAATGTGTTTACTGCATGAACTATCAGACTGCTGCTGTCACTCCCATCCTCAAAAAGCCCAATGCTGATCCTGATGATTTGAAATACTTCCGTCCCATCTCCAACCTTCCATTTGTCTCCAAGATACTGGAGCGGGTTGTTGCAAATCAACTACATCAACATCTCAACTACAATGACATGTATGAACATTTCCAGTCTGGTTTCCGTGATAAACACAGCACTAAAAACAGCAGTGGTGAAAAATCACCAACGACCTATTCCGTGCACCTGACTCCGGCCTACTGTCCATCCTCATCTTACTTGACCTGAGTGCTGCCTTTGACACCATCTCACATCCCCTCCTCATTGAATGTCTGGCCAACATTGGTATCACAGGTGGTGCACTCTCCTGGTTTTGTTCATACCTCAAGGTCAACATTTTGTTCATCTCAAACACTATAAATCAGCTTGTGCGACTGCGCCACAGGGTGTCCCCCTGGGGTCAGTGCTTGGTCCTCTCCTCTTCGTTATATACCTCCTTCCCCTGGGCAAGATCATGAGACACCACAAAATAGACTTCCACTGCAATGCTGACGACACTCATCTCTACCTCTCCACAAAACCTTCATCTCCCCTTCCTCCCACCTCAGCAACTGTCTTCAAGACAGTCAAAACTGGATGAAAACAAACTTTCTGAAACTTAATGGGCAATAAGACAGAAGTCATGCTCATCGGCTCCAAATCCACTCTTTTAAAACAGCATGACATCAACATTACCATAGATGAGATCTTGGTCCCTCTGCCAACTCAAGTCAAAAGTTTTGGTGTCATTCTGGACAGTTCCCTTTCATTCGAATTAAAGCAATTACCCGGACTTTGTTCTTTCACCTCCACAACATCTCCAGGCTCAGACCCCGACAATCCAGCACTGAAACCCTAATTCATGCCCTCGTCACGTCATGTCTGGGCTACTACAACTCCCTTCTCACCGGTATCCCTTCTAAGCTTACAAACAGACTCCAACTCATACAGAATTCTGCTTCTAGTATCCTAACTGGTACCAGGTCATTTGACACCTATTCTTAATAATTTTTAATTTTATACTGTTTATTGATCCCCAGTGGGGAAATCACAATTTACACTCTGTTTTGTTAGAAATCACTACACACAGGCCTGAAATACACACAGATATGCTCAGGACCTATTCCAGTGGGAATACTCCAGCTACCAATCCACACTCTGTACTTTGGTCCACACTGGGACTTGAACCAGCAACCCTCTGGTTCCCAACCCAAGTCCGTACGGACTGAGCCACTGCCACCATATTGAATTTAAGACCCTCCTCATCACCTACAAAGCACTCCATAATCTTGCACCTAGCTACATTTCTGACCTTGAGATGTCCCTTCTCGCTCCCTCCGCTCTTCCTCGACTGGCCTCCTTGTCACCCCCCACATTCTGCCTCGCCACCATGGGGGCCAGGGCCTTCAGCTGTTCTGCACCAAGACTCTGTAATGCCCTACCCTCCAACATTCGACAGGCAGACACAGTCAATTAATTTAAAAAAAAAATGTTAAAGATCTACCTTTTTAGGAAAGCTTTTAATCTTTAAGTCTTCATAGCACTGCATCGCCATAGAAACCCTCCTGACACACTTTCTTTACTGCTTTTCTTAGCACTTTTCAGATGCTATTTCGTTAAATGTATTTCTATGGAGCTATTCTATTGTATTTTCTCCTTTTATACCCTCTTAAACATGTAAGATGTCCTTGTGTATCTAGAAAGGTGTCCGCCAAATAAAATGTATTATTATTATTATTATTATTATTATTGTTACTAAATAAACTTTTTTTTCTTTAACTACATGCCCTGGACACTGTGTTCTTGAATGTTTGAGGTAATGCCTAATGAATGCTCTGTAGTGTTAAGTTATTGACCTGATAATCTGAAAGCATTGTTTGATTTTGGCAGCCAGCAGAGTCAGGTGTTTAGTGAATATAGTTTGAGAATTTGGTTTTGTGTTTACACTTTGGAGAAAATGGGTAAGGGTTTCAAGAAATGTGTATTAGCAATAGCGCAAAAAAAATGTAAAACGGGTCAAATTGACCCAAGGACAACACAAGGGTTAACTCACCCTGAACTTTTCGAGCTCCTTCACTCGGCTGTAGAGAGTCTTCCCGGCGCAGGTCAGGTCAAACAGCGGCTGCTGCCACACGGACTCCAGCAGCTGTTTGGAGAAATCACTCACAGGGTATCTGCAATATTCATATAATTATGAGAGATTTAATGAAGAGATGAATGAAACTCCATTATTATTGAATCATGTTATATAAATAAGCATGCTTTTATTATTAACATTTGTCTTGTAAATTAGTAGTAATGGCATTGTTACTTGCTCTCAGGTCTTCTGTCAGATCCTTTATTTAGGATCCAAACAGTTGTGTGTTTAATGGTCTAATCATCTCAGCTGGACTTGTAGTCCGTTATATTGTTTGATAGTTTACTTTATAATAAAACCTCAGATTTTATAAACTACATGTGTTTTGTGTGCAGAAATCTTAATGTGTAAAGTAACTAGTAACTAAAGCTGTAACAGATGAATGTAGCGGAGTAAAAAGTACAATATTTTCTCTGAAATGTAGCGCAGTAGCAGTAGAAAGTGGCATGAAAAGAAAAGACTCAAGTAAAGTACAAGTACCTCAACATTTGAAATTAGGGACAGTACTTGAGTAAATGTATTTAGTTACATTCCACCAATGCATTTTAACTTCATGTTTGACTAATATTCATATCCATAATGTTGTTAGTTTACTACCTGCCGAAGTCCCAGGAGGACAGAAGTCGACCTGGAATCACAGCCTCAGAGCCACCGTGGCAGCAGTCGCAGAAATACCTGACAGATGAATCACAAATTATTACAATCATTGGATTCAGCTTAATGATTTTGCTTAAAGACCAATACACGTAACCCTTGTGTTGTCTTCTCGTCCATGAACTATTTTTTTCATCTGTTCAAAATTAAAGAAACTTTTTTGACGATATTTTCGATGTTTTTTGTTGGGTTTGTGTTACGTTCTTGAATAATGTGTCACTTTAAGGTGCAGTAGGTAAGCCTTATAAAATTAACTTTCTGTCATATTTGCTGAAACTGACCTTATGTTCCAGTAGAACTACATGAAGCAGGTCATTTAAAAAAACAAAATCTGTCTCCTCTGGCTCCACCTACAGCCTGTAGTGCGATTTGCAAAAGTCCACAGCTCCCTGTTCAGGGCTGGGGGAGGGAGGGTGTCTGCTTGCGTGTCAATCACTGTTCATGCACATGCATTCATTCTCCCTTGTTGGGGGGACGGGCTTAGTAGACCGTTTTGGGCTTTATCGCAAAGAGGGGAGGGACTGAGAAGTTGTTGATGTTAAAACATTTTGGCTAAGTCCTGGATCTTCACAGTCCTACCTACAGCACCTTTAAACGTAAATTTTGTAAACCCACCCACAATCCTTCCCTAACCCTAACAAAACGGTTTAATCCTGCGAGTGGAAAAGAGACACCAAATCCAGAGTGTCAAAAAGTGATGCCAAGGGTCCCGACCAAGCGTGTTACCCAGAGCATCAAATATCGTCACGGATGGGACTACATTTTGAATGAGTTGAATGCCCCCGTCGTCTCACTGAGAAGCTAAAGGGCCCTGACCAAGTGGTGTGACACCCTGGGAGTGAGACTTGTTTTTTGACCAAAAAAAAGTTAGTTGAGTCAAGTAGAGCCCTACCATACATTAGTATTCCTAATTTACTGTATAATACTATCAGATTATTCAACGTACCTGCCAAGATATTCACAATACCGCAGTTTCTTGATGTACCCTGGTGGCAGAGAGAGAGAGAGAAAGAGAGAGAGATGCTGAACTCAGACAGGCTTTTTATAGCACCCTAATCTTTGCTTTATACTGTACAATGCCACCCTATCACACAATTTAAATATGTTTCCAGTTCGATACTCACTGGGCTCCACCGCTGTCCCACAGCCTGCACACAGGAAGTGCTGCAGAGCCACAACCTCACTGCGTCTGGAGGAGGAAACAGTCAACTTTGAACGTCCATATACTGTATCTATTTTCTTTTATTTATTTTTTTGTATTTGTATTGAATATCGTCAGATGTAGTTAGGTTTGGGCATCGAGAATCGGTTCCAACCAGTTCCAACTAAAGTTCCAAAAACAATTTCATTGGAATCGTAAGTTTTTAAACAATTCCAACGAAATCGTTTTTTAATGGAATTGTTTGGAAAATTTGGTTCTTTAATCCGATCATCATTGTTCCAAATTTACCACCCGCAAGTTTTGGTTTCCGTAGCCACCAACGTTCTTCCAGACCCTTGTTGTATTGCAGCCATGGAGCACAGAAAACAGCACTCTAAAAACTGTGGCTTTAATTTACCTTGAAAAGGCCTGGTTAAACTAAATCACCATTTAATCAAAATAAAATGTTCTTCTTATCTGTGAAATAAGCACGTGACCCAATTCAACTCCAACCCTCAAATAATCAAAATCAAGAATCGCAATGAACTGGAATTGGAAGGAAGAATCGAGATTGGAATCCGAATTGTTAAAATCCAAACGATGCCCAACCCTAGACGAGGTGAGGACCTGTGTGTCGGCTGAGCAGTGAAGATGATCTGGAAGCGTGGCGGGGCCCAGCTCAGGGATCCTCTCATCCTGGTCCTCAGTCTGATCTCCTCTGCCATGCTTCCGCTGCTCACCACCACACCTCCAGTTCCTGGCAGCTGGCAAGACATTTAGTATTAAATGACGAGGCATTTTTCTTGATACTTGATACAAAAGAAGTCAATTTGGTTGGTGCCCAAAAAGTTCGGTATCCAGCCCTAACCTTGAGGAATACAAAATAATTCATATACAAAGAAATGTTTTTCATTTTCCACTCCCATGCTGATCCCACACGTTACTGTAAGGTCACGCCTGCAGTTACCATTTATAACTACTAACTATAACATATTTGGCATAAGCAGAGGCTGACAGGACGTTTCAGAGGTATGCCCTTTCATGAAATGAACTGTTGGAGATGCGGACATTTCTAGCTGCTTTTGTGAAGCATTTGTAAATATGGCTATGTAAAGTAAAGAGCTGTAATTGATATGTGTTCCACGTATTTATTATTGTTAGCTACACATTGACTGCTGCTGTATAAGAACGGGAAGATCAGCCTAGGGAGGAGGCCGGGGGGATGTTTGGCTCGTAACACACAGGGCTTTCAAGCTGGGGAGCTGAGTTCATGTCCCGCAAAAAGTTAAGGAGAAATCATAAGACTTTCACCCAGGAAATGGGTGATTCTGTCCCGGGAGTGTTTTACCCCAAACCAAAATTATTTTCTAATCTCAATTAGTTATTTAGGAGTCTAAACTGACCTGTTTTCACCCTAACCCCCTAACCCTTAAACCTAACCCCTAAACCCAACCCCTAACCCTAAATCCGAACCCCTAACACCTAACCAGCATGACACTTATTTTGTCAGATGAAATTAATTGTAACAGCCTCTGAAATGACTGTCACCTCACGGTGCTCTGTACCTGGCACACAGTCACATTGTCAGCTAATTTAAACTGTTCAGACTACTAACATTATGAGACCATCATGTGACCAGCTAGCGGTCGCCATCATTTCGTAGGGTATCATACAAGGCTGTCCATAGGAACGTGGTGTCTGGATTAAAACAGTTATAAAGCGCGAGTGTCCACAGGTGACGTCTGGTCTCTGGGATGTGTTCTCACCTCCTGCAGGGAGCTGCGGAGGCTTTTCCTTCCACGCCGAGGCTCATGGGAGGGAAGCCAGCTCCTCCTGAAGTCCAGCACCAGCTGCTGGGCCAGCCACTCTGCACTGAATCATGAGAAACCACACATTGACGCACCAAATCTGAACTAAAGGTGTAGATTTGGACACACGCTCATCATCGTCGTCATTTGTGTGTTTTTCTTACTTTGTGACAAAATGTGTCGGTGTCAATGTCCTGTCGACTACGTAGTCTGAAAAGAAAACACAGAATATTCAGGCATGTTTAAGAAGATTACATATCTGCAAAGTAAGAAGTAACTAAAGTTATCAAATAAACATTGTGAATTTTAAAGAACTACATAGGAGAGAATGTAACTACTCAAGTAAAGTACTAAAGTACAATACTTAGTTACTTTCCACAACTGGCAAAAATGTGACGATAGCTACGTTTCTATCCACCTGCTTTATGCATATAAGGATACAATGGATACAATACATAAGCAGTAAAACGCATCAAGTCCTCCAAACTGTACTATGATGTCGGTCGTTCATTCTTACCGTCTAATACAGCGGTTTTCCCCTGGAGGGCGCCAAAGAGTCACAGGGGAGGAGCAACACACGAAGAAAAGATAACTCTGTATTCAGCTCTATTGATATCGGTAATTGTGCGTGCGTGTATTAGCTTTAAAATGCGATCGATTCCTTGTCCCAAGTCAACAGAAGTCAGCATTAAGGGAGGAGACAGGACCCAGCAAAAATGTAGGGAATATGATCCTGAGTTTATTCCCTAGGTTTTTGCTGTTTTTTAGGAATCACCTGGTCAGGGTCCGAGGCTGCACCTTTACCGTAGTGTGACAGAGACTGGGAGGAATGCCGATCACGCGTTTCTGGTTGTCTGCGGAGAGCAATTTCCCCCAGATCTTCACTAAGGTTATGAAAGTCCTAATCCCCTTCACCTCCACCTACTTGTGTGAGTTTTCCGCACTGACCCTGATTAAAAACAAATACAGATCAAGGCTGCAAGGCGTTTATTTCTCTCTGCAGTGCAGCCCCGCATCGAACACCTGCGCATTTTTTTTTATTTTATTTAACCTTTATTTAACCAGGTTAGTCTCATTGAGATATAAAATCTCTTTTTCAAGAGAGACCTGGCCAAAATAGCAGAATAAGTATGTTACATAAAACAACAATTTACAATCACAAAATAATCACAAAAGAGGCAAAGACATCTCAAGTGCATTTCAATTAAATAAAAGTACCATTGGACATCAAAAGCGCGACCTCACCACTGACGCAGACGCGGCGTCAGCTGATTATGCCGGGTGTATTCCCGAATGTATTTTGAAAAGTTGACTGACAAATATGAAACCGGACGTCGCTTAGTGTCTACTCTCTGTAAAAAACTGTGCCGCTTCAGGTTCATGGATGCGCTCTGCTGTCGACATGCTGAAGCAGATGTGTTACGTTTGTGCTCCGTGTATTTCTGCCGTAGTTTCGGTTTTCCACATCCGATGTAGAGCAGCGTACAGCTACTTCCCTAAACTCTGTCTCATTCAGAGACCACAGTCTCAAACGGGGATCTGAGTCTGTCAGAAGGTCTGAGATCTACCGTATCAGCGGAGCTATTACATAATGCACAGCAGGCTATGGTGCAGGTATATAGTGACTTTATTCTTGTAACAGGCTATTATCAATTTATTTTTCACAAAATATTACGACTCCTCCAAACCTCAGCGAACACAGATGGGATGAGTTATATTTTGAATGTGCACAAACTTTTGGACATGAGCAGAAATCTTGCTCAAACATCTGAAATATTACAGTCCAGGGGTTTATTCATAAATTACAATGAATAATGTATAATTGAGGTGAATAATTCTCATGTACACATTTACGGAGGTTACTTCCCCAACAAAAGATGCAAAAGAGGGAAGAGTAAATGATGCCTAGGCTACATGTGTGCTGACTCAGATATAATTAGAAAAGTCCATCCAAAGGAGAATAAATAGATGAAAGCAATACAGAATGCCTGTTAGCCTTACTGCAATATATTCCATTATGTTTTTATATTTGGATTGTAATCTGTTTCCCTTTACATAAAGATATTTCCATCATATTAATTCAGAAAAAAAGAAAAAGAAATAAGGGCATACAAAATTCACTAGAATGCATGAAATTAAGTGTTTAATGCTCCCCCCACATCATAAGTCGCCACACAGATCTGGAAACAAAACATGGCCTTTGGGTTGCCAAGCCACTTATGATTAGGCCAAACGTTGGTGCCATAAAACTTGCCGATTACAAATGTTAAGCATGTTTTTGTTGACTTGTGGATAGGCCCACTGACATTCAGTGATTTTAAAAGTAGCCTCAATTAGGCCTGCATGAAGTTGGAAATGATTTGCGGTTTCAAAAATTTTTAAAAAGTTGTGGAAATAAAATGTCTTCAAATACAATATAAAACAATATTAACATTTTATCAGTTGTTATTGAAACTCATCAAACACCCAAAAGATGGCATTTACTGCAGAGGCGTGTGTGGTTTAGGGCAGGCGGACGGGATTTTGGGGAAGGGGGGGCTCGGCTGTCCTTACCTACTCTAAGGGGATGCTCACATTCACCCAATTTGAAAACCGCTGCCGTAATACATTTGTCAAACTCAAGGCTCGCGGTCAAAATCCGGCCCCTTGCAAATTTTGATCCCGCACCTCATGTCAATTTAGTTTCACAATAAAATTTTGACCCGCCTAATTGATTGCTAAGCCAAAAAGATGGGAAACTGTTTTCAACTGTAATTACGCAACCTAAGCAATTTGGCCAGTGTTGCCACAGTTACTTTGAAAAAGTAACTTTACAGATTACTTGATTTTAAAAGTAGTTTAGTTAGTTTACAGATTACTTGATTTTAAAAGTAACGAAGTTAGATCATTTTACTAGTAACGCGTTATGTGGCATCACTGAATTTGGCAGATCTGCCGACTTTAAGACTCAGGAAGTCTCCCAGAAGCAGATAGTTTTCATACTCGGGCTGCAAAACAGGTTTGCTGTAAAAAATGTAATCACTGTTTGCTTGATTTGCTAAACTCTATGATGACTAAGGAACTTTTATGCTGACTTTTTTAGGCTTTATGTCGACCAAACTGTAAGTGAGAAAGCTATATTAGACATGCAATACTTTCAATAAAATAAAACCATGTCAATAAACTATACAGGTTAGCCCTTAATGTGATTCTTATTTTCCAGTGTGGCTCTTAGTGAAATTGTGTTTGACACCCCTGGTCTAACACGACCCACCGGAGCATTTTCCGATCACATTTCTAAACCAGAGAACATGTATGTTGTGAAAATGGTCCCACGTGACGCAGAACGTGATGTAGTTCCATTTGTTTCGTAAAGTAAAAAAAATACCTTGCTGTTTGCAGTTGGCGTAACATAAGAAAATGTTTTAAAAATCACTCCTAAAATATTGCATCTTACTCCAGTTATAATCTTCTATATTCTGTTATTTCTAAATGTGCAGTGTAAATCATTTTACCTTCAAACCCGCTGTCATTGGAGAGGACAGAGAAAGTCTTTGGCAGATGTTCAGCTTCCTCTTCATCCTGTGTGTGCGCGTCGGAGTAGTGTGTGTTTCCGTGTGATGTCTCGGTGTTGTCTTGTGTGTGTCTCTGTTCGTCCTCCGCCGCGCTCCTGTGTCTGTCTCGGCACGTGTCGCAGTGTGTCCACCTCTCGCCGCTCAGACTCCACTTCACAGCTTCCAGCACCTCCAGCACCATGTCCACCACGACAAAATGAGCATTCTCCTGCAAGCACAGCCATTATAATATCAACATACGGACACTGGGTTATCAGGAGTCAGTGGTGCCGGCAGCAGTAATACTGTACGCACTCTGCGTACGTTGTTTTCTGTGAGACATGCAACGCATCTAACGATAACACTGAGTAAATGTGCACAGGAGCAACAGCCGATGGCAGCTCTGTTCTGCTCTCTGCTCTGTTCACAGTAGTAATTTTCTCACTAATTTAATTTTCACGTTATTTCACCAACAACTATTAATCAGAATGCACATTTTGACTCGATCCGTAGACAAACTGGTTGCTGGACACTAGGGCTGTCCTCGACTAAAGAAATTCTTAGTCGACTAACACAGGATTTTGTCGACTAATGGATTAGTTGATTTAATTGACAGAGCTGTGCGCTTTGAGAGGTGGTTAAGACTAGAAAAGCACAATATAAATGTAGTTAATTAACCATCTGTAAAACTGAGTTTCTCCACAATTAATCCTGCAAAAGCACCACTTTAAATCTTGTGTTTACCAGAAATTTACCAAAAAAGTTTCTTGGAAATAAGTAATTAAGCATGAATAAGCATAAAAAATGACTAATCGACTAAAGAAATCTTAGTCGACTAAGACCAAAACGACCAATTAGTCGACTAATCGACTAAGAGGTGGCAGCCCTAGTGGAGACTAAGTATCGCTAAACCCGCGGACGGAGCTAGCATGTTGTTTGAATCATGTGTGTTAAACAAGCAGACAAGCAGCGGCGCAACCTGCAATGTTTACATACATCCCTGCGTACTTTTACACATCCCCTCCAATATTTAAATATGCTAAACATACTACAGGCATCTATGTAGATTTGCAATGTTCACTTCATGCTTTCGGCCTTGAACTGCATCTTGCAGACGTGTAGCGTTAATTTCTGAAGACGAGCACAACCTACGCCCTAACGGAACGCAGGATACGAGCAGCAGCCATCTTATACACGCGAACACGTTAAAAGCAAGTATATCTAGGCCTTAAAGGACAAATCGAGCACAAAATGAACCTAGGGGTTAATAACACGTGTACTGAGTCGACCGTTCTCTGCTAATCGAATGTGACCAGTTTTACCACAAACTGCTAATTAACTTATAACGCTAGTCGTCGGGGCACGAGGAAAGTAAAAATAAATCGCTATTTCTACATCCTAACAAGGCTCAAAATAGCACCACACTTCCACTGTAGCATAATGAGGGTCCCTACATGTAAACCGAAGCATTGAGAACTTTGTAAGTGTAGAGTTTATTAAAAAGATAGTTTAGAAAGACAGTACCGTTCATGTATACAGGCAGGCGCCATCTTGTGTTACTGTGCAGCCCGGTCTCATGGCAGTTCGTTATATGGTTACGTTATTGAATCTATTAAGTCGTGGACAGTACACGTAAATGTCGTTTTTTTTTTCCTGTGGCGATTACGAATTTTAAAGCAATGTATTTCAATGGGAAGCATATTTCGTGATCACAGAACGATGACGGTAGCAAGTAGTATCGATAAGATGAAAGTCCGCGCAGGGAGGTTGGTCGGGGCGTGTACACGAAATAAACGACAAAATCGTAACCTGTACACAAATTAATAAATCAAAATAACGTGACTATTTCACGACCTGGCGTGAGAGCGGGTTGTACTGTGGTTATTGGTTGCGTTCGTCGTTCGACTGGTCGTGATTGTTTTCCCAAGATGGCGCCCGCATGTATACTTGAATGGTACTGTCTTTCTAAGCTATCTTTTTAACTAACTGAAAAGAGTGTTAGTCAGCTAAGAATTTCTTTAGTCAGGGATAGACCTAAGTAGGACTAAAATTTGCTGACTGGCTAACACTGGCGCATTTACAGAAATGTTGATTAATGTGCAATGTCCTAATCAAAAATAAATAAATAAAGTAATAAAAACTGTAACTGTACCTTTTCCAGCTCACAACTGCTCTTAAAGATGTCTGCAGAGAATTCGGAGATATCACTGCTCCCTCTTTCTTTGCTGGGTTGGGTTGAGGTGGAGAGGCCTGGCAAAGCCCACGCACACAAACAGACGCACAAACAGACGCACCAACACACACACACACACACGCACACACACACAGATGCACACACACACAGACACGAATGCAAAAACCCCCGATTATTTTCCATTACAATTAATCTGTCGAACATTTTCTCAATTAATGGAAGTTCTTTGGTCTATAAAACGTCACAGTTACATGTTACTGTCACAGAGAAGTGAAGAAATGAGAACATATTCACATTAACAAGCTGAAATCACAAGTTGTACTTTTTTCCCATAATAAAATGATTCAAGGCTAACCCTTAGATAAACCTATCCAAATAGTTGGCAATTAATTTAGTAGTTGACAGCTAATGGGTTCATGTTTGCAGTAGGGATGCACCGAATCCAGGATTCGGCTTCGGATTCAGCTGAATATTGGGCTTTTTGACGGGGTTGGGTTTTTGCCGAACCTTAGAATTTTTTATAATTATAATTATTTTTCAGTAGGCATTGTTTCCTGTTTGAAGGGAGCAGGGAGTTGGGGAGAAAGGGGTTTCTGGGTAAACACAGAGGTCTCTGGGAAACAGCAGGTGTACACAGCCACTAAAGATACACCTGTAGTGATTATGTCTACCTGATGAGCCTTGCCCCGGCTGTCCACTGAAGGGAAGCTGGAGACGGTTGGGATCTGTTGAGGCGGAGACACAGTGCGTCTTCTTGTCCCCACGAGGAGACGGCTGGTGACAGGGGTTCGCTTTGGGTCCCACATCCTCCCCGCTGGTGTCTGCCAGGCGCCCACACTGATCCAGAGACAGCGAACCACAGGCAGGGGACAGGGAGCCGGAGCTATAACAAGTTATGTTTCACTTTAGTCAGATTTTTGTCCTGTCTGTCAGGGGAATAAACCTACAACCTCACACACTCCAGTTCTCTAAACCTGTGGGCCAGAATGTGTTTGTGTGGAAAAATGACACAATTGTTTGGGGGGTGACAATAACATTTCTTTAACACTGAAAGCAGAAGCAGCAGCAGCTGTTGATCCAAGAAAACCTGCTTGTGCTTTCCTTTTTTATATATATATATATTTCACTGCATAACAATAAAACAGCCACAATAAGTACTGCCTTTATAATTTTCTCTTTCAATTCCTGTTTCCTCGCAGCCTGGAGACTACCATAAAACTTTCAGGAAATCAGGTGTCAAAGACTGAAAGTCATGTACAGTAAACTGTGAATTTGTAAACTAATATGCAACATCAGGAAACAAGCTGGTCCTTTCTGCTTCCTGCATCCAATGGTGCAGTCAGAACCACCTGGAGTTAAACGCCAAGAAGATGAGATGACAGTGGACTTTCTGCTTCCTGCGATAGCTAAGGACGTTTAATCTGCCTTAGGAGCTGCTGACCACTTTCTACTCGTCATCCAGTCTGCCATCTGCGCCTCCATCACTGTCTGGTTTGGGTCAGCCAACCAAATGGGACAGTACCAGACTGCAACGGTTAATTAGGGCTGCAGAGAGGATCATTGGAGCTGACCTTCCCTCCATCCAGGACCTGTACCGGTCCAGGGTCAGGAAAAGGTCAGCAAAAATCTCTGCAGACCCCTCACATCCTGGTCACAAACTGTTCCCCCTCCTTCCCTCTGGTAGGAGATACCGGGTACTGTTCGCCAAAACTAGCCGACACAAAGACAGTTTCTTTCCCCAAGCAGTCACTCTGTTGAACGCCCAGAAATAGCCCCCCACCCTCACATTGAACAAAGTCCATCACCACTGTTCTGCTCATCTACCTCATTTATATTTTCAATCTTACGATTACACCATTGCACTGAACTGCCTTTGCACTGTATTTATATTCAAATCTTAAATCTCAGACCATACTGATATTGCAATATTCCTTCCCTCTCTTCAATTGTTATTGTATATTTTTGGTAAATTTCAAAATTCTACTGTATTGTTATATTGCATACTTAACAGTATTTTTTTTATACATATATTTCTTACTGTCCTTTCTGTTTTTATTCTTTATATGTTAAGTGAGTGTTGTACTTTAAGAGCGAAGATTAACTGGAGTCAAATTCCTTGTTTGTTTGCGCAAACCTGGCTGATAAAGCTGATTCGCCTAGTTGTGCGCCAAACCAAAAACACAGGAAAGTGCAGATTTGCCGACTCTGAGACTCAGAAATTCCCCCAGGAGAGAGAAGGCTGAGAAACTGGTTGTTGTTAAAAAAATATATATATCATTGTTTTGCTTGATTTGCTAAATTGTATGATGGCTAAGGAACTCTTTTGATGACTTTTGTAGGGCTTCATGTCAACAAAAATTAGACAAAAAGCTTACAAAAATGTCGGAAAAAGCAACAAATTTACAAAAAGGTGACAAATGTCTGAGAAAGCCATAAAAAAGTTGCAACAAAAACAACAAAAATGAGGTAAAAAGCAACCAAAATGTGTTTAAAAAGTGACAAGCGGTATCAAAAAGCACGTCAATAAACTCTCCACGTCTGGCCCTTGGTGTGATTCTCATTTTCCAGTGTGGCCCTCTGGGAAAATGAGTTTGCCACCCCTGATGGACACTTTACACTACATTTTACTACACTTTAACAGCAGAGAGATCATCCTTTGTGTCCGTAGTCCATTTTCACTCATAAGTTTCAGCAGTTGAAGCCAAACTGTTTGTAAATCCCGTACTGTGGCGCCATCTAGTGGTGATGTCACAGCGGCGCGTATCAGTCCTCCCAGGCCAAGCTTTATATTTTTCTAAACTTTTAAAACATGCTATGACCACATACAACCCCACATAAAGTAACTTAAACTGGAAATGTAATATAAAGTATGAATATTATTCCAATGGCAACCTGAAGTTTAACATACGGATTTTTAATTGGGGGTTAAAGTGAATTACAAATGTGAAGCAACTGAAAGCTCCAGAACAGGAACTAAATGGACCTTGTAGAGAATTTACATTACTGTTTTTTAAGATCGCTATGACAATTTTTTCAATACTTTTAACAACTTTCCTAAACTCTTAACACAGTTAGCACAACATCCGTCTGTGTAGGCTATACAATAACACATTTCTCGTTGCTTTGACACAAAATGCATACAGTTAACACAAATTTAAAATGCTTGAACTTCTTTTAGCTCCACAAAACCAAAACAATGGATATGTACTGCCAACTAAACCTAACTTATAGGCTAAAGTCAAAGTGAACAGCTGATCATATTGTAAATTGAAACTCAAATATATCCCCTGCATTTTATACATGGATTTATTGAGAAACAGCTGATTGAAGTTATGCAAATAGATCGATCACAGCTGATTCCCTTCTAGGAAACACGTTGAGGTTCTTTCAATCACATGATCATATGGTAGTACATACAGTTAGAGAGGAACTATTTGAACAATATACTGTAGATGAACAGAAAATAAGAACAATGCCTTCACGAGGGAGAGGAAGAGGAGTACCAGGATAATTCTGTCTCTGTCTACTTTTTTTAATAAACCGTAAATTCTATAAAGCTACTCTGACATGCGTCATTCATTTTTTTGTATTGAATTTCTGCAGCAAAAGAAACTACAGTTTTTTTCCAATCGCTATGACAATTCTTTCAATACTTTTAACAACTCTCCTAAACTCTTAACCCACCAACACACCTACAACACACGACTGGCAAAACAGTTAATTTCATGCTCCAAATCACACATTGTAAACTAAACTCCAACACTGACTTTCTAAATACAATAATTCACTAACACAATACTCTAAGTTTACCAAAACAATGCAATCATGTCTCAAAATCTAAATAATTCTTCCAAAACACTAACACATGTTCTCTCCCAACAGGAACATTTAGTCAATCATAGCACAATGTCATACAAAACACTAACATCAGATGGAATTACAGAAACTGCATTATTTTATCTGTCAGCTCTGCCCTTATAACAATAGACAATAGTGATTGTATTGATCATAGATTGTGTTTTGCACAGCAGTTTCTCTTGAAGCCTTTACATTTTTGTTTTGTTGGGTTTAGTAAATGCAAGTGTCAAAGGTGAAGAATCTTAATATATAATAATACTCCTGTGTGCCACTGATTTTATTGTTGCATTGTGAATTGTGGTTTTTATTAAGTAATTTTTTTTTTAAGGATTTTAGTGTTTGAATGTTTAATTGAATCCTGTTTGCTGTGCCCGTGTTTTTATAATCTACTGCATGCGTACCTCGGCTAATTATGAATGTGAACTGTTTATTATGGTGGGGTTGATACATATTTGTGTACACGTACACCACTATGGCGAGACCACGCACCCTCCCTTTGACTTTGACACAGCACGGCCTGGACTGATGGGCTGAGTAAAGACAGGTGCGGAAAAACTAATGATGAACTGATGGAAGACAGGTGTGGCAGAGAGACCGAGTGGGGGGTGGGGGGGCAGTGAAAAGAGACAACGGAGAAGATGCAGGGGAGAGCAGTGAAAGAGGAACAGGGAGAGAGCGAGCAGTAAGGGCAGGAGTGGTAAAATGTGGGCTGCAGGTGGCGTGGGACTGGTGGCGGATAGGATAGAGCACGGCTGAGATCTGTGAGGCCTGTGGAGACGCTCTATGGGCGTGCAGGAGGATGTGATGCAGTGAGACATGTGATCGGCAGCGGAACAGAAACCAGGAAGAAGGGGAAGACGGTCAGACGGCGAGGGATAGTCCCGCGCCACACCCACCACTGAGCGAAGGGGGGGACCGAAAGACAGGACAGCAGCACGGCCACAAGTGGAAGGACCACGGAACAGAAACAGACTGATGGACAGGGTGCGAACTACGGGGGAGCTAGGGGGAGCTCGGCTCCCCTTAATAAGTGTTAGGTTGTAAAAAGTTAAAACTATGCTTACGTTTGGAAAACAATGTACTTTTGGTTATATGCAGTTTGCAGGTAGTTCTAATCAAATACACTAATCAGCATTTGACTGCCTCACCCAAACTCAAGCTTCTAAAGAATTGATTAGGTCATGTCGGTTATTTAGCATGAAAGTAGATGCTGTAGACGACTCATTGTCCCCACAGGAAAGGTAACTGTTGTTGAAATGCATATTACTGTAAAATCAACACTTCCATGATAAACAACTTTAGTCTGTGACTTGAAATTCAGAGATGTGTCCTTATCCTGAGAGACAGGAATAAATGTGGGAGCAGGAGAAAGATTCGAGACTTCAGCTGTGACCCCGCTGGTTACAGTGTATTGTTTGTCATGTCGCATGGCTGCAATCTGTGTCCCCACAAGGGGAAGCATGTTTGCAGTCTGCTGCTGACAGTGTTTTATGTTTTATGTTTTATTGTGTTTATTGTCGTTTTTCATCGTGTTGTTTTATTAAACCTTTTGCTTAACTTTCAATTCGACCCCAGCCTCTCCTTTCTCCTCCAGAAATCGAAGATCACGTCTTTTAGAGATTTCTTAACATAAGACAAAAAAAACTGAAAAAGGCTGTTGCTGTTATTAGATGAGGATCCTACGACCAAAATAATGATGTTACTGTTTAATGCAGGACACTCTTTTCATGTTTTGGTCAATATAGAGATGTTAGTCTATTTTGCTTCCATGTCTTCTTTTACTCTTATTGAAATAAAGCTTCCAAAATAAACACTGAGATGGTATTTGGTTTAGGCTGCATCTTCAGATTTCTTCTAAATTAATCTACATATTTAAACCAAACATTTAAGGAGGAAAGACTCTTAACTCCAGGGTGCGAACTACGGGGGAGCTAGGGGGAGCTCGGCTCCCCTTAATAAGACATGGGCTCCCCTGAAAACGTGATTTGTGAAATTTTGGGGGGTTTCTAAAAATATTGACAATGTGTCATTTTGACGTGCAATTTCAGTTTTGTGTAATGTGATCATCGTGGATTATTATGTGTAAAACTGCAGAAATATCATTCATGCATGAAGGCAATTTCACTTCAGTAAAGATAACTATACATGCTATTCTTGTTGTGAAATTGCAAATTCAACTCATGTTTAGTACATGTACACATTAACTCAAAGATTCATAGGAAGACTATAAACGTTGGAGGCCATTAATCGGAGCGCAAGTCCTTGAAATCCATTCTGCAGTAAGCATCATATAGCCATGGCAAAAAGAAAACAAGGCAGTTTAATTAATTTTGGTTTTACTAAGAAATTGTGTAGCGATGACAATAGCACGACTAATTCACCTGTTGCAAGGCCTGTTAGTTAGCACACCTCCCTCGGGGTGACAACGCAAGAAGAAGCTGAAGATATAATGTCTTCTCTGGCTGAAGATGATCCTAACCCCTCTCGCTCCTCTCTCTCTCTCCCGTTAAACTGGACCAGCCAGCAGTGGAGAGACTGGAAGAGCCGATATACATGGCTGTTTATTAAGGAATGGAAGCTGGGGTTCATCGCTAAAGTCTAATTGAACGGAGGAATTCTGGTATTCTTCGGTAGCCTGAGTCACTTATAGTTGTTCATGTGAAATCTCAAAAACAGCCTGATGCTTTGTTTATAGACTATTTGTGGCTGTTTGCTGTTTGCTTCTCTCCCCCCCCCCCCCAATGCCTCCAGTGTGGGTATCGCAACGCGGATTGGCACAGGGGGGGGCATTGTCGGCCTTTTGTTATTACCTTTTTAAAATCCGGAGAACTGTTTTTTTTATCTTTTCTTTTTACCCAGCTTTTAAATAAAGTGTTAAATTAAAGTATTGACGTGGTTCTGGTCCATTACTTTCAGTGGAACAATTGCTGGTATATTTTCAATAACCTCTGACACATCAGCTCACTGTGTCACAAGCATATATATATATATTTTTTTTTTTTTGGGTGGCCATAGTTTTACAGTTTTTCACGATCGCTTTGACAATTTTTTTTCAATATTTTTACCAACTTTCCTAAACTCTTAACGCACCAACACACGACTGGCAAAACAGTTAATTTCATGCTCCAAATCACACATTGTAAACTAAACTCCAACACGTGAACATTTTGCGCATGTGCAGAACGGATCGTGTACCGACACACTATATTCTGTAGTCCCCTACAAAATACCCACAATGCCCAGCTAATTTGACCGTACGTACGATGTGCCCTACATACTACTCTGTATACCCACCAAGCAACGCGGTCGTGTTTTCCCGGAAGGAGAAGAAGAAGCAGAAGTCACCGCGAAAACTGCACGGTGCGGAGTTTTCGTTTCTAAAAAGTGGAAAGGGTTTCAAACACAGCTAAAGTGTATATATGTATAGTTACCATGGTGGGTCCGAGCTGTCGGCGCGCAGGTCGTGCCAGGAAACGGGCCTGTGGCGTCTGGAGATGACCGGACTGCTTCTGGAAAGCAGGAAGCTTCTGCTCTCTGGCTGCAGAAGAGACGAGTCCTCCTTGTTTCTCCGTTCCTCCTCCTCCTCCTCATCATCGTCATCGCCCCCAGCGTGATTTTTGGAGGCTTTGCGAACGTGGTCGTGCAGAGCAGCACCGCGGCGAGGCTTGAGCCGGGAGCGCCGGGAGCGTGGATGTGTCCTCTGTGAGCGTCGGTGGGGAAGGGTCCCGCTTGGGTCTCCTCCGCTGGTTTCTGGTGGGGACACGAGGAGATGCGGGACCAGTCCTGAACCAGCCATAAACATAATCCATAAAAAAATACAATAAGTTATGTTTACATTTAGTGAAAAAACACATTGGGTGTATCCTTGAGGTCTAACAAAAGGGGTTGAATACATTTCCTTTCTCATAAAACATTTGCAAAGCTGAGTTTTTAAGTCTTTTTAGTCTGGTTTCGGCATGAAGATTCCTCTGGAGCGGATTACAGAGAGCAAGAAAACACACACTGTAAATCTGTGCACTGTAAATTTACCGTAATATACTGGCATCTTCTTTCACCAGTAAATTACTGTTCATTTACAGTAAGCATACTGTTGTTAAAGTTTAAGGCAGGGGTCTTCAACGTGTTTTAAAGGAACATGCCGACTTATTGGGAATTTAGTTTATTTACAACCTGATCTCACAGAATTACGTAAAATGGGCACGGACCCTTAACTCAAAATCCGTGGCAGTTTAACGGAATTGCAACAAAATCCGTTAAACGGTCACGGAATAATTCCGTTAAATGAACACGGATCGCCAACGGATCGCCAAATTCCGTGATAGGCCCACGGAAGAATTCCGTGTAATGAACACGGATCGGCGAAAACGAAATACGGGCTTAACGGTAATACGGTGGGTGGGCTTACGGTTCCGTGCCACGCGACAAGAACGGAACGGTTGGGTTCAGGAAAAGGTCGTGGGTGGGCTTACGGTTCCGTGACACGCGACAACAACGGGACGGTTGGGTTCAGGAAAAGGTCGTGGGTGGGCTTACGGTTCCGTGCCACACGCGGGACACGCTTAAAAAAAAAAAAAAATAAAAACACAACCGACAAACGCCACACGCGGGACGCGAACTCTGCTCTCCTGAGTGAAAGTCCGGTGTTTTACCCATCCACCACCCCAGCCAACCTCCTTACGCGGAATTCCGGCCTTACATACTACTCACTACCGTGCCACGTCATCTTCTCATTGACTTTACATTGGCATTGTTTTCCGTGGTGGCCACACGGAATTTTCACACATTCCGTACCCCCACCACGGAATGAGCTGTTACCAGTCCGTGCCCATTTTACGGAATTCAGTGAGACCAGGCTGTTTATTTACCGTAACCCCCAGAGTTAGACAAGTCGATACATACCCTTCTCATCTCCGTGCATGCTGTAATGCTGTCTGACGCCTCCAGCGGCATCAGGCCAGCACAGAACATGCAGGTGAATGGTTCCAGTAATCCTACTGCTCCGAATAAGTGACAAAATAACACCAACATGTTCCTATTTATATGTTGTGATTTGTAGAGTCACAGCGTGTACAAAAAACAACGTAACATGAGACACAGCCGTCTTCTAACTGTAAACAAACCGGGAACTATATTCTCAGGTGGAAGAATATAGTACTTGGGCGGAGTGATATGCTCGCAGCAAGCCTGTCTGAGAATATAGTTCCCGGTTTGTTTACAGTTAGAAGATGGCTGTGTCTCATGTTATGTTGTTTTTTGTACACGCTGTGACTCTACAAATCACAACATGTAAATAGGAACATGTTGGCGTTATTTTGTCACTTTTGTCACAATTCGGAGCAGTAGGCTAGTTGGAACCAGTTCCCTGCAGGATCTGTGCTAGGCTAAGCTAATGCTGGAACCGTCAGTCAGCGTTACAGCACGCATGGAGATGAGAAGGGTATGTATCGACTTGTCTTACTCTGGGGGTTACGGTGAATAAGCTTAATTCCCAATAAGTGGGCGTGTTCCTTTAAGCCAAAGACCCCTTAACTGAAATAGAGACGGAGCAGGGACCCCCCCTACTACATCTACTGTATAAAATGAAGTTGCATATTAAACTGGGCCTACAATACAGTCCCTCCAGAAAAACATGATTATGCGATCGCATAATTCAACGCATAATCAGCCAAAGTCTGCATATTTATGCGGAGGTCGCATAAAGTGCCGTTTTCCGCGGAAAATATTTCATAATCCACGCATTTGCGTTGCATGCCCAAGATAATCCTGTTTTACAGAGGATACGACCTGCACGATCTGGTCCACGCTAGCCTATGGCTAGCCTCCACCGTGAAGCTAACGTTAGTTTAGCTAACAGCTAATTCGGCTAAACGCTAGCTGACAGCTAGATTCAGTCTAAAATAACGTTAAGTCAAACTTAATGGGAAGAGCAGGCTACAGCTAAATTAAGACTTTACAGTAATAACAATAAAGACAAGTGTTGAGTGATTGTATTTTAAATGAGCACATGTAAAGTAGAACTGACCTAACAGCTGTTATATATGTTAACGTTTATTTTCAAGTTTTATTTTGAGGGGCTTTTAAAGTTATTACATGCTGTCTCAGCTAGCGGTTAGCCGAATTAGCTGTTAGCATAACTAACGTTAGCTTGGCTGTCGACCGGAAGCGTGGAACAGATCGTGCAGTGTCGTGAATCCTCGTACAACAGCGCATGCGCAAACATTTTGCGCATGTGCAGAACGGATCGTCCCATAAAAGTCCCATAATATATCTTAAAATGTTGCGTTTACTTCACACAAGAGCAGCCATTTTCCCTTGTTGCCATGGGAACGTTATGAAGTGACGTAATTATGCGACGTGAACATCATCGAAAAGCATGGTGTTGGAGGAATCACTTTTTTTCTCTTTTTCATAAAAAGTTTTTGCAAGTTTCCCGCAATTTTTGCAAGTTCCCGCAATTTCATCGCATAAATTTGCATAAATATCCTGCATATTCCATCACATTTCTTGAGAAAACGTGCCGCAAAATCAAGGATTTTTGCCCCGCAACAATCACAAAAAAACTGGAAGGACTGACAATAACGTGTAGTAACGTGTAGTAATATGTTAGTGTTGCAATACACGGGCTGTTGGATTGTTCAATATGTCATTGTGTACTGTATAGGTTATGTGGAAATGTGTCATTTTTGCAATAAGTAGGCTATTGGGGATGTACATTATGTCAGCGCATTGTGTCATTTTGTGCAATACATACAGGGTTGTTCAATTAAAAACTGCCACTGAAAGGAGTAGTTAATGTGCTTACTATATGTAGGTACCTGTCTGATGTATATGAGAGCATGTTTTGTGTTGCGTGAGAGTAGCTATGTGTTGAGAGATGCTTATTTTCGGTATTTTGTGTTGTCTTTATAAAGGGACGGACAGAGTCCAAAACTAATTTCTCTTCGGGGACAATAAAGTATATCTTATATCTTATCTTATAGGGTGGCCTAAAGCCTTTATACATATTTTGTTGGCATAGAATACTGAGGTATCAAAATAGCCTAATAATTGTTGGCATGATTTTTATAAATCACGTTTTAATGTTACACATACATGTGGCCCAGTGAATCCTTAGCCCCTTGACACCTGAATTTATTCACAATTATATAAACAAAATATTATGTGTTTCTGGCTCCAAGCTGATGCTAAATTAAGTTGAGATTGTTAATTTGTCTATAGCATATGGAATAGATATAAATTTAGGTATGATGCAAATTAGCGACAACAGGCATTATGGTAAAATTCTTTACAAAATGGTAAAATTAATAAAACACATAGTAGATTTCATTCATGTCACAAAGTTGTTAGAACTTCTAAACTGTAAATGACAAATACATGGATCTTGACAACGGCAAGAAAGAAAACACTCTCCTACTCCCTAACATTGACAGTAATCTTTTTAGGGTTAGGGTTAGGGTTAGGGTTAGGGGTTAGGGTTAATTTTGCTTCCGTGAACCGGATGTATCTCCCACTCCGACCGGTCCTACGAGAAACCAATGCATGCAAAAGGTTCCGAGGTATGTATCGCATGTAAACAAACCGGCATTGGGGGGAATACACACCCTATCTCGCCTGCAGTTGGAATGGAAGGGGTTTGATGCAAATTAGCGACAGTAGGCGTTGAGGGGTTAGGATGAACTGTGTATGTGGATGGCCCTTAGTGACTACCTTACCTACAGGCCAGTGAGCAGTGGGGATTTACAGTATATTTGCCCAAAATATGTTGGATTCATGTCAAGACTTTTTAATTCTTGCAAAAAAATGAACAATAATTTGGAGGCCCCCTTGTTGTAGTAGAACTCATATTAATGTTAAAAAAATCATATCAATGTTAAAAAAATCATATTAATGTTAAAAAAACTCATAAAGTGACATTTTCATGTTATGGGACCTTTAACCCTTGTGTTGTCTTCCTGTCGACCATGATGCAACTTTTTGTTTTTCTGGGTCGAAATTTCTAACAAAAAGTTAGTTTTCACTGTTTTGGTCATCTTTTTCTACATTTGTCGCTTTTCCCAACATTTTTGTAACTTTTTACATTGTTTTTTTAACCCTTTTTTGACATTTTTGATGCTTTTTTAAAACTTTTTTTTCCTGGCGTTTTTTAAGCTTTTTTCAACATTCTTTTACAAATTGGTTTTCAAACGCTATAAAATTGAATATAACGCCCAAATTCAATGAAAGTAGTGAACTGATCATTTATTTTACTTGTAAAGAGCATTGCAGGGAACCATCCACGTTCTTTTTTTTTGACAAAATATTAATGTTAAAAAAAAACTCATAAAGTGAAATAGGCAGGCTGGGGGGAGGGGGGGGAGAACTCATATTAAAAAATGAAAGTAGTGAACTGATCATTTATTTTACTTGTAAAGAGCGTTGCAGGGAACTATGCACGTTCTTTTTTTTTGACAAAATATTAATGTTAAAAAAAACCTCAAAAAGTGACATTTTCATGCCATGGGACCTTTACATTTATTTGTGAATCATTTTCTGTTTCTAAATACAGGCTGTGTGCATGTCTCTGTATTTTAATCCTTTCACAGTATTTATATATAACCTCTGCCTGGTTTATGATTTTAAAAAAAAAGGCATGGAAATCTTCCCTTTTACAAAATGGGAGTTTGGAGATATTACCTGCTGCTGTCAGAGGCGTAGCTTCAGGTGTGGGTGACTCTGCCGAGTCCACGCACCAGCTGACGTATCTGGACCTGTGCAGAGAGGAGGACAGGCCCTCGCAGCTTCCCATCTGCAGGGGTGGAAGAAAGTATCACATCCTTCACTTCAGTCGCAGTACTCATAGCACACTGGAAACCTACTCTGTTGCAAGTAAAGTAACAAGTAAACGAGTAAAAGTCCTGCATTGAAAATGTTACTTCAGTAAAAGTCTGTAAGTATCGTCAGATAAATATAGTTAAAGTATTAAAAGTAAAGAAGAATCCTCCCAGTTTAGAAAGTGGACAGCTCAGCTGTAGGCTTGTAGTCCGTTATATTGTCGGCTAGTTTACTTCAGAATCAACTACAAGTAACTAGTAACTAAAGTAACTAGTAACTAAAGTAACTAGTAACTGAAGCTGGAACAGATGAATGTAGCGGAGTAACTAAAGTGACTAGTAACTAAAGCTGGAACAGATGAATGTAGTGGAGTAACTAAAGTAACTAGTAACTAAAGCTGTTAGAGATGAACGTAGAGGAGTAACTAAAGTAACTAGTAACTAAAGCTGGAACAGATGAATGTAGTGGAGTAACTAAAGTAACTAGTAACTAAAGCTGTAACAGATGAATGTAGCGGAGTAACTAAAGTAACTAGTAACTAAAGCTGGAACAGATGAATGTAGTGGAGTAACTAAAGTAACTAGTAACTAAAGCTGTAACAGATGAACGTAGAGGAGTAACTAAAGTAACTAGTAACTGAAGCTGTAACAGATGAATGTAGTGGAGTAACTAAAGTAACTAGTAACTAAAGCTGTAACAGATGAATGTAGAGGAGTAACTAAAGTAACTAGTAACTAAAGCTGTAACAGATGAATGTAGCGGAGTAACTAAAGTAACTAGTAACTAAAGCTGTAACAGATGAATGTAGTGGAGTAACTAAAGTAACTAGTAACTAAAGCTGTAACAGATGAATGTAGTGGAGTAACTAAAGTAAGTAGTAACTAAAATAACTAGTAACCAAAGCTGTAACAGATAAATGTAGTGGATTAACTAAAGTAACTAGTAACTAAAGCTGTAACTGATGAATGTAGTGGAGTAACTAAAGTAACTAGTAACTAAAGCTGGAACAGATGAATGTAGTGGATTAACTAAAGTAACTAGTAACTAAAGCTGTAACTGATGAATGTAGTGGAGTAACTAAAGTAACTAGTAACTAAAGCTGGAACAGATGAATGTAGCAGAGTAACTAAAGTAACTAGTAACTAAAGCTGGAACAGATGAATGTAGCGTAGTAACTAGAGTAACTAGTAACTAAAGCTGTAACAGATGAATGTAGCAGAGTAACTAAAGTAACTAGTAACTAAAGCTGGAACAGATGAATGTAGCAGAGTAACTAAAGTAACTAGTAACTAAAGTAACTAGTAACTAAAGCTGGAACAGATGAATGTAGTGGAGTAAAAAGTCCAATATTTCTCTCTGAAATGTAGCGGAGTAGAAGTAGAGAGTGGCATGAAAAGAAAGAGAATCAATTAAAGTACAAAGTACCTCAACATCTGGACAGTACTGGAGTAAATGTACTTTAGTTACATTACACCACAGAAGAGCAGAGACACAAATTCCCCAAATAAACGATATCTTCAGGCGGTCGATCAGTCCCGATAATAACTTCCAAAACCTCACTTGTCGTCCTTTTTTCAGTTTGTAGACGTGTACAGGAAGTGTAATCACTCCGTACTGCACGTTCATAGCATCTGATAGGCATCAGAAACAATATTAAGGCTCTTTAAAAAGTCCAAAGTCTCAAGTCTCAAGATAATTGCCTCATCTACACTGAGCGCCACGAACCCAGATCAGACGGGGAGTATTGATGGACAAAGGGCGTAGGTTTAGTCTACATATTTACATTGCTACGTTTTGGTTTTTAAGCGTTAAGTTTTGAGCCAACAGTGATCTCTGTGCACCGAGTGTGTGTTTATCTCCAGTAAAAGAACTAATCTCTGTTTAAACCTAAATATCTCATCTACATCCTGGTATACTGGACATAAACACGTTTGATAACGTTATTTTAGAGAACCGCTAGCCACATTTTTGTCACCTTTTTTTGCTGCCTTTTGTCGTCTTTTGGTTGCCTTTTTCGCTCACTTTTGTCCCCTATTTGTCACCTTTTTCGCTCGCTTTTTATCGCCCTTTTCGCTGCCTTTTTTTCACCTTTTTTGGCTGCCTTTTGTCGACTTTTTCGCTCGCTTTTTGTCACCTTTGTCACCTTTTTCGCTCGCTTTTTATCACCCTTTTCGCTGCCTTTTTGTCACCTTTTTTTGCTGCCTTTTGTCGACTTTTTCGCTCGCTTTTTGTCACCCTTTTCGCTGCCTTTTTGTCACCTTTTTCGCTCGCTTTTTGTCGCCCTTTTCGCTGCCTTTTTGTCGCCCTTTTCGCTGCCTTTTTGTCACCTTTTTCGCTCGCTTTTTGTCGTCTTTTGGTCGCCTTTTTCGCTCGCTTTTTGTCGCCTATTTGTCACCTTTTTCACTCACTTTTTTATGTAGCCTCAGTTTCAACCAATTAGGGGACACAGGGAGTTGTCTTCCATATTTTTTACGGAGGGACAAATCTACCTCTTCTAAATATATTGCGAAAGCTACGCCTGTGTTTAAGGAAACTGGTGGAATTGGAGTCTAAGTTTTTCTTTTTTGGGGAGTTAAAATCTTGTAAAGGTTTTGGCAATCCCAGCTGTGGAGCAACAGCACGTGACCACAGACAGACATTTGTCAGGACATGTGGCTTCACACAGGATCTGCACTAGAGTCCGGATCGGGCCCAATTTTTCTGTCCGAGGCCGGCCCGCGTCCGACAGGTATTAAGAAATTTATGTCTGAGCCTGACCTGAGCCAGACACAGTTAAAATCTCATCTTTTTTCCTCTCATACTAATGACACATGTAGGCTATGTTTGTTTGTGTGGAAAGCCCGCTTTTATTAAGCAACTGTAGGAAGGCATTCGGAGATGTCAACAGATGAGCTCATCAGCGCATAAAGGGCAACAACAAGCGCACGTTAATCAGCTGTTAAAATGTTCAGCGTGTTAACCTTTCCTGATGGCTTTGTTTCCGACCGTGATCAGAAAACCAGCGGAGACTCATTACCTCCAGGGCCCACGTTATAACACAAATAACCACCAACTCTGCTCCGGATGCATCTACAATCTCTCTTCTGCCCACTTACCACACACACTCACACTCACACACAAACCCACACGCACTGAGCTCTCTTAAAAAGGAGCCGCAGCACCATTTGACAACAAATTCCTTCCAGTATTTGCATCTGCAATTAACAATGATATAATAATGTACTTCATTTGTATAGCACCTTTCAAAAACAATAGTTTACTCAGTGCTTCAAGAAGAAGGTGGAACACCTTCAAGTAAAGGCCAGTAAAAAACAACTGAATAAATAAATTCAATGAAATTAACAGACGATAGGCAAGGCAACTTTATTTGTATAGCTATATTTCAGCAACAAAGCAATTCAAAGTGCACAAAAAGTAAAGATCACACAAAGTTCATTAACGTGTGCGACACAGCAGCGGAGTAGTCTACGTCAGTGATTTTCAACCACTGTGTGGGAAATTATCCGATTTTACTTAATTGGTCCGACAATGTTTTATTTTTATTGAGTTACTGCAAATAATTTGCCATTGTTGCGCATCCGTGCCTTCAATATGATGACCGGCAGAGAAATTAAATACTTTTCTGTGTCAGTAGGCGGCAGTATAGCGCAAAAATGACCTCGTTGATTTAAGACAATAGAATTACTGCCACCTGGTGGCAGTGCCAGGATGTAAGCGGTAGGGCCGAGATCATCGATGTAAGCCTGCAACAGCAATGGATACATTTTTAAAAAGGAAAACTGATTCTGATCTTATTAGTCTACAATGTGTCATTTGTGTAACATTTTTGGTTGGTGGTGTGCCACGGGGATTTTTTTTTTTATGTCAAAAATGTGCCGTGGCTCAAAAAAGGTTGAAAAACACTCGTGATACGCAAGTATACGTGGTATACCCGCTAAGAAAGCTCCAGGATTTCCATATACCCTCTTAAAAATGCCCAATAACACGCAACAACATACTTTCCATTATATTTTGGATATACTTTGTATTGTCATCTGTGTGTTTCTTCTTCACATCGGCTAAATAAAGGGATTGCCACCAAAAATTGGTGCATAAAAGTGTGTCGGAATACAGGAAATGAAGTCGTTGTTGCTCAAAATAACCCTGGGGGAGGAAAACCAGACCCCCCCCTATGATATGACTCCCCCAAAGGCAGATTCTGGCTATATATATATATATATATATATATATAGAATATATAAATATATATTGATTGGAAACTTCTGTTTTTTTGGGTTTTTTTAACCTCAACCCTGGAACAGCTGACAGCTGCCTGCTGATTTCAGGCTGCGCTCTTTAAAATAAATTAAAAAAAATAAAATAATCTAAAAACTTCTTCTAAAACACTGTAGACCTCTCCTGTTGGATATTGTGAGAAGAAGTCTCACTGCAGCAGTCTGAACTCTAAGGACAGCTTATCTCAGCTTTACAGAAGTGTGAAGGGTTAAACATTAACGCACGACAAGTATCCTGTGCGTGTGAAATCCCAGCGTGCACCAGTTCTGTCTCTGGTATTTCCCTAAAACGGTGCACTCGCAATATCCCAAACATCAGTTGGTTTCACATCATAAAGTAGAGCTCCAACCACTCAGGGTTAGTTAAAGAGTACAGTGTCGCTTTGCCAGACCTTCCTCCACAGCGCTGCGGAGGAGGGGGGACAACTTGGTGCTTAGAGACGTTATCGCTCACAATCAGAGTCTACTTCTGCACTCACACAGGAAGTTGAAAGTGAGTCACCCTCTTGAAATGAGATTAATAAGTTTATATTAAAGGTCCCATGACATGGTGCTCTTTGGATACTTTTATATATACCTTAGTGGTCCCTTAATACTGTATCTGAAGTCTCTTTTATATAGACCTTAGTGGTCCCCTAATACTGTATCTGAAGTCTCTTTTATATAGACCTTAGTGGTCCCTCTAATACTGTATCTGAAGTCTCTTTTATATAGACCTTAGTGGTCCCCTAATACTGTATCTGAAGTCTCTTTTATATAGACCTTAGTGGTCCCCTAATACTGTATCTGAAGTCTCTTTTATATAGGCCTTAGTGGTCCCCCTAATACTGTATCTGAAGTCTCTTTTATATAGACCTTAGTGGTCCCCTAATACTGTATCTGAAGTCTCTTTTATATAGACCTTAGTGGTCCCCTAATACTGTATCTGAAGTCTCTTTTATATAGACCTTAGTGGTCCCCTAATACTGTATCTGAAGTCTCTTTTATATAGACCTTAGTGGTCCCCTAATACTGTATCTGAAGTCTCTTTTATATAGACCTTAGTGGTCCCCTAATACTGTATCTGTAGTCTCTTTTATATAGACCTTAGTGGTCCCCTAATACTGTATCTGAAGTCTCTTTATATAGACCTTAGTGGTCCTCTAATACTGTATCTGAAGTCTCTTTAATATAGATCTTAGTGGTCCCCTAATACTGTATCTGAAGTCTCTTTTATATAGACCTTAGTGGTCCTCTAATACTGTATCTGAAGTCTCTTTTATATAGACCTTAGTGGTCCCCTAATACTGTATCTGAAGTCTCTTTTATTTAGACCTTAGTGGTCCCCTAATACTGTATCTGTAGTCTCTTTTATATAGACCTTAGTGGTCCCCTAATACTGTATCTGAAGTCTCTTTTATATAGACCTTAGTGGTCCTCTAATACTGTATCTGAAGTCTCTTTAATATAGATCTTAGTGGTCCCCTAATACTGTATCTGTAGTCTCTTTTATATAGACCTTAGTGGTCCCCTAATACTGTATCTGAAGTCTCTTTAATATAGACCTTAGTGGTCCCCTAATACTGTATCTGAAGTCTCTTTTATATAGACCTTAGTGGTCCCCCTAATACTGTATCTGAAGTCTCTTTTATATAGACCTTAGTGGTCCCCCTAATACTGTATCTGAAGTCTCTTTAATATAGACCTTAGTGGTCCCCTAATACTGTATCTGAAGTCTCTTTTATATAGACCTTAGTGGTCCCCTAATACTGTATCTTAAGTCTCTTTCCCAAAATTCAGCCAATTTTGACCAGCTCACCAGGAGACTGAAGGCAGGACACATTCAGAAACCAGATCTCACTCAGAACACCATGGATGGATTTTTATCAAAGTCTGTATGTGTGTGGAAGCACCAGAGACACAAAATATCACCCCAAATCACCAGAAAAAGTGATGATTTTTTTCATAATATGGGCACTTTAAAAATCCCCAAAAAGTGTCACAATAGGTTTGTTAAAAAAGCATTTACTAGCCTAGCGTAGACTAGTTCAACAGTAGAGATGAAGGCTCAACGAGCCTTCAACCAAACAGACAAAAATAACAACAGAGGAAATCAACAGATCAACTATTGGATGGATTACAGTGAGATTAGCTACACAAATCAATAAAAAAAACCAAAACATGGACCTCCCCCAACTCATCACTGTCTGACTGCCTTTTCCTTTGTTATCCAGATACTCCTTTGCCAATATTTGATGTAATCCTTTTATTATCGTTCACTGGACCTTCGCCCTCTACGTAATCTCTCCATCAGGGGCGGAGCCAGACTTCGTAAACATTCATGGCCTCAGATAAAACCTGGGACAACAGACTGACTCACATTCATGGTGGATGAACGCACACGCACACAGACGCACGGACACACGGACACGAACACACACACAACACACACACACACAGACAAAGACACACACACACACATACAGACACACACACACAAACACAGACAGACAGGCAGACACATACACCCACAGACACAAAGACACAGACACACACACAGACAGACACACGCATACACACACACACACATACACACAAAGACACAGACACACACACACAGACACAGACACACACTCAGAAAGACAGACACACACACAGACAGACACATACACACACAGACACACACACCTACACACACACACAGACACACACTCAGAAAGACAGACACACACACATACATACACAGATACAGACACACACTCAGAAAGACAGACACACACACACACATACACAGATACAGACACACACTCAGAAAGACAGACACACAGACACATCCAAACAAAGACACAGACACATACACGGACAAACACACACACCTAAACACACACACACAGACACAGACACACACTCAGAAAGACAGACACACGCACACACACACACACATACACACAAAGACACAGACACATACACAGACAGACACATACACACACAGACACACACACCTACACACACACACAGACACAGACACACACTCAGAAAGACAGACACACACACACAGACAGACACATACACACACAGACACACACAGACACAGACACACACTCAGAAAGACAGACACACACACACAGACAGACACCTACACACACACACACACACACACACACACAGACACAGACACACACTCAGAAAGACAGACACACACACACATACACAGACACATACAAACAAAGACACAGACACACACACAGACAGACACATACACACACAGACACACACACCTACACACACACACACACACACACAGACACAGACACACACTCAGAAAGACAGACACACACAAACACACACACACACACAGACACACACACACAGACACTAGGAGAACCAGGGGCATGCTTCTCAAGCCATTTGATAATAAAAGGCCTAAATCATTGTTGGGAAACATGGTAGTTGCTAAGGAACGGAGTCGTCCTGTAGAGCCGACATCCTGTTTGGTGTGTGTGTGTGTGTGTGTGTGTGTGTGTGTGTGTGTGTCTAATCTTTCTCCAACTGTCTTCATCGTTGTAAAACCAGAACACAACAAGTGTCTAAGACCACCTGAAGAGAGACAGAAACTGTGTGATGTTACTCATGTTTAAGTTCCATAACGTAGGCAGCGTACACTCTGAGGAAGATCTGTGCGTTAACAGTTGTATGACTGTATAATATTTTAACAGAAATTGTTTTTCTACATTTCCATATGCATCATTTGCTCTCCGACCACTTTCTTTTCAGCAACACGGAGGGTTTTGGGACATTTTATTCAGACTTCTTTTTTACGTTTTTGACGAACATATTGTGACACTTTTCACACATTTTTGGCATTTTTGCAGATGTTTTTGAAGTTGGGAATGACACATACAGTAGTTGAAGGTATCTGAAAACCCTAAAAGATTCGGGGCTTTGGCGATAACACCCCCCCCAACACACACACACACACACACACACACACACACACAGTTTGTGGCACTATCTTTGTGGGGACTCGTCATTGAAAACATTCCCTAGACCCTAACCATCACAACTAAATGCCTAACCTTAACCCTTACCCTCACCTTAACCATCACAACTAAATGCCTAACCTTAACCCTTACCCTCACCTTAACCATCACAACTAAATGCCTAACCTTAACCCTTACCCTCACCTTAACCATCACAACTAAATGTCTAACCTTAACCCTTACCCTCACCTTAACCATCACAACTAAATGCCTAACCTTAACCCTTACCCTCACCTTAACCATCACAACTAAATGCCTAACCTTAACCCTTACCCTCACCTTAACCATCACAACTAAATGCCTAACCTTAACCCTTACCCTCACCTTAACCATCACAACTAAATGCCTAACCTTAACCCTTACCCTAACCTTAACCATCACAACTAAATGCCTAACCTTAACCCTTACCCTCACCTTAACCATCACAACTAAATGTCTAACCTTAACCCTTACCCTCACCTTAACCATCACAACTAAATGTCTAACCTTAACCCTTACCCTCACCTTAACCATCACAACTAAATGCCTAACCTTAACCCTTACCCTCACCTTAACCATCACAACTAAATGTCTAACCTTAACCCTTACCCTCACCTTAACCATCACAACTAAATGTCTAACCTTAACCCTTACCCTCACCTTAACCATCACAACTAAATGCCTAACCTTAACCCTTACCCTCACCTTAACCATCACAACTAAATGCCTAACCTTAACCCTTACCCTCACTCTAACCATAACCTAATTCTATCCCTAATCCTAAAACCAAGTCTTCAAACAGCCCTTTAAACTCGTCCAGCATTTGTGACCCCCACAAATATAGTTAAACAAGAACACACACACACACACACACCTTAGAAACCGCAATAAAATATCCCTTAAATATATCATTATACATGAATTTTATAATAAAGGAGAAAGAAGAGCAATAATTGTAATGTTAACACTGATACAGAAATCTGGGGAACGCATGTAGTAACACCAAACAGCACGATGAATTAAAATGTCCAAATACAAACGGAAAAAATACTGAAGAGTTTTAAAGGCTGAGGACTGAGAACAGTGTTGGTTTTTGTAATATTTAGTTTCATAGGAGTGTTTTTTTTTAAAAGTGACATCATTGTAACGTTAATATAAACGTATTAGACTCATTTCAAGAGGCTGACTCACTCTAAAACCTCCTGCGTGAGTGCAGAAGTAGACTCTGATTGCGAGCGATAACGTCTCCAAGCGCCACCAAGGTGTTTCCTATATTTCACCGAAAAAGCAAAAGTTAATCGGAACCTGGAGGAACCGAGCAACGCCAGACCAGAACCAGAAAACACCAAAAAAAAACAAAGCGAGCCACTCACCATTTTAGGGAACGGCTGAACTGAAGCTGCTGGCCGTCGGAGGCCAAAGGGACTGAAAGGAGCCCTTCATCCAGCAGAGAAAGGAAGAGAGGCGGGTGGTTATCAACACTTCCTGTATTTAAGAGTGTACTTTCTGTGGTTGAGCAGAAGTGTTGGTAAAAACACAGAGAGGAAGAGCTCGGTATACGCTGCACGACATGAGTGCGCTTCCAGTCATTTGTAACCCAAAAAGGACCATAAATGTCCTAAGTGGAAATGAGGAACATTGGCATTTTTTGATGACACAGGCAGTTTAATTAATTCTGCAGCATGCTTTTATGTTTGAAATCTGTACTGTAACTCTTAAATTATGACTTCCTGTAGGGAAAAGTGTGACTTTTGCAGAAGTGCTTTGTACGCAATCAGAATCAGTTTTATTGGCCAAGTATACCTACATGCACAAGGAATTTGACGCACACACACACACACACACGCATGCACACACACACGCATGCACACACACACGCATGCACACACACACGCACATGCACAGACACACTGTTACATGTGCCTCTTGCCTCCCACCTTCTGGCAGGTGCAGGACAAATGAAAGTCCTTAAAACTAAAA
Organism: Perca schrenkii; assembly: GCA_025617405.1. Lineage (NCBI taxonomy): Eukaryota > Metazoa > Chordata > Actinopteri > Perciformes > Percidae > Perca > Perca schrenkii. The sequence continues at coordinate 32,623,629 of CM046797.1, forward strand.
GAATATAATGTCCGCAACGCTGCTTTAAACTCCATATATATATATATATATATATATATATATATATATATATATATATATATATATACATATATATATATATAGTACAGGCCGTAACGTTTGGACACACCTTCTCATTCAATGCGTTTCCTTTTTATTTTCATGACTATTTACATTGTAGATTCTCACTGAAGGCATCAAAACTATGAATGAACACATATGGAATTATGTACTTAACAAAAAAGTGTGAAATAACTGAAAACATGTCTTATATTTTAGATTCTTCAAAGTAGCCACCCTTTGCTTTTTTATTAATAAGGGAAATAATTCCACTAATGAACCCTGACAAAGCACACCTGTGAAGGTAAAACCATTTCAGGTGACTACCTCATGAAGCTCATTGAGAGAACACCAAGGGTTTGCAGAGTTATCAAAAAAAAGTAAAGGGTGGCTACTTTGAAGAATCTAAAATATAAAACATGTTTTCAGTTATTTCACACTTTTTTTGTTAAGTACATAATTCCATATGTGTTCATTCATAGTTTTGATGCCTTCAGTGAGAATCTACAATGTAAATAGTCATGAAAATAAAAAGGAAACACATTGAATGAGAAGGTGTGTCCAAACTTTTGGCCTGTACTGTATATATATATATATATATATATATATATATATATATATATATATACATATATATATATATATATATATATATATATATATATATATATATATATGTAGGGCTCACATTCAGCTGGCTTCAATTAGTCTGATTAGGTGTGAGCGTCTTCCCATCTTTTGTTCTTTTTGGCCGGGGTCTCCAGTCCCTTTTTTTTGTTTCTTTTTCTTTGTTACTTTTGGGAGTATTTATTATTTAATAAAGCTTGTTGGATCATTGTTAAGATGGTGTTTGGCGTCCTTTCTTTTTTATATATGTTGCATCCTCCATTCCCTTTTGAGCCTTTGTTTGTTCCTTTTTAATGGAGGCTGTAACATATATATTTTTTTTTTGCCTTGATGGGTTTTTGTAGGCTTTGTGGTGTGGTGGAGCGTTGATGGCTTTTGTTTTGTTGCCTCAGCGTGTAACTTTGCATTTTTTGCTTTTGGCACAGTTACTTGTGTCGGTAAACTGTATCATAGTTGTGTTTCCTCTCTGTGTTAACTGAAGCGTGGTTTGACACTGGGGAAGTTACTGCGATACTTTGTGTTGTTTGCCGTGTTTTCACATTGCCTACCTTTTTTTTAAATTATTTTTTTGTGTGCCTTGTTGTTGATTCTTGCACACGTTTGGATGCCATTGATTTTTTGTGCTGCTGTGACAATTTTCGGGCGTTATAGTTTACCAGCCCGTTATTCTCTCTCTGACTCGGCAGGGGAGATTCTTTTTTTTGTGCTTTTGGTCCTGACAATGGGTGAGTTTAATGTTGACGACTTTGTAGGAATTTGACGCACACACATACACACGCACATTTTAACCATTTATTTATATCCACATAAAGAAAAATAGTACAGGGACACAAATATTACAGATGCAGTACAATACAAGACACAACTCATGGACCAGTGGCACACAGCATATTTTCACAATATCACTTAACAAGCACAAAACTCACTCTCACACACACACACACACACACACGCACGCATACAGACACACATGTACGTAATCAGAATCACAATCAGTTTTATTGGCCAAGTATACCTACAGTACAGGCCAAACGTTTGGACACACCTTCTCATTCAATGTGTTTCCTTTTTATTTTCATGACTATTTACATTGTAGATTCTCACTGAAGGCATCAAAACTATGAATGAACACATATGGAATTATGTACTTAACAAAAAAGTGTGAAATAACTGAAAACATGTCTTATATTTTAGATTCTTCAAAGTAGCCACCCTTTGCTTTTTTATTAATAAGGGAAATAATTCCACTAATGAACCCTGACAAAGCACACCTGTGAAGGTAAAACCATTTCAGGTGACTACCTCATGAAGCTCATTGAGAGAACACCAAGGGTTTGCAGAGTTATTGACGTGGTATGTAATTAATAGACATGATGTTATGATGATGCATCTTCCTCAACGTAACGGTAGCAGCTGCAGCCGAGATATGAACGTGTCCATAAAGACTGCACGATGGCTGTCACGTCAGCAGCTGGAGAAGAAAGAGGAAGTCAAAGTATCGCTGGGTGTCCTCGTGTTTACACGAGAGAAACACACGTAGACGCAGCTCTCAGGAAACGCTGACAGGATACCTGACTCATTACTGCCTTCCATTAGAAACAGCTGCTAAATGAAAGAAGTATACGTCATCTCCGTTTAATTAACTCCTGTGTTGTCAAATTTGACCCGTTTTCAAGGTTTTTAATATCAGAAATATGTGTTTCTTTGAACCAAATTGCCCAAAAATAACATGGCTGTATGTTGTATAGAAGCCATACAACATTTAAAAAAAAAGATGATTATTAACATTCAATTTTGGGTGTTTTATTCAATTTCATAGCATTTAGAAAAAAATGTAAATGGTTTCAAAACCGTGTCCTGACTAAACTTTGACAGTCTGTGATCCACTCGTCATCCTCTGGTCTTACCTAATAGTCAAAATAATTCATAATTTATGCTTTTTTTAACTTAAAAATGTGGTATAACGTCATGTAAATTAGGTTTATTGATCATGAATTTAAAAAAAAACTTTAAAAAAAGTGACAAACATTTTAAAAAGGGCCAAAAACATTGAGAAAAGCATCAAAATAAAATCCAGCTCCTCTGGCTCCACCTCCAGCCTGTAGTGTGATTTGCAAAAATCCACAGCTCCCTGTTCAGATGCACCAATCAGGGCCAGGAGAGGTGCCTACTGTTCAGATGCACCAATCAGGGCCAGGGGAGGTGTCTAACTGTTCAGATGCACCAATCAGGGCCAGGAGAGGTGTCTAACTGTTCAGATGCACCAATCAGGGCCAGGAGAGGTGTCTAACTGTTCAGATGCACCAATCAGGGCCAGGGGAGGTGTCTAACTGTTCAGATGCACCAATCAGGGCCAGGGGAGGTGTCTGACTGTTCAGATGCACCAATCAGGGCAAGGGGAGGTGTCTGACTGTTCAGATGCACCAATCAGGGCCAGGGGAGGTGTCTAACTGTTCAGATGCACCAATCAGGGCCAGGGGAGGTGTCTGACTGTTCAGATGCACCAATCAGGGCAAGGGGAGGTGTCTGACTGTTCAGATGCACCAATCAGGGCCAGGAGAGGTGTCTAACTGCGTGTCAATCACTGCTCATGCAGACGCATTCATTCTCCCTTGTGGGGGGAGGGGCTTAGGAGACTGTGTTGGGCGTTAGCAGAAAGGGGAGGAGGGACTGAGCAGTTGTTGATGTCCTGGATCTTCCCAATCCTACCTACAGCACCTTTAAATGTATTAAATGTTTGTTTTTTGTTATGTTACACACCAGAAGATGACGAGAACACGCCATCTTACTTTTAATGTAAAGGTCAAGTGTCCGTCTGGAAATCAACGTTCATTTTTGGAATATAAGGTACTGTTGGACCCATAATAAGTGGATTCATATGCATTAATGAGTTGGTAGTTGAAAGAAGAAGATGTTGTATTCCATTTCTTTTCCTATTGTTTCATTTGAAGATTAAATCAATCAAATATCGCTGGAAGATAACCTCCACTGTGGGCGGTTAGCTGAGTTGGTGGAGCGGGCGCACATATGCAGAGGTTAAGGGTTCAAGGTTCAAGTCCAACCTGGGATGGTTATGCGGCATGTCTTCCCCCCCTTTCTCTCCCCCCTTTCTTATCTCAACTTTCCTCTCTAATAAAGGCAGAAATGCCCATAATTTAAAAAAATCATATAAAAAATAACCTCCACTCATCCTCATCAACGGGTAATTTTCAAGTAGGTTTTTATTCGGAGATTTTGGATTTATTTTTTTTTACATTTTTGGACTTTGTGAAAATTAGGACATTTTTGAAAATTAGAAGAAAAATAAATAAATTAAAGGAAAAAAAATTGAAAGCAAGGACATTTTTAGAAAGTAAAGATATTTTTGGAAAATGAAATGAAAAAGACGTTTTAAGAAAATTTTAATCATTTGTTTGGAAAATTGTGTCCAGTTTTGACATTTTCAACGGGCTGTTTAAGGGCTAAGGCATTGTTTTGGGTTACATTTAGAATAAATAAATCAATAAAGGGCCTCATAAGTCTAAAAATACAATCCTGTGTTGGCGCGCACACACACACACACACACACACACACACACACACACAAACACACTGTGATCAGTGATCAGCACTGTGAATTTGCTGATTCAAGCTTGTTATGTAATCGGTTGACTCAGCACTCCCGGTCCCCAGTCAAGCTTTATCACAAACACAGACACACACACACACAAAGACACACACAAAGACACACACACACACACACACACACACACACACACACACCGTCAACACAAAGCAGATCCTCTCTCTGCTTTCAGAGCTGAATCCACCCTGCTTGTACTTTAAAGTACCCCCTTTATTAAACATGCCAATGTAATAAAGTGATAAATAAGATGAGATAAGAACAACTTTCTTGTCTGTTATATGTTGCTGCGGCTGCATGTAGTCTCAGGGAAATGTTGACTTTACTTTCTGTTCTTCCTCAATCAACAACTGTTAGTTTGAGTTTGAGTCAAAAATGTGTGTATGTGTATATGTGTATGTATATGTATGTGTGTATATATATACATATATATATATATGTATATATATATATATATGTATGTGTGTATATATATGTATATATATATATATATTTATCTTTTTTTACTTTATAACCTGTTTTGCTCTGTTGTATATCCTTCTGCTTTTGTGTTGTGTCTTGTTTTGTGCCACGTTGTGTGTTGAGCTCTGTTTTGTTGTGTTCTGTTTTTGTGATGCTTTTATATTTGTGCTAAGTTTTGTTTGCTTGTGTTGTTTTTTTGTTTCTTTGTATTTTAAAAAGCCTTTTTAACATCGAAGGCAGGGGGCTACAGATGAAAAATAGCCTTTTGGCTAATTCTGGCTTTTTTAACCCATGGGGAAATCATGTGTTTTATTAATTTGCGCTGTCCCCTTTTATAAATAAACTAAACTCAAACTCAACAGGTGAAGCTGTGAAGCCACAAAAAAAAACCGCTGTGTCACTTTAACTAAAAGGAATTACAACACCACACTTCTCATCTACTGTAACTGTTAGAAAAGAAAGTAAAGAAGTGTCTATATATACTACCCAAAACTGTATAACAGATGTTAGTAGGAAACTTTGTTGTGAGTTGCTATATAATAGATATAATAGAAGTTATATTGAAAGTAAACTATAATCAATAAAGACCCATTTGTTTTCAAAATCCGTATAATATCAGAAATGTGCGTTTTCTTTCAACCAAATTGTCAAAAATAATAACGTGGATGGTTCCGTATGAAGCTGTTCACCAGTCAAATTAATGATCGGTTCACTACTTTCATCGAATGTGGGTGTTTTATTCAAGTTAATAACATTTGAAGAAGAGGAAGTGATAAAAATGTCGCTAAAAACAACGTGATAAACGTCGAAAGCGCAGGAAAAATCGACAAAGAACTCCGGAAAAGTGACAAAAATGTCGGGAAAAGTGACAAAAGTTACGGAAAAAGCTGGTAAAAAAAGAAGAAATGGTTAAAAAAAAAAATTTAAATAGCGGGACAAGCGACAAAAAGCTTCTTACGGTTTCAATTTCAAATTTTGACCCCGAAAAACTAAACGTTGCTTGGCCACTCTGATAACAGAGGTGATGTGAACACGTAGTTACCGCTATAATGTAGTCTCGCATTACCAGACCCTCCTCCACAGCGCTGCGGAGGAAGGTGTGAGCTAGTCCACACAGCATTCCTGAGATGGGATTAAAACCTGCTCTGGTTAATTGGCATTTCTTTAAACCAATCAGAATCGTCTTGGGGGCGGGGCTAAGCTCCAGACGGAGCCACAGTGCCTCTGCTAAATAGTCTCAGGAAGGAACTGGTTTTGGTCATGTGTGTGTGTGTGTGTGTGTGTGTGTGTGTGTGTCTATCTGCGTGTGTGTCTGTGTGTGTTTCTATGTTTCTGTGTGTGTGTGTGTGTGTGTGTGTGTCTGTGTGTGTGTGTCTATCTGCGTGTGTGTCTGTGTGTGTTTCTATGTTTCTGTGTGTGTGTGTGTGTGTGTGTGTGTGTGTGTGTGTTTATATGTTTCTGTGTGTGTGTGTGCGTGTGTGTGTGTGTGTGTCTGTGTGTGTGTGTCTATCTGCGTGTGTGTCTGTGTGTGTGTCTATGTTTCTGTGTGTGTGTGTGTGTGTGTGTGTGTGTGTGTGTGTGTGTGTGTGTGTGTGTGTGTGTGTGTGTGTGTGTGTGTGTGTGTGTGTGTGTGTGTGTGTGTGTGTGTGTGTGTGTGTCTGTGTGTGTGTGTGTGTGTGTGTATATGTCTGTCGTGTGTGTGTGTCTGTGTGTGTGTGTGTGTGTGTGTGTGTGTGTGTGTGTGTGTGTGTGTCTCTCTGTGTGCGTGTGTGTGTGTGTGTGTGTGTGTGTGTGTGTGTGTGTGTGTGTGTGTGTGTGTGTGTGTGTGTGTGTGTGTGTGTGTGTGTGTGTGTGTCGTGTGTGTGTGTGTGTGTGTGTGTGTGTGTGTGTGTATGTGTGTGTGTGTGTGTCTGTGTGTGTAGTCTCTGTGTGCGTGTGTGTGTGTGTGTGTGTGTGTGTGTGTGTCTGTGTGTGTAGTCTCAGGAAGGAACTAGTTTTGTGGAACGTTGACGTTCAAAAGTAGTTTTAGCCGTGCAACAGAAAACTCAGATTGGACAGATAGTCTAGCTAGCTGTCTGGATATTATTATTTCTATAATATATATCTTAATTCTATAATATATATCTTAATTCTATAATATATATCTTAATTCTATAATATATATCTTAATTTCGGCTATGAGTCTACAAACAGATTGATGTAGCCCTAAATATTCGGCCATTTTATGGGACCCCAGTGGTGGAATGTAACTAAGTACATTTACTGCAGTACCACACTTAATTATTAGTTGACCTACTTGTACTTTACTCAAGTCTTTTCTTTTCATGTCACTTTCTACTTCTCCTCCGCTACATTAGATACACACGCACACTCACACTCACACACACACACACACGCACACTCACACACACACACACGCATGCACACACATGCATGCACACGTACACACTCACACACACACAAGCACTGACACACACACAGACACACACACACACACAATGATGGATTAGTTATGATTGCTGCTTGGAGGAATGAAGGAAGAGATAATGGACAGTACAGTTACTCCAGTATTGTACTTTAAGTACCAGATGTTGAGGTACTTGTACTTTAATTGAGTCTATTCTTTTCATACTTTCTACTTCTACTCCTCTATATTCATCTGTTCCAGCTTTAGTTACTAGTTACTTTAGTTACTAGTTACTTTAGTTACTCCGCTACATTCATCTGTTACAGCTTTAGTTACTAGTTACTTTAGTTACTAGTTACTTTAGTTACTCCACTACATTCATCTGTTACAGCTTTAGTTACTAGTTACTTTAGTTACTCCCCTATATTCATCTGTTACAGCTTTAGTTACTAGTTACTTTAGTTACTCCGCTACATTCATCTGTTACAGCTTTAGTTACTAGTTACTTTAGTTACTCCACTACATTCACCTGTTACAGCTTTAGTTACTAGTTACTTTAGTTACTCCTCTATATTCATCTGTTCCAGCTTTAGTTACTAGTTACTTTAGTTACTAGTTACTTTAGTTACTCCGCTACATTCATCTGTTCCAGCTTTAGTTACTAGTTACTTTAGTTACTCCTCTATATTCATCTGTTCCAGCTTTAGTTACTAGTTACTTTAGTTACTCCTCTATATTCATCTGTTACAGCTTTAGTTACTAGTTACTTTAGTTACTCCGCTACATTAATCTGTTCCAGCTTTAGTTACTAGTTACTTTAGTTACTAGTTACTTTAGTTACTCCTCTATATTCATCTGTTACAGCTTTAGTTACTAGTTACTTTAGTTACTAGTTACTTTAGTTACTCCGCTACATTCATCTGTTCCAGCTTTAGTTACTAGTTACTTTAGTTACTAGTTACTTTAGTTACTCCGCTACATTCATCTGTTCCAGCTTTAGTTACTAGTTACTTTAGTTACTCCGCTACATTCATCTGTTACAGCTTTAGTTACTAGTTACTTTAGTTACTCCGCTACATTCATCTGTTACAGCTTTAGTTACTAGTTACTTTAGTTACTAGTTACATTCTAAAGTAAACTAGCCGACAATATAACGGACTACAAGTCTTCTTCTTCCTGATGATACTTACAGACTTTTACTGAAGTAACATTGTCAATGCAGGGATTTTACTTGTAACGGAGTATTTTTTATGTGTGGTATTAGTACTTAAAGGATCCTAATACTTGATCAACCACTGTGGTACCTCCTTGGCCCTGACAGGAACCAGGATTTGTGTAAAAATGTCAAACTCAAACTTTCTCTTCCTCTGAACAGCAGCATGTGTTGGTTCCGTGCAGCAGATGTCGCTGTTCCACAGCTATGCACGGTCCAGTCAGCGCAGCCGCAGTGAGGGCCCTACGTCAAGTCCAAGAAATGCAGAGTGAAACCGGAAACGTAGACGGCCTGACTTCAAAATAAAACATGTAAGGAAGTCATGTTAATGGAATGAATGGAACATCAAAAACAGCCATCCTTTAACGCGTTGTTAAAACAAATGAATAATTTTTTATTTATTTTTTTATTTCTATAACTTCTATTCATGTTTGCGAGTATATGTCTGACATTTGACTCTAATAAGACTAAAATATGAAAAACATGTGTCATGCTGTACATCCACACACACATCTGCAGCATTTTTCTGATAAATGTCAGGATTATTAAGCTGAATTTACAGCTATTATTGTTATTCACAGGCAGTTTTCTATCATCATGGTGCCAACGAGGGTTGCAAGAGTATTACATACCTGTTTGTCATATATTTTGTTTAGTTTCTTGAACAGTAAATCCATTACAACATCGGCGGATGATACACGCAATGTTCATAACGGGCATTACACGGCATGGCAGCTTTGTTATTGTGCAGATATGAGAGATAACCTGTAATTGTATTACTTGAAAACAAGTTCACGTGGCTTTAGTCTTTCTAGCTATTTCAGAGATTTTTCTTTGTCATGTGTGAGGTGAAAGTCTGCATGTAAATATACTCATAAATATACAAGTCTGTACACGTCTTTATTGTAATTACTAAATAAGCTAAATGTCAAAACAAAGCATGTTTCTTAATGATAATGTTCATCGCATAGAGTTCAGTTTGTGTTGGTAAAGATTAAACAACTTAGTTGGCCTATGTTCCCACAGCCCTATGTTCCCACAGCCCTATGTTCCCACAGCCCTATGTTCCCACAGCCCAATGGTCCCACAGCCCTATGTTCCCACAGCCCTATGTTCCCACAGACCTATGGTCCCACAGCCCTATGTTCCCTCAGCCCTATGGTCCCACAGCTCTATGTTCCCACAGCCCTATGGTCCCACAGCCCTATGTTCCCACAGTCCTATGGTCCCACAGCCCTATGTTCCTACGGCCCTATGTTCCCACAGCCCTATGTTCCCACAACCCTATGTTCCCACAGCCCTATGGTCCCACAGCCCTATGTTCCCACAGCCCAATGGTCCCACAGCCCAATGGTCCCACAGCCCTATGGTCCCACAGCCCTATGTTCCCACAGCCCTATGTTCCCACATTTCTAGGACATTTTCAAAATAATGTCTTGTGTTCCTACATTTCCCTTCAATTTAAGCCCTATCTTCCCACCAGATTTTTTTATTTAAGCACTTTTAGGGTTAGGTTGGGTGTAATTGGCTACCAAATTAGGAGAAAGGGGGATAACATCTGATACAAATTCATGAAAAATAAAATGTGGGAACATAGGGCCTAATTTTGGTAAAAAAAAATCTTAGAAATGTGGGAACTGTGGGAACATAGGGCCTAATTTTGGTAAAAAAAATCTTAGAAATGTGGGAACTGTGGGAACATAGGGGCTAATTCTGGAAAAAAAAAATCTTACAAATGTGGGAACTGTGGGAACATAGGGCCTAATTTTGGTAAAAAAAATCTTAGAAATGTGGGAACTGTGGAAACATAGGGGCCTGATTTTGGTAAAACAAATCTTAGAAATGTGGGAACTGTGGGAACATAGAGGCTAATTTTAGTAAAAAAATATTAGAAATGTGGGCAATTGTGGGAACATAGGGCCTAATTTTGGTAAAAAAAATCTTAGAAATGTGGGAACTGTGGGAACATAGGGCCTAATTTTGGTAAAGAAATCTTAGAAATGTGGGAACTGTGGGAACATAGGGCCTAATTTTGGTAAAAAAAATCTTAGAAATGTGGGAACTGTGGGAACATAGGGCCTAATTTTGGTAAAGAAATCTTAGAAATGTGGGAACTGTGGGAACATAGGGCCTAATTTTGGTAAACAAATCTTAGAAATGTGGGAACTGTGGGAACATAGGGCCTAATTTTTGGTAAAAAAAATCTTAGAAATGTGGGAACTGTGGGAACATAGGGCCTAATTTTGGTAAAAAAATCTTAGAAATGTGGGAACTGTGGGAACATAGGGCCTAATTTTGGTAAAAAAATCTTAGAAATGTGGGAACTGTGGGAACATAGGGCCTAATTTTGGTAAAGAAATCTTAGAAATGTGGGAACTGTGGGAACATAGGGCCTAATTTTGGTAAAAAAATCTTAGAAATGTGGGAACTGTGGGAACATAGGGCCTAATTTTGGTAAAAAAAATCTTAGAAATGTGGCAACTGTGGGAACATAGGGCCCTTATTTTGGTAAAAAGAAATCTTAGAAATGTGGGAACTGTGGGAACATAGGGGCTAATTCTGGAAAAAAAAATCTTAGAAATGTGGAAACTGTGGGAACATAGGGCCTAATTTTGGTAAACAAATCTTAGAAATGTGGGAACTGTGGGAACATAGGGCCTAATTTTGGTAAAAAGAAATCTTAGAAATGTGGGAACTGTGGGAACATAGGGGCTAATTCTGGAAAAAAAAATCTTAGAAATGTGGGAACTGTGGGAACATAGGGGCTAATGTTGGTAAAAACAAATCTTAGAAATGTGGGAACTGTGGGAACATAGGGGCTAATTCTGGAAAAAAAATCTTAGAAATGTGGGAACTGTGGGAACATAGGGCCTAATTTTGGTAAAAACAATCTTAGAAATGTGGGAACTGTGGGAACATAGGTTTTAATTCTGGAAAAAAATAAATCTTAGAAATGTGGGAACTGTGGGAACATAGGGCCTAATTTTGGTAAAGAAATCTTAGAAATGTGGGAACGGTGGGAACATAGGGGCTAATTTTGGTAAAAAAATCTTAGAAATGTGGGAACTGTGGGAACATAGGGGCTAATTTTGGTAAAGAAATCTTAGAAATGTGGGAACGGTGGGAACATAGGGGCTAATTTTGGTAAAAAAATCTTAGAAATGTGGGAACTGTGGGAACATAGGGCCTAATTTTGGTAAACAAATCTTAGAAATGTGGGAACTGTGGGAACATAGGGGCTAATTTTGGTGAAAAAAAATCTTAGAAATGTGGGAACTGTGGGAACATAGGGCCTAATTTTGGTAAAAAAATCTTAGAAATGTGGGAACTGTGGGAACATAGGGTTTTAATTCTGGAAAAAAAAAATCTTAGAAATGTGGGAACTGTGGGAACATAGGGGCCTAATTTTTGGTAAAAAAAATCTTAGAAATGTGGGAACTGTGGGAACATAGGGGCCTAATTTTGGTAAAAAAATCTTAGAAATGTGGGAACATAGGGGCTAATTTTGGAAAAAAAAATCTTAGAAATGTGGGAACTGTGGGAACATAGGGGCTAATTCTGGAGAAAAAAAATCTTAGAAATGTGGGAACTGTGGGATCATAGGGCCTAATTTTGGTAAAAAAAATGTTAGAAATGTGGGAACTCTGGGAACATAGGGGCTAATTTTGGCTAAAAAAAATCTTAGAAATGTGGGAACTGTGGGAACATAGGGGCCTAATTTTGGTAAAAAAATCTTAGAAATGTGGGAACTGTGGGAACATAGGGCCTAATTTTGGTAAACAAATCTTAGAAATGTGGGAACTGTGGGAACATAGGGGCTAATTTTGGTGAAAAAAAATCTTAGAAATGTGGGAACTGTGGGAACATAGGGCCTAATTTTGGTAAAAAAATCTTAGAAATGTGGGAACTGTGGGAACATAGGGGCTAATTTTGAAAAAAAAATTTTAGAAATGTGGGAACTGTGGGAACATAGGGCCTAATTTTGGTAAACAAATCTTAGAAATGTGGGAACTGTGGGAACATAGGGGCTAATTTTGGTAAAAAAAATCTTAGAAATGTGGGAACTGTGGGAACATAGGGCCTAATTTTGGTAAAAAAATCTTAGAAATGTGGGAACATAGGGGCTAATTTTGAAAAAAAAAATCTTAGAAATGTGGGAACTGTGGGAACATAGGGGCTAATTCTGGAGAAAAAAAATCTTAGAAATGTGGGAACTGTGGGAACATAGGGGCTAATTCTGGAAAAAAAATCTTAGAAATGTGGGAACTGTGGGAACATAGGGGCTAATTCTGGAAAAAAAAATCTTAGAAATGTGGGAACTGTGGGAACATAGGGCCTAATTTTGGTAAAAAAAATCTTAGAAATGTGGGAACTGTGGGAACATAGGGCCTAATTTTGGTAAAAAAAATGTTAGAAATGTGGGAACTGTGGGAACATAGGGCCCAATTTTGGTAAAACTAATCTTAGAAATGTGGGAACTGTGGGAACATAGGGGCTAATTCTAAAAAAGAAATCTCAGAAATGTGGGAACTGTGGGAACATAGGGCCTAATTTTGGTAAAAAGAAATCTTAGAAATGTGGGAACTGTGGGAACATAGGGCCTAATTTTGGTAAAAAAAATCTTAGAAATGTGGGAACTGTGGGAACATAGGGCCTAATTTTGGTAAAACAAATCTTAGAAATGTGGGAACTGTGGGAACATAGGGCCTAATTTTGGTAAAACAAATCTTAGAAATGTGGGAACTGTGGGAACATAGGGGCTAATTCTGGAAAAAAAAATCTTAGAAATGTGGCAACTGTGGGAACATAGGGCCTAATTTTGGTAAAAAGAAATCTTAGAAATGTGGGAACTGTGGGAACATAGGGCCTAATTTTGGTAAAACAAATCTTAGAAATGTGGGAACTGTGGGAACATAGGGCCTAATTTTGGTAAAACAAATCTTAGAAATGTGGGAACTGTGGGAACATAGGGGCTAATTCCGGAAGAAAAAATCTTAGAAATGTGGGAACTGTGGGAACATAGGGCCTAATTTTGGTAAAAAAAAATCTTAGAAATGTGGGAACTGTGGGAACATAGGGGCTAATTCTGAAAAACAATCTCAGAAATGTGGGAACATAGGCACACTCCCCACTGGAAGATGTTTTATTTTGAAAGTTACGAAAGGATATCGCACCGCTGTGTGATCCGTGACGCTTCACGTACCGCGCAGGCAGGGAGGCGGACGCGGCGGCGACAAACGAGGAGGAAACTGAACTCGCGGCACGGCACGGCACGCTACAGCAGGCCTGAAGAAGTCGGTGTCCCGCTGTTTGCCTGAACGTTAGCTAGCTCTGCACGCTCTCTCTCTCTCTCTCTCTCTCTCTTTCGGATATAACCGACACACACACACACACACCCGGAGAACAGCGGAGAGGGGGAACATTATGGCGACGTTGGGACCGGAGTCGGTGCGCCCTGCTCTTTCCCAGCTCAGTTCCTCCCAGTCGCAGACTCACATCGGCGGCGCTAACCTGCCTCCCAACCGGGGGTTGGAGCGGGCGCTGGAGGAGGCGGCGGCCAGCGGCGCACTCAACCTCAGCTCCCGCAAACTGAAGGAGTTTCCCCGGACAGCCGCCAACCACGACCTGGCGGACACGGTGGAAGCAGGTACGCAGCTCTCTGGCATCTTTCCCTGGGTTAAAAAAAACAAATAACACACCGGTGCTGGCCGGTAACGACTCTCAGTAACGTGTTACAGCAGCGTTGTTATCCGTCACTGACCGTTGGACCTTAGAAATAAAAATGGCATAGCTAGTATATATACCTTTTCAGTGGAATTCCATTGCTAGGCAACAGCATGGCCCCCTTGTTAGCTTCCTGTCAGATGATGTCATTTAGAATGTTTACGTTCACAGCTGTGAGCTGGCGTTTCGGTTAATCGTTTAAAATCAATCAATCAATCAATCAGAAGAGCGTGTTTACTCATTGAGGCCACAGTGGGAATCGAACCCGTGACCCTGCTGGCGGTGTTGACAGGGTCGTAGGCTGGAGTTGGCCTAGAATGTTGAATGAGATTAAAATGCATCCCCAACTTTTGCTCAACCTGGATGTGGCTCCTTCATTTTGAGTATTATTGGCATTTAAAAAATACATTAGAAACAATATGGCTTAACATTCTTCACAGTATTATAAAATCAGTCCTTCCAGAAAAATGCGGAGTTTTTTTTTGGGATTGTTGCGGGGCAAAACTCCTTTATTACGCGGTATGTTTACTTTTAAAAATGCGATGGAATATGCGGGATATTTATGCATTTTTAAGCGATGAAATTGCGGGAACTTTCAAAAATTCCTGGAACTTGCGAAAACACTGATGCAACCAAAATGCGGGGATTATGAAATCTTTATGAAATCATTTTGTCGCGGAAATTGGCAATTTATGCGGCGAAAGTGCGGCTCATTTGAAAAAAATGCTTTGGCTGATTATGCATTGAATTATGCGATTACATAATCGCGTTTTTCTGGAGGGAGTGAAAAAAAAAGATCAGTAAACTGCAAACGTATAAAACCAAATAATATAAATAAGATAAAAAAAAAAAAAAAATACAAGAAAAATAAAGCTAGTTTTTGGCTTATGTTTAGTGTCCCAAATTATTTTTGAAAAACTGAGTGTCCCAAATGATAAGGGTCTTATTTGAGACAGATTAGGGTAAACACAGGTGGTTTAGCAGGTTCATAATTAGTTAAGGACATTGTATGTGGAATTTGGGACACTAAACTGCACGTATACCCTATTTTTTATATTTTTTTGTGTGTGTAATTCATATTCTTAATTAATACTAGAGAGCTTCACAGCATTACGAAAGAAATTCGTGGCGGAGAGGCTTTCACTTTCATATATTTTAGATTTGTGTATATGAAATGTTGCAAGAATTAGGGTGTTGTTGATAAGAAAGTCATCCTTGGAATATTCTTGGCGCGTCTGAGCGTTGAGTGGAATTCCCCCCCACTTCCTATTTAATCCAGTCACAGTTCAAGGTGTTTTCACTGTTGTTTGACTGCTTTTCTAACTTCAATAAATGCAACCGCTTTCCGAAAGTCAAAGAGGAATCGTGCTAAACAATCGTGATTACAATATAGACTAAAATAAATGGGATTATGATAACATTATATTTATATTATTATTATTAGATTATAATCAAGCAGACAACGCTGGATCAGGTTTGACTTGGCTTTAGACTCAACCTGCTGACGCTGAACACTTTTGTCCAGAATACACACACACACACACACACACACACACAAATGCTCTTTCTGTTGAGTTTCTGTTTCATCCCGCATCGTACCTCAGTGTTGCCTTGCTCAGTGGCGTGCATGATGTGAAAGTATCTGGTCAATCGTAACACCCAACACACTGGAGTTTTTTATTTTTCAAGATCATTTTTGGGGTCTTTTCTGCTTTTTTATTTGATTTGATGTTATATTTATAGGACAGCTGGGTGAGAGAGGGGAGAGAGTAGTGATAGAACGATTCTATCGGCCGGCCGATATATATCGGGCCGATATTTGCGATTTTACGTGTGGCTGGTGCGTTCGCCGATAGTTTTTTTTCCCGGTATTATTTACAGACAGGCGTCCATGCAGGCAGCTCTGTGTTGCTGGAGATGCTGCACCCATCCATATGACGCACACTGCACACATAATTTGGGTGATATATGAATGTAAGATGATTGCAGAAGTAAGTGATGTAAATTGAGGGAGCAAAAGCAGTATCGGCTCCAAATATCGGCTCGAGAAAATCTGCAGCCCGTATCGGCTAAGGCTGATGAAGAAAATATCGGTATCGGCACTAAAAAAATCCATATCGGTCGATCCCTAGGAGAGAGAGGGGGAAGACATGCAGGTCGGATTCGAACCCTGGACCTCTGCGTCCAGGCACAAACCTCCTCAGTATGTGGGCGCCTGCTCTACCCACTGAACTATTGGCGATGTGGTATGCCACATCAAAGTACTAGTACTGATATTTACTATTTTTAGGCTAAATTTACACCGGTATGTTTTGGTCTTTAAGCGTTAAGTTAAGAGTGTTTCTAAATTGACTGTCACTGTTCGGATTGTCAGTCAAATGTGAGACGTCTAGGGCTAGTGCTCGATTGAAGAAATTCTTAGTCGACTTAACACTCATTCAACTGTATCGACTAATCGATTAGTTGATTTAATCGACAGATCTGTAAATCTGAGTTTCTCCACAAAGAGTCATGCAAAAGCACCACTTTAATTCTTGTGTTTACCAGAGATGTGCTCGTACGTTTCTTGGAAATAAGTCATTCAGCATGAAAAAAGCATAAAACACGACTAATCGATTAAAGAGATCTAAGTTGACTAAGACCAAAACCACCGATTAGTCGACTAATCGACTAAGAGGGAGCAGCCCTGGAGACATCTAACTCTAATTATGAGTAGAGCTGCAACGATGAATCGATTAGTTGTCAACTATTACATTAATCGCCAACTATTTTGATAATCGATTAATCAGTTTGAGTCATTTTTTTTTTTATAAAAAATAAAGATTTCTCTGATTCCAGCTTCTTAAATGTGAATATTGTTCTAGTTTCTTCTCTCTCCTCCGTGACAGTAAACTGAATATCTTTGAGTTGTGGACAAAACAAGACATTTGAGGACGTCATCTTAGGCTTTGGGAAAACACTGATCCACATTTTTCACCATGTTTTGACATTTTAATAGATCAAACGACTCATCGATGAATCGAGAAAATAATCGACATATTAATCGACCTATGGAAATAATCGTTAGTTGCAGCCCTAATTATGAGATCGCGGAGCTTCTTGTGGAGCTGACCGCAAGTATCTACCTACTGTTTCCTCTCCGAAAGCCTTTCCTTCTTCCGCACGTTGGCAGGTGCATATATTTCCATGTCCAGCCAGTCCCAGGGGTGCATCTTCACCAGCTCGGGGCTGAACGAGCAGCAGGAGCTTTCACACGAGCTCGTCTGCAGCTGTGCATGACGTCATCAGTGTAGCCGGTCCCTGAACTAAAAACATGCAGCGATGCAGAATTGGGCAGCGATGCAGAATTGGGCAGCAATGCAGAATTGGGCAGCCCCGCGGGCGGTTAGGTTTTTATAAATCTGACCTACAGACTCTCGCATGTTCACGTGTTCCAGTGTTATTATCCAGGGCCAAACTGTTCTCGCATTGCCGGCTCTATTCTCCAAGGCGTTGCGGGGTAAGGTGTGGCTACACCACAGATGCATTCTGGGATAGGAGGGGGGAAACCTATACTTATATTGTTTAATATTACATTTAGAGAATGTGTGATGTGCACCAACAACACCAAAACAAATTCCTTGTATGTGTTAAAAAACGTACTTGGCAATTAAAAACCCTTTCTGATTCTGATGCTGATTCTGAAAAAAAACACTCTGGGTTGTTTGCATTTCACAACCCAATGGTCCGTGTTTCCTCCATGTTGATTTTCTATAGTGGCGGCCCACCACGGCAAAATTTCTGCCACCACGGTATCATAGATAGGGATGTACAAAAAATGTAGTCACAGTTGGCTTTTAAATGGTTAACAATGGTAAGTTGTTAAACTGAACCAGTCCAATAACCTCTGAATAGTTCTACTGGTTGTTAAACTGGACTGTTCCAATAACCTCTGAATAGTTCTACTTGTTAAACTGGACCGGTCCAATAACTTCTGAATAGTTCTACTGGTTAAACTGGACCGGCCCAATAACCTCTGAATAGTTCTACTTGTTGTTAAACTGGACCGGCCCAATAACCTCTGAATAGTTCTACTTGTTGTTAAACTGGACCGGTCCAATAACGTCTGAATAGTTCTACTTGTTGTTAAACTGGACCGGTCCAATAACCTCTGAATAGTTCTACTGGTTGTTAAACTGGACCGGTCCAATAACCTCTGAATAGTTCTACTGGTTCTACTGGTTGTTAAACTGGACTGGTCCAATAACCTCTGAATAGTTCTACTTGTTAAACTGGACCGGTCCAATAACCTCTGAATAGTTCTACTGGTTGTTAAACTGGACCGGCCCAATAACCTCTGAATAGTTCTACTGGTTAAACTGGACAGGTCCAATAACCTCTGAATAGTTCTACTGGTTGTTAAACTGGACCGGTCCAATAACCTCTGAATAGTTCTACTGGTTGTTAAACTGGACCGGTCCAATAACCTCTGAATAGTTCTACTGGTTGTTAAACTGGACCGGTCCAATAACCTCTGAATAGTTCTACTGGTTGTTAAACTGGACCGGTCCAATAACCTCTGAATAGTTCTACTGGTTCTACTGGTTGTTAAACTGGACAGGTCCAATAACCTCTGAATAGTTCTACTGGTTAAACTGGACCGGCCCAATAACCTCTGAATAGTTCTACTGGTTGTTAAACTGCAGTGTGAGTGGCATTATGTCGGCAGAATCATTTAAAAGCCAACTGCGACTACATTTTTTGGACAGCTCTATTTCTGATACCGTGGCGGCAGAAATTTTGCCGTGGCGAGCCGCCACTATAGAAAATCAACACGGAGGAAACACTGTGTTCTGTGCTTCTGTTTGGTCCGGACTCGTACCAAACGGACGCACATATCAAACCGCTGGTTAGAGCGAACGTGTCGTTAAGTAACGACGACATCATCTTTTATTCATCGGGACATTAACGTGCCGGTCCGATGGAAGCCAGAAGGATGCTGCCTCTGGTCACACGAGAGCTGTGATCAACCCCCGTGAAATGAAATTAGATGAGAAAGAACAGACTGACTCACGCTGACTCATAGTGGATGAAAACACACACACACACACACACACACACACACGCACAGACCTAGTTTTACAAAAAGTAAAAGGGTAAAAAGGTATTTCTGTGTGTTTTGCATTTTCAAAGTACGTGTGTATGCATTTGGTGCGTCTGACTCACAACTGATCCTGTGTGTGTGTGTGTGTGTGTGTGTGTGTGTCTGTGTGTCTGTGTGTGTGTGTGTGTGTGTGTGTGTGTGTGTGTGTGTGTCTGTGTTCCACACACTGCACAGTGAATATCACAAAAGTAAAGTCAACATTTCCCAACATATAACCGACAGTAAAGTTGTTCTTATCTCATTTATTACTTTATTACATTGGCATGTTTAATAAAGCTCTGAAAGCAGAGAGTGCAACTGTGTGTGTGTGTGTGTGTGTGTGTGTGTGTATTTTTCACACACTGTGGTTCAGCCAAGTTTCATATCAGCAGACACACAAGCCCCGACTTGTAATAATGAAACACAAACTGGAGCTGGCTTCCTTAAAACGTCTCCCCACCACTACCACCAGCAGCAGTGTCCTGTGACTAAAGGTCTGGAAAAACAAACTGCGTTCACGTAGAGGAGGGAGTCGCGCTATCCTTTTCACACGCGTGGATAACCTGGAGGATGTTCCCGGGGTTGCACTGTGGCTGTTTGTGTGCAAAGTGCGATTTTTAAAATATTCGTCTGACCCCCCAGAAGAGAGAAGTTCAAACTTCCCTCGGCCCAGCTTTTTCTCTTTTTCTCACCTCTGCACAGCCGGCCAATCACACGGTTGAAGACACGTGGGTGTGAATGTGGTTGTTGTCGTTTTCGGAAAGTGGAACAAAAATAGTCAGACGCAGGCTCCCTTATCTCCCTTATCATCAGAAAGCTGCTGGGGGAGGAAGGGGGGGATGGGGGTTTCAGATGCTGTTACAACTATCCGAACGAGTATGTGGCACTTTGACAACTGGTCCGGTCTCAACACGCACAATCACAATGTCTGTACTGTGTTTTTTAGTGAAAATAAATCTAACCCTTTATAAAGGGAGCTCCAAAGTGAAAATATATCTAACCCCTAACCATTTATAAAGGGAGCTCCAAAGTGAAAATATATCTACCTTTAAGCATTTATAAAGGGAGCTCCAAAGTGAAAATGTATCTAAACCTAAGCATTTATAAAGGGAGCTCCAAAGTGAAAATGTATCTACCCCTAAGCATTTATAAAGGGAGCTCCAAAGTGAAAATATATCTACCTTTAAGCATTTATAAAGGGAGCTCCAAAGTGAAAATGTATCTAACCCTAAGCATTTATAAAGGGAGCTCCAAAGTGAAAATGTATCTAACCCTAAGCATTTATAAAGGGAGCTCCAAAGTGAAAATATATCTACCTTTAAGCATTTATAAAGGGAGCTCCAAAGTGAAAATGTATCTAACCCTAAGCATTTATAAAGGGAGCTCCAAAGTGAAAATATATGTAACCCCTAAGCCTTTATAAAGGGAGCTCCAAAGTGAAAATATATCTACCCCTAAGCATTTATAAAGGGAGCTCCAAAGTGAAAATATATCTACCCCTAAGCATTTATAAAGGGAGCTCCAAAGTGAAAATATATCTACCCCTAAGCCTTTATAAAGGGAGATCCAAAGTGAAAATATATGTAACTCTAAGCATTTATAAAGGGAGCTCCAAAGTGAAAATATATCTACCCCTAAGCCTTTATAAAGGGAGATCCAAAGTGAAAATATATGTAACTCTAAGCATTTATAAAGGGAGCTCCAAAGTGAAAATATATCTACCCCTAAGCCTTTATAAAGGGAGCTCCAAAGTGAAAATATATGTAACCCTAAGCATTTTAAAAAGGGAGATCCAAATTGAAAATATATCTACCCCTAAGCCTTTATAAAGGGAGCTCCAAAGTGAAAATGTATCTACCCCTAACCCTTTTAAAAAGGGAGATCCAAAGTGAAAATATAGCTAACCCTAACCTCGTCAGTTTTTACCCATTTTAAACAAGTTCTCTATATTGGAAATTTGGCTTTCTTTCAACCAAACTGTCTAAACAAATGTGGATGTTTCCCTACAGCGCTCTTCACAAGTAAAACATAAATTATCAGTTCACTACTTTCATTAAATGCTACTGTTTTATTACATTTTATAACATTTGGGGGAAAAAGTAATTTAAAAACATTCAAAGGAAAGTGACAAAAATGTCGGAAAAAGTGACATAAACGACAACATAAGCGACAAAATTGTTCGAAAAAGGAAATAGCGCCAAAGTTAAAATATCAGGTAACACTTTACTTAGGTATCTACATGAGAGTGACATGACACTGTCATTAACAATGAACCCCTAACTCTCTGTTTATAATGTTTATGACACGTTCATGACGGTGTCTCTTAAAGCTGCAGACACACCAACCAGACGGCCAATCAGACGGCAGAAAAGCCAGTGGGACTGATCAGTCTCCCCGAGTCGGTCCAAAAAAGTGTCTCAGAACTCACCGAGGAGACGAGACGTAATACGTCTCCATAGCAGCAGGTATATATATATATATATATATATATATATATATATATATATATATATATACACACATACATATATATATATATATGTATGTGTGTATATATATATATATATATATATATGTATATATGTATGTGTGTGTATATATATATATGTATATGTATGTATGTGTGTGTGTGTGTGTGTGTGTATATATATATATATATATATATATATATATATATATGTATGTATGTATGTATATATATATATATATATATGTATGTATATGTATGCATACATACATGCATGCATGCATGCATGCATGCATGCATGCATGCATGCATGCATGCATACATACATACATGCATGCATGCATGCATGCATGCATGTATGTATGTATGTATGTTTGCATGCATACATACATACATACATGCATGCATGTATGTATGTATGTATGTATGTATGCATGTATGTATGTATGCATATGTTTCCACTGTTTAGAAACCAAAGCCCGCTCCATTTTTCCTTTCAGTTTCCGCTATTACTTCTGCTTCTTCTTATTCTCTCTGCCGGGGAAACACGACAGCGTTGCATTGTGGGATACGGGAGGAAAATGTAGGGTACACTACAGTATGTGCACTCAAATTAGCAGTGCATTGTGGGTATTTGATAGTGGACTATATAGTGCAGCCAACGTCAACTGGCGGCCCGCGGGCCACATCCGGCCCGCCAAAGCTTTTAGTCTGGCCCGCAGAATAATCATGAATTCACAAAATGTAAAGAGGAAAAAATGCGTTCTGTTATATATCATTTCAAACATTTAGAGCAAAAACCCAGCCCCCTGTATTTGCATCTCTATTCACATGCTGGGATTTTGTACAGCGATTCCCGAGCTCCACACACACCGCTGAGCCGAGACGTGTGTGCGTTAAAACACGCAGCACCTGACTGGGAACGATACAAAGAGGATTAGGCTACCAACGGCCGCTGGGGCAGATGAACTCACGCTAGTCTCGTTACTGTAAGTAGGCTACAATAAAACCTTCGTGAGTAAAAAGTCAATACTTATCAATGCACTCACCTGTGTCGGCATAAACATGTAGAAAGCGATATTTCAATCTGCTCAGTCCACTCTTGTCCACCGCGCTGTTTTACGCAAACACAGCTCTACTCTGCAAATAACGAATTTTTACAAACAAGCTAAAACAAAAGCTGTCGGTTTGTAGTCTAACTGTTTATCTTAGTTTGCCGGGAATCTGGAAATTTGGACAACGTCTTGTAAACCTCACTGTTGGCTGAACAAACCAAACTCTCTGCTGGAGCGGTAAATCTATGGAGGTATAATAAGACCAAAACAAATACATGTGGCTACTTAATATGCACGTGAATGATGATGCTGGTTGTATTATTTTGCAACCTGATAAGCACTGTTTCTTTCTGCAAGCATTTTCCACCAATCAGGACGCTGCTTACTACAACAATGTGGGGGGGGGGGTGTCTGCTGGGAGCACTGTAGACTTTTTAAAGAGTCCAGACACAGGAAGGTGATTTCCAAACCAAACCAACCGGTCAGTCTGCTCTCTCTCGGGCTCATGTGATGTTATCAACTGCCACGGCCAAAACCGTGACCGTGTGTGTGTGTGTGTGTGTGTGTGTGTGTGTGATGGCGGCAAGGGGGGGGAGGGGGTTAGAGTTGAGATCTCTGTCAAAGGGAGGTCCCGGGACATCTCTGAATGTATTGAGAAAAGCGAGAAAAACATCGGGGAAGAAATTGCGGGGGAGAAAAAATGACAAAAATATCAAAAGGCTAAATGTTGGATAAAAGCAACAAATACTTTGGGGGGAAAAACCCTCAAAAAAAAAAAATAAAAAAAATAAAAAAAATAAATCTAAAAAGCAACCCCCGCAGATCCACGCGACTATGCAAGGGCTACTAGGCTACTAGTTTAGCTTGACTTGTTGGACTGTTTAGCGCAGTGTTGAAAAGCCCTTCAGAAAAACATTTATATATTTGGTCCCAGCCCGAGACTGTCACGTAAAACGGACACATGAGAAGCCAGAATTAGGGAATGCTTCAAAAATGAGGAAACATGGTGGCACATTAATTTGAATCGACTGTTTTGTCGTTAGCTGCACGGCACTTTTACGTTCCTTTCTTCTTCTGCTGAGGTGAAAGATTGATGTAGAAAAGCCCTCACTGACTCTATTCTACCCTATTCTATACTACTACTACTACTACTACTACTACGGCTGTATCCTATGTATGCTACTCTACAATGCTGTGTGTGTGTGTGTGTGTGTGTGTGTGTGTGTGTGTGTGTGCTCGCACGTCTGCATGCACGTGTGTCCGTGTGTGTGCATGTTCATCTGCTGAAAAGGACAGTAGTGTGATCCATTGCCCTGTGTGTGTGTGTGTGTGTGCTGTGTGTGTGTCTGTGTGTGTGTGTGTGAGTGTGTGAACCACGCAGAGAGCGATTACATAAGATTACATAGATTACACATTTGGGATTCACATTTGAACCATCTGCAGGATTTTCCTTTCTTCCTCCTCCTCCTCCTCTTCCTCCGCTCACAGCAGTCACACAGATAAAAATAGATTGGCTGTAAAATTCAGAGCAGATTCTTAAAACCGAGTCATCCTCCCACTCATTTCATATTCAGGCTGCTTTCTCTCCTTCACAGGGTTAGGGCTATTGTTTGGATTTCTTTCCTCACACCGGTGTCTAAACCGATACTTAAACGTCAAAAAACAACCACTAGATGGGGGAAAAAAGGGTATTTTGTAATAACTTTGAATGCACCACGAGGCTGGCGATGCGAGTTACTAGTGAACGCAACGTTTTTTCCGACAGCTACAGCTGCAGACTGCTACATCCCGCTTTTGGAGTCCTCTACGCTGAAATACAGTCACACTTTACACCGTTTAGCTGTCAGCATTTTAACCGTGTTTACTCCAGCTACTAGCCAACGCTAGGCTATCGTTTTCTGCTGCCAGGTGCAGTGGGAACTAGGCCTGGACAATTAATCGCAATTTTATCGAAATCGCAATATGGACTAGTCCCGGTCCTACAAATCGTGTCCTACAGACTACAGAAAAAACCTCTCTGTGGGGCGACCTGTAGCTCACCCAGTGACAGCGTGCGCCCCATGTAGGCTGAGTCCTTTATCGAAATAAAGGGAAAAGCCCCCAAAATATTATCTTTTAAAAAAAATTATTATAATAATAATAATCTATTTGGTACAGATCCTTATAATATCACACTATAATCATTTTGATTTCAATATTTTTCAATGAAAATGAGAATAATGTAGGGCTGCTCCCTCTTAGTCGATTAATCTAGGGCTGCAACTAACGATTATTTTAATAATCGATTAATCTGTCGATTATTTTTTCGATTAATCAATGAATCGGATAAAAAAAAGCATTAATTTACATCAACTCAATACATACATACTTGTTGTTTTAGTTAATAGTTGTGTAATGGTAAGTAACCAAAAATAGCAGATACAGACAAGACAGACAGACAGACAGACAGACAGACAGACAGACAGACAGACAGACAGACACACACTTATTCATTAAATTATTACCATTATTGTAGTAAGTGCAAGTTAAGTTCGTTTATACACCACACACTAATATATTTGTCAACAATAACTGATATGGGACAAAGCACATAATATATACATGACAACAGATTGAAAAATTAATGGGCCAAAAAAGGCGAGTGAATAAAACCATGTCTTTAGTCTTGCAAACTCTACCACCCCTGCTTTATTACTGTTATTACCGAGCTAACGCTAGCTTGTCATGCTAGTCAGCTGGATAACGAGTAAACGGCAGCACCAGAAGAGCTACTGGAGGGACGTTACGTTCCTCACTTCAGAACGGAACAGTAGTAGGATAGTGTAGAGACTTTACCCTGCTGTTGATGTTCTGTTGAACAGTAGTAGGATAGTGTAGAGACTTTACCCTGCTGTTGATGTTCTGT
>CM046797.1:32699292-32709292 GCA_025617405.1 Perca schrenkii
TGCAGCCCTAGATTAATCAGTGGTTTTGGTCTTAGTCAACTTAGATTTCTTTAGTCTATTAGTCATGTTTGATGCTTTTTTTCCAAGATGATGCTCGTTATTTCCAAGAAACGTACGAGCACATCTCTGGTAAACACAAGAATTAAAGTGGTGCTTTTAGCACGACTCTTTGAGGAGAAACTCAGATTTACAGATCTGTCGATCAAATCAACTAATCGATTAGTCAATACAGTTGAATGAGTGTTAGTCGACTAAGAAGTTCTTCAATCGAGCACAGCCCTACACACATCGGTGTCCGTGTCGGCTGAGAAGTTTGCATTCGGTGCGTACTTATATTTATATGCGTGAGATTGTCATTTTTTTACATGTCAATGACATGACATGTCTGAGAATCCACTCAGTGTTTCCCAAAAGTCCACTTCACCTTCAGTTTACGTAGGATGGGTGTGAATGGAGCATGCTTTTCATTTGATATGTGTGTGAGGACGGATGTTTCATACAGTGCCCAGAGTTTACCTCCCTCGCTTAACACACACACACACACACACACACACACACACACACACACACACACACACACAGGAAGCTGCGGATTCTCAGGAATGTGGCGTAGTGTTGGGTTAGAGGAGGGTCTATCCGCTCAGTGTTCCTGCCACACCTGAACATAATGACAGCTGGGACAGAAACACACACACACACACACACACACACACACACACACACACACACACACACACACACACACACACACACACACTACACACACACACACACACACACACACACACACACACACACACACTACACACTAAACGACTTTGATAATTGATTACTGCAGTTTCCTCCTGATGCGTCCGTCTGAAAAATGCAATTTTAGTGTCCGAATGTTCTGGAGATATGAGCGGAGACCGATGTCTCTCTGGACCGACCCAAGACTGAACCCGACCTTTGACCTTTGACCTTTGCCGTAAACACCATTGCATTTTATCAGCCGTGGACTGTAACTGTGCCGTACTTCAATACAACTGTAAGGTACTTTTTAATTGAGCATTTTCATTTTCTCCTACTTGCCTATTGTACGTTTTACTTCTCTATTTTTATAGCTTTAATTAATTTGCATATTCATATTAATTATACAAAATAATATGAATAATCTAAGATGTATTAAAGTGGATAAAGAGGAAACTTTATTGATCCGGTGGTGAAATTCATAGGGCTGCCACCTCTTAGTCGATTAGTCGACTAATCGTCGTTTTGGTCTTAGTCGACTAAGATTTCTTTAGTCCATTAGTCATTTTTTATGCTTATTCATGTTTAACTACTTATTTCCAAGAAACTTCTGAGCACATTTATGGTAAACACAAGATTTAAAGTGGTGCTTTTGCAGGATTAATTGTGGAGAAACTCAGTTTTACAGATGGTTAATTAACTACATTTATATTGTGCTTTTCTAGTCTTAACCACCTCTCAAAGAGCACAGCTCTGTCAATTAAATCAACTAATCCATTAGTCGACTAAATCCTATAAGTGGTAGTCGACTAAGGAGTTCTTTAGTCGAGGACAGCCCTAGAAATTCACAAGCTAGCTGCCAAAGTCCAACTTCCGCTGTAACTCAAAAGTAATGCAATAGGGGCACTTGGTTAGCTCACCTGGTAGAGCAAGCACCCATATATAGAGGTTTACTCCTCGATGCAGCAGCCACTGGTTCAACTCCGATGTGTGGCGCTTTGCTGCATGTCATGCCTCCTCTCTAATCTGTCCTATAAAAATAAAGGCCTAAAATGCCCCAAAAAATCTTAAAAAGTAATGCAAAAGTAGCGTAATAAGCGTTACAATTCAGAGACAGTAATATTGTAATATCACTAATTACTCACAAATGACAGTAACTAGTAATCTATGATGTATTACATTTTGGAAGTAACTTTCCCACGGGACACAGAGACAGGAAACTACTCCGAAGTTGGGCGGCTGTCTCGCTTCTAAACCGTCTCTGCTTCAAACTGGACAGAGCCTGAGCTAACCTGAAGACGGGTGGGGCTCTGATTCTCTGTAACGACACCCTTAGGTGGTGCCTCTCACTCAGCACAGAGACAGGAAGTGGCCGCTCCCCACCTCATTGTTTCCCGGAGGCAACAGCTCGGATCTTTTCCTGTCAGAGAGACCAGCAACCCCCACCTAGAGAACATGTACAGCCAGTGGTGTAGTCTAATGTATTGTAGTGGGTATACTGTTCTGTATATTAGCCAAAGACTTCATTTACTGCACTCTGACACACTTTTATGCACCGATTTGCGGTGGAAATACCATTATTTAGCCTATGTGAAGAAGAACAACACAGATGACAATTCAAAATATATCAAAAACATAATGGAAAGTATGTTGATGCACGTCATTGGGCATTTTTAGGTGGGTATATGGAAATCCTGGAGCTTTCTCAGTGGGTATATACTGCGTATACCTGCGTATCACGTAGACCAGTGGTTCTCGAACTGTTTTCAGTATCGTACCCCTTTTGAATAGTTTCTTTAAGCCGAGTACCCCCTGACCAGCGCTAATCATTTTCGGGAGAAAAAAAAGTGTATATAAAGAGGAACAGTACAGCGCTGTCAGCGATAGATTTACTAAACAACAGCCTTGGACCTGGAAAACACATTTAAATGCTGATGAGAAAAAGAGACAAACACTGTAAAAAAGACAAAAACTGTAAAAAAAAAGATGGTAGAAAGAAGGAAGGAAGTAAGGCAAGAATAGGTGAAAATAGTATCAAAAACTTCAAAAACAGAGACATGAGAAGAAAAAAGCGAGAAACTTGTAAAAAGTAGAACAGTATAGGATAGATTAGGTCCAAAGAAGGCGACACAAATGTCAAATTTTTGTTAGGAAAGAAAAAGAAATTCTACATAAAGAGGAACAATGTTTTGGACAACAGCCTTAAAACCATTAAACATTTTGTTAAATATCTCACGTACCCCCTACAGTCCTCCAAAGTACCCCTATGGGTACACATACCCCCATTTGAGAAACCCTGACATAGACTATACCGCTTTTGTAGAGCTACAGATGACCAACGGTCTGCACTAGGGCTGCACAATATCAGCGTTTCCCAAACACAGGTCCCACTCGGGTGCACCGGCCAGGTAAATACAATCCAAATTAAATTTTCTTTCGAAACAACGGTGTATTTCTTACAGCGCACGCAGACCAGCTGCCTCCACCCCAACTCGTGCATGACAGCGTCAACATTGCACTTGCTCAGAGAGGCTATCGTTACGTTAGCAGTAGCGTGCTGCTGCTCGTCTTGCAATGGGATTAACCGTACCAATAAAACCGTAGAAACAAGGCGGCCACGCTGCTGTGAAAGTTCCCCGAACGTCATTTATCAGTCTGGTTGTTACGCACGATAGTAAGCATGATCGTCTGCATACAGTAGGGGTGTCAAACTCAGTTTCCCAGAGGGCCACACTGGAAAGAGAGAATCACACCAAGGGCCAGACATGTAAAGTTTATTGACGTGCTTTTGTTACTGCATGTCTCTTTTTTTTTTTACATTTTGGTAGCTTTTTTCCTCATTTTTTTCCGATTTTTTTTTTTTGTGGCGTTCTCAGACATTTGTCATCTTTTTGTAAATGTGTTGCTTTTTCCGATATTTGTGTACGCTTTTTGCCTCATTTTTGTTGACATGAAGCCCTATAAAAGTCATCAAAAGAGTTTCTTAGCCATCGTAGAATTTAGCAAATTAAGCAAAACAATGATTTAACTTTTCTTTTTTTAAAACAACCTGTTTCACAGCCTGAATATGAAAACTCATTGCTTCTGGGGGAGTCTCAGAGTCGCCAAATCTGCCAAATTCTGCTTTGAATTGCAGGTAATTTCAGTTTAAAAAACAATTTCCTGGGTTTTTGGTTTGGCGCACAACTAGGAGGGCCAAAATTTATTGTGAACCCAAATTGATATACGGGCCGAAATCAAAATCTGCAACGGGCCGCATTTGGCCCGCGGGCCTTGAGTTTGACACGTGTGGCATACAGTATGAGTAGCGATGAGTCCGCGTTACCTTATTTGACAGAAATCTACACGCATAAGCCCGTTATTCCTGAAAATTTGATAAACAAAAACGTTGATTATACAGTATATACGCATGGATATTCAAATTCTAATGATTTTACTTTATTTTTTGTTAATCCCCAGTGGGTACACTCTGTTGTTATTACACACAGGCCTGAAATACACACACGCGCACACACACATGCTCCGCTCCTATACATGCACAAATGGATAGATGTCAGAGTGGGGGGGCGCGAGTGCTGGACAAGCGCCCTGACCGGTTAGTGGCTTTGCTCAAGAGCGCCTTGGCAATGCCCTGGAGGTAGGGCTGGGCGATGTGGAGAAAATCAGATATGGCGATATTCTTGTCCTAATACCTCGATGTCGATATTGTAGTGACAATTGGTGCTTTAACAAAATATCTTCACAATGAAATTTAAGATAAATGCACATCAGTGATGTGGATATAATGACTAAGTGGGTAAAGGCCAATAATAGAACAGCTACAACAGTCTGGTTAGTTCAGAACAGTACATCACTTTACTGTAATGCAGCCTTTAAAAACCAGGAGAAGACACTTATGCCATTTACGATATTACGATTTCCAAAATCTAAGACGATATATCACGATATCAATATAATATCGATATATTCCCCAGCACTTCCTGGAGGTGAACTGGCATCTCTCGGACTAGTTCCCAACCCAACTCCGTACGGAGTGAGCTACTGCCAACCCCAAACTAACTACCATTTCAACTATCGTTAAAATCACCGAGAGAGTGGCCGGGTTGGCATTAAAGGCAGAAAAACTAAGGGCCTGATTTAGTAACACTGGCGCAGTTTGCGCTGCGTCTGTTTATGCCAGTTCGGTAATAGCGCACGCTATGCTTCCACATTTTGCGTAGTATTTATCAACCCTGACACCCATCAGGCAATCAGCGTCTTTCTCCGCCCACTATACCGTAGATTGCGCTGTAGCAAAGCGCTACTGGTGCTATGATATGGCTGCAGACTGCGATATTCCCACTGCTGATGCTATGACTGTTTAAATGATCCTGATGCCGATATATTTGTTATATAGCGAGGAGTTTAACTACTGCTGGAATGGGATGTGAACGCTGAGTGGGAGACTCAATTTCATCTTTGATTTCTTCCAGTAACTCTAATATTGCACGGCTGCTTGATCTGTAACGCTAAATGATGTTGTGTTCACTGACAAAGTGTGAATCTTGTGTTAACGATATTTTCAGCCTCGCCTATGTCTTCGTCTTGCTCAGATTACTGTTTCCATTTCACCAGCGGCATAAATGTCTACGAGGAAACTCGTTTGCGGCTGGTTTAGACCTGCTTTTAAGAGGCGGAGAATTTCCCCCGCAGAATAGAGGCGCGCTCTTACTGACAGTCTTTGTAAATACCACAGAATATATAATTAGGCGCACTTGGCGCTTATCCTCCCACCTTTTCAGGTGGAGCTCCCACTTTCCCCACGACCCTCCCACGAACGCATATTGAATGCACAACTTGTCTCTTCTCGCTCATGTGGCAGACAATCTGCGATTTTACCCAAGTGCGCCCCGTTAGTAAATAGCCCGCATCGGTTACGTCCGTCTTTGCGACCAATTAGCGCCTGGAAACAGGCGCAAACGGCTTGATAAATCTAGCCCTGAGACTTTTTGGTAAATTGCTATCAATCACAGTCAAAGAGGATTTGAATTAGGGCTGTGCTCGATTGAAGAAATTCTTATGGCGCTTTTCCATTACATGGTACCTACTCGCCTCGACTCTACTCGCCTTTTTTGGTTTTCCATTACGAAAAAAAGTCCCTGGTACCTGCTAACAGGTACAATTTTTTTAATACCTGCTCAGTCGAGGTTCCAAGTGAGCTGAGGCGAGCCGAGAAGGTGACGTGAAACCCTGCAGGCTGCTGATTGGTCGGAAAGAATCGTCACTGATCACCGCATTGCTAGCGACAGACGGCATTTTTAAATAGTTTAGCCAGCGGTGGTTTTTTGCTGCCGGAGGCTCCACGCAGAGCTTTCTCTGTAGCATACAAGTGGCCTGATGGTTATACTGGTGCGCTGGTGTGTGTGTGTCGAGTCGCCGTTTGTGTGTGGGGAGTGTGTGGTAGAGCGAGGGAGAAGTGAGAGAGTGCCGGCGATTAGCTCCGCAGCGAGTAGTGACTCTAGAGTCATATAGTGAGAGAAACAAAGTGTCTCCCCTGTTCTTTCTGACCACGGTGGGAATTCTGGAGCAGGAAAAGTTAACCATCTTGTTGATTTCATGTTGTTTACGGAGAAGGAGAACCAGGAAATGAGTCGGGGGAAATGCAACGCTACCAAGCCACGCCCACGGCAGTCGCTATGACGACCAGCCACGCTGAGGCGATACTAAAATCTGCAATGGAAAAGGGACGCACAGTGCGCCGAGGCGAGGCGAGTCGAGGCGAGTCGAGGCCTCTGGTGATTCCCACCCCTATCGACCAATCGACCACTTTTAATTCTTGTGATTACCAGAGATGTGATCGTACGTTTCTTGGAAATCAGTCATTCAGCGTGAAAAAAAGCAGCAAACATGACTAATGGACTAAAGAGATCTAACTTGACTAAGACCGATTAGTCCACTGATCGACTAAGAGGGAGCAGCCCTAATCTGAATTGCATCTTGAATCTCAGGGCTAGATTTATCAAGCCGTTTGCGCCTGTTTCCAGGCGCTAATTGGTCGCAAAGACGGACGTAACCGATGCGGGCTGTTTACAAACAGGGCGCACTTGGGTAAAATCACAGATTGTCTGCCACATGAGCAAGAAGAGACAAGTTGCGCTTTCAATATGCGTTCGTGGGAGGGTCATGGGGAAAGTGGGAGTTCCACCCAAAAAGGTGGGAGGATAAGCGCAAAGTGCGCCTAATTATATATTCTGTGGTATTTACAAAGACTGTCAGTAGGAGCGCGCCTCTATTCTGCGGGGGAAATTCTCCGCTTCTTTAAAGCAGGTCTAAACCAGCCGCAGTCGAGTTTCCTCGTAGAGCTTTATGCCGCTGGTGAAATGGCAACAGTAATCTGAGCAAGACGAAGACATAGGCGAGGCTGAAAATATTTTTAACACCAGAATCACACTTTGTCAGTGAACACAACATCATTTAGCGTTACAGATCAAGCAGCCGTGCAATATTAGAGTTACTGGAAGAAATCAAAGATGAAATTGAATCTCCAACTCAGCGTTCACATCCCATTCCAGCAGTTGTTAAACTCCTCGCTACATTACAAATATTGGCATCAGGATCATTTAAACAGTCATAGCATCAGCTGTGGGAATATCGCAGTCTGCACCCAGCCGTATCATAACACAAGTACCGCTTTGCTACAGCGCAATTTACGGTATAGTGGGCGGAGAAAGACGCTGATGGGTGTCAGGGTTGATAAATACTACGCAAAATGTGGAAGCATAGCGTGCGCTATTACCGAACTTGCATAAACAGACGCAGCACAAACTGCGCCAGTGTTAGTAAATCAGGCCCTTAGTTCTTTGGTTGCCGACTGAAAGGTACTTTAAAGGTACTTTATTTGTCACATACACGTAGCGAAATTCATTCTCTGTTTATTTAACCCATCCCTCAAGGGAGCAGTGGGCAGCCAATGACAGCGCCCGGGGACCAACTCCAGATCTCAACCAGTGCCTTGATCAAGGGCACTGCCTGGAGAACCTAGTACATGTTTTTGATGGTGGGGGAAACCGGATTACCCGGAGGAAACCCACGCAAACGTGGGGAGAACATGCAAACTCCACACAGAGAGGCCCCGGGAAGACCTGGATTCGAACACAGAACCTTCTTGCTGTGAGGCCACAGCGCTAACCACTGGGCCACCATGCTGCCGCCAACCTCTTTGGGGTGCACCAGAAATTCCTCTGTGCAGGAAAACCCCACCTGACATCCGAGGGCGGTCGTGACATCACTGTGGGACACCCGATCGCCCCCCCCCCAGCAGCAAGGGCTCTTCTCTTTTGTCACCGGACACCAACGAGTGACTGTGACCGCGGGCTCTGACATCAGAAGCTCCACACAGAAGACAAACACTAAAACTGGATCATTTGTGCCGAGTAGCATTCAGTTACTGAACAGATCAGACACAGGCACGCAGACATTTTATAATGTGCACTATTGGTTATTTATTCAGTTATGTATTGATTCATCTTAAAGGTATTGTGGAGGATTTTTCCGAATTTTAGAAAAGAACCGCCCTCTGTACTTTTTGAAAAAATGCACATGCGCAACCCTCTGCCTGCTCCCGAGAGGGAACGCCTATTAAACGTGTGCACCAGAGTGCACTGTTTACAAGTTGCTGTCGGCATGGCTCATACAAGCCTACTTTCCAAAAGAAGATTTGCGCTTTTTCACAAATTGAGATGTTTACCGTGTGTGCGCGGTGCGTGACTTGTGCCAGGGCTAGCATCGCTAATCATAGCTTACATCAACTTTTAGTAGCAGTGATTATAAATGGATTTCTCCAAATAGCCAAACTTTACCTGTGGAGTAGAAACTTCACGACCGAGGCATCAGTGGGAAGCCCAACCTGTGCTTTTAGCGCACGCCAGCGTGTGAAATATTGCTTATTAATATATGGTGCTTTTGCAGGATTAATTGTGGAGAAACTCAGTTTTACAGATGGTTAATTAACTACATTTATATTGTGCTTTTCTAGTCTTAACCACCTCTCAAAGAGCACAGCTCTGTCAATTAAATCAACTAATCCATTAGTCGACTAAATCCTATAAGTGGTAGTCGACTAAGAAGTTCTTTAGTCGAGAACAGACCTAAAACTAAGTGTTTGGAGAGGGCAAGTATAGGCGCTTTGAGACACAGCGTTAGTCTCCATTTGTCCTATCTAGGGCTGGGTATCGTTCAGAATCTTTCGATCCGATGCCAATTTCGATACCTCAGTTTCGATACCGATTCCTAACGATACTTTTTTCGATACCATGCATAGCCTATGTTTTAAAATTAATTTCAACATCAAACAAAATACATTAAACACAAAGCTTTTATTTTCCACCTTAATTGTGAATGAAAACAGTTATCAAAATTAAAAAAATTCTGGTAAAACTGCTCATTCAGAGTAACATTAATAAAAGTGCCTTGCCTTACAAGCTCAGCCTGTCAGTCAGTCATCAGGGCAGAGAACAACCACCGTTGTGGCTGTTTAACGTCAACAGCACCGCGACCCCTTTCGGCTCGCCATTAATATCACATCGCAGCAAACGCTGTCTACGTGAAGTTTTAAAAACTGTAACTACACTTGAAACCAACCGTGAATCTCTGTGACTTCAACAAAACTGCAGACAGTTTACTCCGTCCGCACCTCTCCGTGTGTCGGTGTGTGTGTGTGTGTGTCGGTAAGCTTGCGCTTACGCGCTCAGATGCTTTTGGAACCGAAATTTGGCACTGAAAGATAAAGAATTTTTCGATACTCATAGGATTGTAGTATTGTTGTGGCTGCTTGTCTAGTAGGCCTAAGAGGAAGTGTAACGTCAACAGCACCGCGATCGCGTTCGGCTCGCCATTAATATCATATCTCAGCGAAAGCTGCGTGAAGTTTTAAAAAACTGTTACCACACTTGAGACACTGTGACTCTCTGTGACTTCAACAACACTGCAGACCGTTTACTCCGTCCGCACCTCTCCGTGTGTGTGTGCGTGTGCGTGTGTCGGATGGAGCTCCGATCTGTGTCAATATGCAGAGAGGACAGATAAGCTTTCGCGCTCAGATGCTTTTGGAACCGAAATTTGGTACCGAAAGATAAAGAATTTTTCGATACTCATAGGATTGGAGTATTTTTTTCGATACCATAAAAGTATCGACGTTCGGTACCCAGCCCTAGTCCTATCACGATATTACCGCATCCGAAATTGACGAAGATGCATTTTTCCACAGGTCAAAGTCCGGTTTCGACGTGTGAAC
>CM046797.1:32719292-32724292 GCA_025617405.1 Perca schrenkii
AGACACACACACACAGAGACACACACAGAGACACATATACACACACACAGACATACACACACGCACACACCGACACACGCACACAAACACACACACGGAGACACATACACACACACATATACACACACACAGACATACACACACGCACACACACAGACACGCACACAAACACACACACACGGAGACACATACACACACACACTAACACAGAGACACAGACACACACACACACACACACAGAGACACATACACACACACAGAGACACACACACACACACACACACAGAGACACACAGACACACACACACAAACACACACACACAGAGACACACACACACACACACACACACACACAGAGACACACACACACACACACACGCACAGAGACACACACACACACACATACACAGACACACACACACATGCACACACACACACACACACACAGACATGCACACACACACACACACACATGCACACACACACACACACACACACACACACAGACATGCACACAGACATGCACACACACACACACACAGACACAGCAAAACACATACCCATTAGTTTTGATCGAGGACTTCTATGTCGGTCATATAACGAGACATAACGTGTGTGTGTGTGTGTGTGTGTGTGTGTGTGTGTGTGTGTGTGTGTGTGATTTACAGTAACCGGTGTGAATGTGTTTTTCTTCTCATTTCCTTTCCTTGTTATTCCCTTGAATTGTCCATCTCTTCTTATCAGTCTTTCTCTTAAGTTAAACCCTCACTTCCTCCGTCTTTTCTGGGTCTTTCTGCGCGTGGCGTGTGTGTAGTTTGTGTCTCTCGTTTCATCATGAAGATGAAGATGAAGATTAACCAGAGCAAAAAGGTTTAACACTTCTGTTCTCACGGTTTCTGTTATGCACTGGGGGGGGACTCTGGTGTGTGTGTGTGTGTGTGGTGTGTGTGTGTGTGTGTGTAATGAAGCCTGTCATTACTGTACTGCAGGGAGGAGTCTGACCTTTTCCTGCACAAACCAGAGGATGCAGCTACAACAAACACACACAGAGACACACACACACACACACAGTCACACACACACACACACACACACACACACACACACACACACACACACACACACAGTCACAAACACACACACACACACAGAGTTTATACTTAATTTAGAGACCTGACTGAACATCTCAGCCAATCAAAATGCTTCAAATTACTGATAAAGAGACACCCAGACACACACACACACACACACACATTGACGCACACACAGACACACACTCACACACACACACACACACACACTCACACACAGAGACACACAGACACACACAAACACAGAAACACACACACACACACACACACACACACACACAAACACACAAACAGACTCCCTCCCTCCCTTCCTCTCTCCCTGATGACAGAGCTGTGTGTTAATGATTAGGCAGGAATACCTCCCTCCCTCCCTTCCTCCTTCCCTCCCTTCCTCCCTCCCTCCCTCCCTTCCTCCTTCCCTCCCTTACTCCCTCTCTCCCTCCCTTCCTCCTTCCCTCCCTTACTCCCTCCCTCCTTCCTCCCTTGCTTCCTCTCTTACTCCCTCCCTCCCTTCCTCCTTCTTCCCTTCCTCCCTCATTCCTCCCTTGCTCCCTCTCTTACTCCCTCCCTCCTTCCTCCCTTGCTCCCTCTCTTACTCCCTCCATCCCTTCCTCCTTCCTCCCTTCCTCTCTTCCTTCCTCCCTTCCTTCCTCCCTCCCTCCTTCCTCCTCCCTCCCTCCCTCTCTCTTCCTCCCTCCTCTTCCTCCCTCCCTCCTCTCTTCCTCCTCCCTCC
Organism: Perca schrenkii; assembly: GCA_025617405.1. NCBI lineage: Eukaryota > Metazoa > Chordata > Actinopteri > Perciformes > Percidae > Perca > Perca schrenkii. The sequence goes on from CM046797.1 coordinate 32,721,117, forward strand.
CTCCCTCCCTCCTTCCTCCTCCCTCCCTCCTCCCTCCTTCCTCCCTCCTTCCTCCCTCCCTCCTCTCTTCCTCCCTCTCTTCCTCCCTCCCTTACTCCCCCTCCCTCCTTCCTTCCTCTCTTACTCCCTCCCTGATGACAGAGCTGTGTGTTAATGATTAGGCAGGAAGACCTCCCTCCCTTACTCCCTCCTTCCTCCTCCCTCCCTCCCTTCCTCCCTCCCTCCCTTCCTTCCTCCTCCCTCCCTTCCTTCCTCCTCCCTCTCTTCCTCCCTCCCTCCCTCCCTCCCTCTCTTCCTCCCTCCCTCCCTCCCTTCCTCCCTCCCTCCCTCCCTGATGACAGAGCTGTGTGTTAATGAGTAGGCAGGAAGACATTCTTGTGTCTCAGCTCCTCCACTTTCCTGCCCTTGGCTGGACTCTTTGTTGAACTACAAGTGTTTGTAGTTGGACTACAAGTGTTTTTAGTTCAACTACAAGTGTTTGTAGTTCAACTACAAGTGTTTGTAGTCCACATGTTGTCTCTGTGCGCTCCATCTGCCTCCATTATAACACCGTGAACGTTGATTACACCGGCGTACAGGTCACATGACCTCAGGCCTCTACCATCATATGTACACACACATTCACAAGCAACCTGACAGATGTGCCCTCTTCTTCTGCCTGTGTGTGTGTGTGTGTCTGTGCGTGCGTGGTTGTGTATGTGTGTGTGTATGTCTGTCTGTTTTTGTGTGTGTCTGTGCGTATGTGTGCGTGCGTATGTGTGTGTCTATGTCTCTGTCTGTTTGTGTGTGTCTGTGTGTGTGTCTATGCGTGTATGTGTGTGTCTGTCTCTCTGTGTGTGTGTGTGTGTATGTGTGCGTATGTGTGTGTGCGTGTGTCTATGTCTGTGTCTGTTTGTATGTGTCTGTGTGTGTCTGTTTGTGTATGTCTGTGTGTGTGTCTATGTCTCTGTTTGTGTGTGTGTGTGTGTGTGTCTATGTCTCTGTGTGTGTGTGTGTGTGTGTGTGTGTGTGTGTGTCTCTGTGTGTGTGTGTGTGTGTCTATGTCTTTGTGTGTGTGTGTGTGTGCGCGCGTATGTGTGTGCGTGTGTCTATGTCTGTGTCTGTTTGTATGTGTCTGTGTGTGTCTGTTTGTGTGTGTTTGTGTGTGTCTATGCGTGTGTGCGTGTATGTGTGTGTCTATGTCTCTGTTTGTGTCTGTGTGTGTCTATGTGTCTGTTTGTGTGTGTGTGTGCGTGCGTATGTGTGTGTGCGTGTGTCTATGTCTGTGTCTGTTTGTGTGTGTCTGTGTGTGTCTATGCGTGTGTGTGTGTGTGTCTATGTCTCTGTTTGTGTGTGTGTGTGTCTATCCGTGTGTGTGTGTGTCTATGTCTCTGTTTGTGTGTGTGTGTGTCTATCCGTGTGTGTGTGTGTCTATGTCTCTGTTTGTGTGTGTGTGTCTATGTCTCTGTTTGTGTGTGTTTGTGCGTGCGTATGTGTGTGTGCGTGTGTCTATGTCTGTGTCTGTTTGTGTGTGTCTGTGTGAGTCTATGCGTGTGTGTGTGTATGTGTGTGTCTATGTCTCTGTTTGTGTGTGTGTGTGTGTGTGTGTGTGTGTGTCTGTGTGCGGATCTCTTTAACCTCTAAAATAACAGTTGACATCATAACAGGGCAATCACTGCAGCAACGTCATGAAAACCACTCATACTGCACTATGTTGGACACACACACACACACTCACACTCACACACACACACACACACACACACACACACACACAGTCAGACTGCTGCTGTTTGCTTAGAGGATGAAAGCAGGACTGACTGAGCTCTTTGTTTCTCCACGGCGTTGTTTTAAATAGCCCTTCCAGTGACTGCGTGTCCCATGATGCAACGCTGCCTGTGCAGCGACTGAATATGAAATGCGCAGTCCCTTGTTATGCTACGTTTACACGTGGCCGGCTATTTTCATAACATTTTCATAACATTTTCGGACATTTCAACCTCTCCGTTTTAAAAAATAACATTGTGCACAGTGGAGGGACACACATGAGAGGGACATTTTGAGTGTCAAACACCAAATTTTTTTTGTTATCATACTGTCATGCTTTTGTCGGGGAGGTAATACTACTACTAATAATCAGGGCCAGGGGTGAGTGTCTGACTGTTCAGATGCACCAATCAGGGCCAGGGGTGAGTGTCTAACTGTTCAGATGCACCAATCAGGGCCAGGGGGGTGTCTAACTGTTCGAGATGCACCAATCAGGGCCAGGGAGGTGTCTAACTGTTCAGATGCACCAATCAGGGCCAATGGGAGGTGTCTAACTGTTCAGATGCACCAATCAGGGCCAATGGGAGGTGTCTAACTGTTCAGATGCACCAATCAGGGCCAATGGGAGGTGTTTAACTGTTCAGATGCACCAATCAGGGCCAATGGGAGGTGTCTAACTGTTCAGATGCACCAATCAGGGCCAATGGGAGGTGTCTAACTGTTCAGATGCACCAATCAGGGCCAATGGGAGGTGTCTAACTGTTCAGATGCACCAATCAGGGCCAGGGTGAGTGTCTAACTGCGTGTCCATCACTGCTCATGCACACATGTTTATTCTCCCTTGTGGGGGGAGGGGCTTAGGTCACATTTTGTGGCTAAATCCTGGATCTTCCCAATCCTACCTACAGCACCTTTTAAATGAGGATGTTTTCCCCGCTGCGTCCTGTACTAAAATCTTCACCTCTGATCTTTTCTGATTTATTTTTACTTCTAAAAACCATGTTTTAGCTCCAGCAGACGTAGCTCTGCTAGCCGGACCGTGAGTTGACTAGTTTCTCCCTTGCTGTTGTCCGTGCAGACCTCTCAAAGAACCGACTGGCCGATGTCCCCGCTGAGGTCTGCCACCTGGTCGCCTTGGAGACGCTAAACCTGTATCACAACTGCATCAGGACCATCCCGGAGAGCATCATCGGCATGCAGTCACTCACCTCCCTAAATCTCAGGTATATACACACACAGAGACACACACACAGTCACAAACGCAAAAACACACACACACACACACACGCCCATACTCACACACACACACACACGCACACACACACACAGAGACACACACACAGTCACACACGCAAAAACACACACACGCGCATACTCACACACACACACACGCACACACACACACAGAGACACACACACAGTCACAAACG
>CM046797.1:32729292-32739292 GCA_025617405.1 Perca schrenkii
TATGAAATCATTAATTACAAAAACTCAGAAGAATTACTTATTTTCTTAATTCTTTATAGTACTGAGAACTTGTCAAAAATGTTAAGGATGTTCAAGGAATGAATTAGTTTTAATATAATTCACGGTCGCACCACGATCCTCCTACATCATCGACCCGTAGCATCCACCCTACCACCTTAACTAACACATTTTCTGCCGGAAACCCTGGTTAACCGTTATCTTGTCCTTATGTTTTCACAGGTTTTTTTATATTAGAAATATGAGATGTCCAAAAAAGTGCCTAAAATGTCAGAAAAAGCTATCAAAATTTTGAAAAAAGTGGCCAAAACGTTGAAAACCCCCCACTAAAACGTAAAAAAAATATATACATATTCGAAGAAAGGAACAAAAACGTTGAGATAGGGACATCACAAGGGTTAAACTAGTCTGGGCTTCTTATCTATTCGTCTTAGGACTAACTTGTCTCCCAGAACTAATAAATCTAGAAAACCGTTGATATGACCTGTTTGTATGACCGCTGGCAGCCGAGCCCTCTCTGAGTGAGTTTGTGATGTGTGTGTTGCAGCCGAGCCCTCTCTGAGTGAGTTTGTGATGTGTGTGTGTGTTGCAGCCGAGCCCTCTCTGAGTGAGTTTGTGATGTGTGTGTGTGTTGCAGCCGAGCCCTCTCTGAGTGAGTTTGTGATGTGTGTGTTGCAGCCGAGCCCTCTCTGAGTGAGTTTGTGATGTGTGTGTGTGTTGCAGCCGAGCCCTCTCTGAGTGAGTTTGTGATGTGTGTGTTGCAGCCGAGCCCTCTCTGAGTGAGTTTGTGATGTGATGTGTGTGTTGCAGCCGAGCCCTCTCTGAGTGAGTTTGTGATGTGTGTGTTGCAGCCGAGCCCTCTCTGAGTGAGTTTGTGATGTGTGTGTTGCAGCCGAGCCCTCTCTGAGTGAGTTTGTGATGTGTGTGTGTGTTGCAGCCGAGCCCTCTCTGAGTGAGTTTGTGATGTGTGTGTGTGTTGCAGCCGAGCCCTCTCTGAGTGAGTTTGTGATGTGTGTGTTGCAGCCGAGCCCTCTCTGAGTGAGTTTGTGATGTGTGTGTGTGTTGCAGCCGAGCCCTCTCTGAGTGAGTTTGTGATGTGTGTGTGTGTTGCAGCCGAGCCCTCTCTGAGTGAGTTTGTGATGTGATGTGTGTTGCAGCCGAGCCCTCTCTGAGTGAGTTTGTGATGTGTGTGTTGCAGCCGAGCCCTCTCTGAGTGAGTTTGTGACGTGTGTGTGTCTGTGTGTGTGTTGCAGTCGGAACCAGCTGGGCTCTCTGCCGGCCTGCCTGTGTGGTTTACCGCTCCGAGTCCTCAACGCCAGCAACAACAAGCTGGTCAGCCTGCCGGAGACCATCGGACAGCTGCACCGCCTCATGGAGCTGGTAACACTCCCTCTACTCTCTCTCTGTGTGTGTGTGTGTGTGTGTGTGTCTGTCTGTGTGTGTGTATCTGTCTCTCTGTGTCTCTGTGTGTGTGTGTGTGTTTGTGTGTGTGTGTGTGTGTGTGTGTGTGTCTGTGTGTGTGTGTATCTGTCTCTCTGTGTCTCTGTGTGTCTGTGTTTGTCTGTATTTTTGTTGTCTGTCTCTGCGTGTATGTGTGTTTGTGTGTGTGTGTTTTTGTGTGTATCTGTGTCTCTGTGTCTCTCTGCATATGTGTGTGTGTGTGTGTGTGTGTGTGTGTGTGTGTGTGTGTGTGTGTGTGTGTGTGCGTGCGTCTCTGTGTGTGTCTGTTTTATTGTCTCCGTGTCTGTCTGTGCATATGTTTGTTTGTGTGTGTATGCGTGTGTGTGTATGTATGTGTGTGTCTCTGTGTCTGTGAGTGTGTGTGTTTTTGTTGTCTGTCTATGCATATGTGTGTGTGTGTGGGTGGGTGTGTGCATGTGTCTCTATGTGTCTGTCTCTGTGTTTTTGTGTCTACCTATGCATATGTGTGTTTCTGTGTTTTTGTGTGTCTGTGTTTTTGTGTCCGTGTCTGTGTGTTTTTCTGTGTGTGTGTGTGTGTCTGTGTGTGTTATATATGTGTGTAATGTGTGCCATTCCTAGACCGTAAGTCTATCTAATAGTCACAAGAATCATATTTGACGTTGAGCTATATATATATTATAACCCTATAATAATAGGGTGTAATGAAATGCATTCGGCCCCTGTGATGGTGAGCTGTGTTCTCTGTGTCGTCATCGTTCTCTCCCTGCAGGACATCAGCTGTAACGAGATCACGGCTCTCCCTCGCCACATCGGCCGACTCAAAGCGCTGCGGGAGCTCAACGTCCGCAGAAACCTTCTCTGCGTCCTGCCAGAAGGTGAGTGAGCGCGTGACGGAGGTTAAAATTTAGCCCAAACGTAATCCTTTTACCTGGGACGCCTTGTGGGGAAGGATGGAGGCAGCGATAAAGACTACGTACAAGAAAAGGGAAGGGCTAGTGCTCGATTGAAGAAATTCTTAGTCAACTAACACTCATTCAACTGTATCGACCAATCGATTAGTTGATTTAATCGACAGATCTGTAAATCTGTTTCTCCACAAAGAGTCGTGCTAAAAGCACCACTTTAATTCTTGTGTTTACCAGAGATGTGCTCGTACGTTTCTTGGAAATAAGTCATTCAGCATGAAAAAAGCATCAAACATGACTAATGGACTAAAGAGATCTAAGTTGACTAACACCAAAACCACCGATTAGTCGACTAATCCACTAAGAGGGAGCAGCCCTAGCAAGATCACCCTTCTTACTATATATATATATATATATATATATATATATATACAGTACAGGCCAAAAGTTTGGACCCACCTTCTCATTCAATGCGTTTCTTTATTTTCATGACTATTTACATTGTAGATTCTCACTGAAGGCATAAAAACTATGAATGAACACATATGGAATTATGTACTTAACAAAAAAGTGTGAAATAACTGAAAACATGTCTTATATTTTAGATTCTTCAAAGTAGCCACCCTTTGCTTTTTTTGATAACTCTGCAAACCCTTGGGGTTCTCTCAATGAACTTCATGAGGTAGTCACCTGAAATGGTTTTACCTTCACAGGTGTGCTTTGTCAGGGTTCATTAGTGGAATTATTTCCCTTATTAATAAAAAAGCAAAGGGTGGCTACTTTGAAGAATCTAAAATATAAGACATGTTTTCAGTTATTTCACACTTTTTTGTTAAGTACATAATTCCATATGTGTTCATTCATAGTTTTGATGCTTTCAGTGAGAATCTACAATGTAAATAGTCATGAAAATAAAAAGGAAACGCATTGAATGAGAAGGTGTGTCCTAACTTTTGGCCTGTACTGTACATACAACGGAAAGTGCTGCTCTATGGTGCAAACATACAAACACTGGTGAAGAGGTTAAAACTAGAGTAAGAAGGCAATCTGAGACACCGCTATTACTTTCATTTGGTTGTTATAGAGAAGCCGAGCGTGGCTCCAATAATGGTGCATTACGAGACCACAGAGTCCTCTGTGTGCACTGCCACACCCATCCCAGTCCCCAAAATATACTTCACCCTCAGTTTTGAGAAAAAAAACCCTCCAGTCCCCAAAATAGCGTCTGTGACACCGAGGACAGGGGACACCGCCCAGTCTGGCTGTGGGTCCGCTGATAGGCCGAGGCTGGTGGAGACTGGCTGTTAAAATCACCAGACCGACTGGAGAAAAGAAACGTCCCTTTTGAGCCTTATAATGGTTGTCTCTGGTCTCAGTGTGTGGTAGAAGGGTCTGTCGAGCATCCCAAGTAATATTAGAACATGATAGTGTAGGCTTGCTCGGTTCTTTCAGGGAATATTTGTAAAGATATACAAATAATGTGTTTCAGGGCTCATATGATTTGAAAAATGCAAATTCCAGGCCTGGAAAAGGTTTTGGAAACATAAAAAGACCCAGAAAGTTTTGGAAATGGAAAAGTCGTCATGGAATTTTTTTTAACACAGCGTAATAATATGTGATTAATAAATGTATTTTCACGTTGTCTTAACCTCAGCGTTGTATTCGGGGAGCGATATTATGAATCCCACTATGAACCAAATATATTATCATTCATTTATAGTTAAACCTCTGATGGTAAACTTTTACACTGAGTAGTATTCTTATTGCAGAATGTCGACTGACATTTTCAGGAACGCATAGTCATGGAAAAGTCATGGAAAAGTCATGGAAAAGTCATGGAAAAAGTCATGAAAAAAGTAATGAAAAAAGTAATGGAAAAGTAATGAAAAAGTCATGGAAAAGTCATGAAAAAGTCATGAAAAAGTCATGGAAAACTCATGAAAAGTCATGGAAAAGTCATGAAAAAGTAAAGAAAAAGTAATGGAAAAAGTCATGGAAAAGTAATGAAAAAGTCATGGAAAAGTCATGAAAAAGTCATGGAAAAGTAATGAAAAAGTAAAGAAAAAGTAATGGAAAAAGTCATGAAAAAGTAATGGAAAAGTAATGAAAAAGTCATGGAAAAGTCATGAAAAAGTCATGAAAAAGTAATGAAAAAAGTAATGAAAAAAGTAATGGAAAAAGTCATGAAAAAGTAATGGAAAAGTAATGAAAAAGTCATGGAAAAAGTCATGAAAAAGTAATGAAAAAAGTAATGGAAAAGTCATGGAAAAGTCATGAAAAAGTCATGGAAAAGTCATGAAAAAGTCATGGAAAAAGTCATGGAAAAGTCATGAAAAAGTAAAGAAAAAGTCATGGAAAAGTCATGAAAAAGTAATGGAAAAAGTCATGAAAAAAGTCATGAAAAAGTCATGGAAAAGTCATGGAAAAGTAATGAAAAAGTCATGGAAAAGTCATGAAAAAGTCATGGAAAAGTCATGAAAAAGTAAAGAAAAAGTAATGGAAAAAGTCATGAAAAAGTCATGGAAAAGCAATGAAAAAGTCATGGAAAAGTCATGAAAAAGTCATGAAAAAGTAATGGAAAAGTCATGGAAAAGTCATGAAAAAGTCATGGAAAAGTCATGAAAAAGTCATGGAAAAGTCATGAAAAAGTCATGGAAAAGTCATGAAAAAGTAATGGAAAAAGTAATGGAAAAGTCATGAAAAAGTAATGGAAAAAGTCATGGAAAAGTCATGAAAAAGTAAAGAAAAAGTCATGGAAAAGTCATGAAAAAGTAATGGAAAAAGTAATGAAAAAAGTCATGGAAAAGTCATGAAAAAGTAATGGAAAAGTCATGAAAAAGTAATGGAAAAAGTAATGAAAAAAGTCATGGAAAATTCATGGAAAAGTAATGAAAAAGTCATGGAAAAGTCATGAAAAAGTCATGGAAAAGTCATGAAAAAGTAAAGAAAAAGTAATGGAAAAAGTCATGAAAAAGTAATGGAAAAGTCATGGAAAAGTCATGAAAAAGTCATGAAAAAGTCATGAAAAAGTAATGGAAAAAGTCATGGAAAAGTCATGAAAAAGTCATGGAAAAAGTCATGGAAAAGTCATGAAAAAGTCATGGAAAAGTCATGAAAAAGTCATGAAAAAGTCATGGAAAAGTCATGAAAAAGTCATGAAAAAGTCATGGAAAAAGTCATGAAAAAGTCATGGAAAAAGTCATGGAAAAAGTCATGGGAAAAAGTCATGGAAAAGTCATGAAAAAGTCATGGAAAAAGTCATGAAAAAAGTCATGAAAAAGTCATGGAAAAGTCATGGAAAAGTAATGAAAAAGTCATGGAAAAGTCATGAAAAAGTCATGGAAAAGTCATGAAAAAGTAAAGAAAAAGTAATGGAAAAAGTCATGAAAAAGTCATGGAAAAGTAATGAAAAAGTCATGGAAAAGTCATGAAAAAGTCATGAAAAAGTCATGGAAAAAGTCATGGAAAAGTCATGAAAAAGTCATGGAAAAGTCATGAAAAAGTAATGGAAAAAGTCATGGAAAAGTCATGAAAAAGTCATGGAAAAGTCATGAAAAAGTCATGGAAAAAGTCATGGAAAAGTCAAGAAAAAGTCATGGGAAAAAGTCATGGAAAAGTCAAGAAAAAGTCATGAAAAAGTCATGGAAAAGTCAAGAAAAAGTAATGGAAAAAGTCATGAAAAAGTCATGGAAAAGTCATGAAAAAGTAATGGAAAAGTCATGAAAAAGTAATGGAAAAAGTAATGAAAAAAGTCATGGAAAATTCATGGAAAAGTAATGAAAAAGTCATGGAAAAGTCATGAAAAAGTAATGGAAAAGTCATGAAAAAGTAAAGAAAAAGTAATGGAAAAAGTCATGAAAAAGTAATGGAAAAGTCATGGAAAAGTCATGAAAAAGTCATGAAAAAGTCATGAAAAAGTAATGGAAAAAGTAATGGAAAAGTCATGAAAAAGTAATGGAAAAAGTCATGGAAAAGTCATGAAAAAGTAATGGAAAAAGTCATGGAAAAGTCATGAAAAAGTCATGGAAAAGTCATGAAAAAGTAATGGAAAAAGTCATGGAAAAGTCATGAAAAAGTAATGGAAAAAGTCATGGAAAAGTCATGAAAAAAGTAAAGAAAAGTCATGGAAAAGTCATGAAAAAGTAATGGAAAAAGTAATGAAAAAAGTCATGGAAAAGTAATGGAAAATTCATGAAAAAGTAATGGAAAAGTCATGAAAAAGTAATGAAAAAAGTCATGGAAAAGTCATGGAAAAGTAATGGAAGAAGTAATTAAAAAGTCATGGAAAAGTAAAGAAAAAGTCATGAAAAAGTAAAGAAAAAGTAATGGAAAAGGTAATTAAAAAGTCATGGAAAAGTAAAGAAAAAGTAAAGAAAAAGTCATGGAAAAGTCATGAAAAAGTCATGAAAAAGTATTGGTTAAAATGCGTATGAACCCTAAATAAATAAAGAATCTTCCTCCTTATGTCTCTCCCCCTTTCATGTCTATCTACTTTCAAAAATAAAGGGAAAAGCCCCAAAAAATAATCTTAAAATGTCTGTGATTGGCTGTTTAACATTACACTTCGTAGAGACATGCAGGAAAAAACTCTGTTACACAGAGACGACTCACGTTTTTAGCAAAACAATACTTTTTTTTTCAGATACATTTTAATACCCTTAAATACCCTGTTTTTAAAGCGATTGTATTAATTGGTCAAAATTCTAAGGTTTGTAGCACATATTTATATTTACAATGTATGCCGAATGTATGACATTCAGCATTGATTCGATGCGATAGGAAACTACTTTGTTTAGGCCGTGTGCAAATAAATCATGAACTTGCACTTTTGTCGGCTCACTTTTACTCACAACATGCTAACCGGCAACATAGGATTCCATTCACTACGCTAAGCTAACTAGCGGCGGCGCTGCATGCACAAAAAATGCGTTGGCCCACCAATCTACAGCCAGGGGAGACCGTGATAAGCACTATTTCAACAAACGGTGGCGTAGCCCTTTAACCTGACAACTCCAGATGGATCGCTTCGCATTTGCTCGGCATATCCATCTAGGAACTTTCCGTTGGAGAACTTTTGGGAAGGGGAGCGAAAATCCTGGTTAGCTGATTGGATAAACCATCCGTCTATCACCACCTATAGTTGGTGATAGATGGGCCAAATCAACCAATCAGATCAAACTCTTGCCGAAACCAAAGTCGGGAAAAGAACCGTTCTCCAGTGCCGTTCTTTTGCTCTTCTTTCAATGAAGGAATACTTTCTAATTCGGATAAAACTCGCTGCGATAGCTACGCTCATCTCATCCGGGGAAGCCGCCACGTTGTTTAGACTGAACAGTCGCTTCTCGTTGCGTCACACCTAAACCTCAAAACCAACGCTGATTGGTCGGTCATTTGGCGAACGGCTCAAAATTCTTATCTGAAGTCTCTTTTATATAGACCTTAGTGGTCCCCTAATACTGTATCTGAAGTCTCTTTTATATAGACCTTAGTGGTCCCCTAATACTGTATCTGAAGTCTCTTTTATATAGACCTTAGTGGTCCCCCTAATACTGTATCTGAAGTCTCTTTTATATAGACCTTAGTGGTCCCTCTAATACTGTATCTGAAGTCTCTTTTATATAGACCTTAGTGGTCCCCTAATACTGTATCTGAAGTCTCTTTTATATAGACCTTAGTGGTCCCCTAATACTGTATCTGAAGTCTCTTTTATATAGACCTTAGTGGTCCCCTAATACTGTATCTGAAGTCTCTTTATATAGACCTTAGTGGTCCTCTAATACTGTATCTGAAGTATCTTTATATAGACCTTAGTGGTCCTCTAATACTGTATCTGAAGTCTCTTTTATATAGACCTTAGTGGTCCCCTAATACTGTATCTGAAGTCTCTTTTATATAGGCCTTAGTGGTCCTCTAATACTGTATCTGAAGTCTCTTTATATAGACCTTAGTGGTCCTCTAATACTGTATCTGAAGTCTCTTTTATATAGACCTTAGTGGTCCTCTAATACTGTATCTGAAGTCTCTTTTATATAGACCTTAGTGGTCCCCTAATACTGTATCTGAAGTCTCTTTTATATAGACCTTAGTGGTCCCCTAATACTGTATCTGAAGTCTCTTTTATATAGACCTTAGTGGTCCTCTAATACTGTATCTGAAGTCTCTTTTATATAGACCTTAGTGGTCCCCCTAATACTGTATCTGAAGTCTCTTTTATATAGACCTTAGTGGTCCCCCTAATACTGTATCTGAAGTCTCTTTTATATAGACCTTAGTGGTCCCCTAATACTGTATCTGAAGTCTCTTTTATATAGACCTTAGTGGTCCCCTAATACTGTATCTGAAGTCTCTTTTATATAGACCTTAGTGGTCCCCTAATACTGTATCTGAAGTCTCTTTTATATAGACCTTAGTGGTCCCTCTAATACTGTATCTGAAGTCTCTTTTATATAGACCTTAGTGGTCCCCTAATACTGTATCTGAAGTCTCTTTTTATATAGACCTTAGTGGTCCCTCTAATACTGTATCTGAAGTCTCTTTTATATAGACCTTAGTGGTCCCCTAATACTGTATCTGAAGTCTCTTTTATATAGACCTTAGTGGTCCCCTAATACTGTATCTGAAGTCTCTTTTATATAGACCTTAGTGGTCCCCTAATACTGTATCTGAAGTCTCTTTTATATAGACCTTAGTGGTCCTCTAATACTGTATCTGAAGTCTCTTTTATATAGACCTTAGTGGTCCTCTAATACTGTATCTGAAGTCTCTTTTATATAGACCTTAGTGGTCCCCTAATACTGTATCTGAAGTCTCTTTTATATAGACCTTAGTGGTCCCCTAATACTGTATCTGAAGTCTCTTTTATATAGACCTTAGTGGTCCCCTAATACTGTATCTGAAGTCTCTTTTATATAGACCTTAGTGGTCCCCTAATACTGTATCTGAAGTCTCTTTTATATAGACCTTAGTGGTCCCCTAATACTGTATCTGAAGTCTCTTTTATATAGACCTTAGTGGTCCCCTAATACTGTATCTGAAGTCTCTTTTATATAGACCTTAGTGGTCCCTCTAATACTGTATCTGAAGTCTCTTTTATATAGACCTTAGTGGTCCCCTAATACTGTATCTGAAGTCTCTTTTATATAGACCTTAGTGGTCCCCTAATACTGTATCTGAAGTCTCTTTTTATATAGACCTTAGTGGTCCCCTAATACTGTATCTGAAGTCTCTTTTATATAGACCTTAGTGGTCCCCTAATACTGTATCTGAAGTCTCTTTTATATAGACCTTAGTGGTCCCCTAATACTGTATCTGAAGTCTCTTTTATATAGACCTTAGTGGTCCCCCTAATACTGTATCTGAAGTCTCTTTATATAGACCTTAGTGGTCCCCTAATACTGTATCTGAAGTCTCTTTTATATAGACCTTAGTGGTCCCCTAATACTGTATCTGAAGTCTCTTTTATATAGACCTTAGTGGTCCCCTAATACTGTATCTGAAGTCTCTTTTATATAGACCTTAGTGGTCCCTCTAATACTGTATCTGAAGTCTCTTTTATATAGACCTTAGTGGTCCCCTAATACTGTATCTGAAGTCTCTTTTATATAGACCTTAGTGGTCCCCTAATACTGTATCTGAAGTCTCTTTTATATAGACCT
>CM046797.1:32741792-32746792 GCA_025617405.1 Perca schrenkii
CCATGCAACACATAGCAGAATTTTGTCAAAGTTTTGTCAAACGTTCCTCACAAGCAAAGTAGATGATCAGTTCACTACTTTCATTAAGTTTGAGTGATTTATAAAATTTCATAGCATTTGAAAAAAATAAATCAAATAAATGGTGAAAGAATGTTGAAAAAATTGACAAAAATGTCAGAAAAAAAACAACCAAAAAGTGTCTAAAAAAAGTTTTCATTATAAATGTACACACTATTTTAGCTTCACGTGGCGTGTCCGTTTATATTTGGGCTCCCATGGTAACAGGTAACAGAGCGTGCACACTGCCTGCGTGATGTGCACGTCTCAGGCTCGGCTCGAGCCGAAAAAAAATGCTAGAAATAGGGCCGACGCCTGTTGGAAGTAGGGGTGTGAGAAAAAATCTATACACTTTAGTATCGCAATATTTTATTTTTGCATTACTGTATCGATTTCAAAAACGCAGTATCGATTTTCTTTTAGATGTAACACAGTGGTTCACGTTTATGTTGTGTTTAAACCCCCTACCACTAGATGGCTATGCTGAGACACACCACTAGTGTCCTCGCCTAACAGGGCCTTGCAGTGCCTAGCAGTGCCTAACAGTGTCTAACAGGGCCTTGCAGTGCCTAGCAGTGCCTAGCAGTGCCTAGCAGGGCCTTGCAGTGCCTAACAGTGCCTAACAGGGCCTTGCAGTGCCTTGCAGTGCCTAACAGGGCCTAACAGGGCCTTGCAGTGCCTAACAGGGCCTTGCAGTGCCTTGCAGTGCCTAACAGTGCCTAACAGTGCCTAACAGTGCCTAACAGGGCCTTGCAGTGCCTAACAGTGCCTAACAGTGCCTTGCAGTGCCTTGCAGTGCCTAACAGGGCCTTGCAGTGCCTAACAATGCCTAACAGTGCCTAACAGTGCCTAACAGTGCCTAACAGTGCCTAACAGGGCCTTGCAGTGCCTAACAGGGCCTTGCAGTGCCTTGCAGTGCCTAACAGTGCCTAACAGTGCCTAACAGGGCCTTGCAGTGCCTAACAGTGCCTAACAGTGCCTTGCAGTGCCTAACAGGGCCTTGCAGTGCCTAACAGTGCCTAACAGTGCCTAACAGTGCCTAACAGTGCCTAACAGTGCCTAACAGGGCCTTGCAGTGCCTAGCAGTGCCTAACAGTGCCTAACAGTGCCTAGCAGGGCCTTGCAGTGCCTAACAGTGCCTAACAGGGCCTTGCAGTGCCTAACAGTGCCTAACAGTGCCTAGCAGTGCCTAACAGGGCCTTGCAGTGCCTTACAGTGCCTAACAGTGCCTAGCAGTGCCTTGCAGTGCCTAACAGTGCCTAACAGGGCCTTGCAGTGCCTAACAGTGCCTAGCAGTGCCTAACAGTGCCTAACAGGGCCTTTCAGTGCCTTTGCAGTGCCTTGCAGTGCCTTGCAGTGCCTAACAGGGCCTTGCAGTGCCTAACAGGGCCTAACAGGGCCTAACAGGGCCTTGCAGTGCCTAGCAGTGCCTAGCAGTGCCTAACAGTGCCTAACAGGGCCTAACAGGGCCTTGCAGTGCCTAACAGGGCCTTGCAGTGCCAAATAGGGCCTTGCAGTGCCTAACAGGGCCTTGCAGTGCCTAACAGGGCCTTGCAGTGCCTAACAATGCCTAACAGTGCCTAACAATGCCTAACAGTGCCTAACAATGCCTAACAGTGCCTAACAGTGCCTAACAATGCCTAACAGTGCCTAACAGTGCCTAACAGTGCCTAACAATGCCTAACAGTGCCTAACAGTGCCTAACAATGCCTAACAGTGCCTAACAGTGCCTAACAGTGCCTAACAATGCCTAACAGTGCCTAACAGTGCCTAACAATGCCTAACAGTGCCTAACAGTGCCTAACAGTGTCTAACAGGGCCTTGCAGTGCCTAACAGTGCCTAACAGTGCCTAACAATGCCTAACAGTGCCTAACAGTGCCTAGCAGTGCCTAACAGGGCCTTGCAGTGCCTAACAGGGCCTAACAGGGCCTAACAGTGCCTAACAGTGCCTAACAGGGCCTTGCAGTGCCTAACAGGGCCTAACAGGGCCTTGCAGTGCCTAACAGGGCCTAACAGGGCCTAACAGGGCCTAACAGGGCCTTGCAGTGCCTAACAGGGCCTTGCAGTGCCTAACAGGGCCTAACAGGGCCTAACAGGGCCTTGCAGTGCCTAACAGGGCCTTGCAGTGCCTAACAGGGCCTAACAGGGCCTTGCAGTGCCTAACAGGGCCTTGCAGTGCCTAACAGGGCTTAACAGTGCCTAACAGGGCCTTGCAGTGCCTAACAGTGCCTAACAGTGCCTAACAGTGCCTAGCAGTGCCTAGACAGTGCCTAGCAGTGCCTAACAGAATACGATATCTAAAATCTAAGATGATATCTGGTCTCAAATCACGATATCGATATAATATCGATATATCGCCCAGCCCTAGTGCAAAATGAGCGGTGACGTTTACATGTTTTCAGGTAACGTTACTGTTGACGTTCAAACAGGCCTGTGTGTGCGTGTGTGTGTGTGTGTGTGTGTGTGTGTGTGTGTGTGTGTGTGTGTGTGTGTGTGTGTGTGTGTGTGTGTGTGTGTGTGTGTGTGTGTGTGTGTGTTTTGAGAAATACTTTTTATACTGCAAGGCTATATATAGTACCAAAGAGCATCCAGAGTCCTGTCACACATCTGAGTGCAGTCAAAGCTAACTCCCCAACAGCTGTGTTTAGGACAGCACTAACTTGTCCTCTCAGAAGAGCAGATCAGAGAGAGAGAGCTCAGAGAGCTTTGTGAGGCTCAGGTCTCGGCCCCTGATGCATTGTGGGTTGCGATAAGGTGAAGTGCTCTCTGCTGAGTGAGTCAGCCGCTTTGTAAACCACTCCGAGTCATTCATCGTCTCACCGCTGGCTTTTGAATTTGTAATTTCACCGTTTAACTCGGTGAAACCGATGCAGTTTGTGTCAGACGATCTTCTTCTCTCAGTCGTAAGCTGCTTTCTGACCGGAGGGATTTTTGCAGTAACGAAAACCGTTTTTTTTTCGTGTTCCTACTGGACCAATTTGGGGATTTTTAAGCTCCTCTGAACGCAGTTCCTGTAACTTCTTTCAGCTCCTACTTCAGGGCAGGGTCAGTTCCTGTATGGCCACCTGGCCAGTGCAAATACAACTGGGAATTAAAAAATAAAAACAGTTTTTTGGGGAGAGTAGTTAGTCAGTCCTTCCAGAGTTTGTTTTTGTGATTGTTGCGGGTCAAAAATCCTTGATTATGCGGCACTTTTTCTTAAAAAATGCGATGGAATATGCCGGATATTTATGCAATTATATGCGATGAAATTGCGGGAACTTGCAAAAACTGGTGTTTGATAAAAAAAAAAAAAAAAAAAAGTGATTCGCCCCTAACATCCTGCTTTTCGATGATGTTCACGTCGCGTAATTACGTCACTTCATAACGTTCCCATGGCAACAGGGGGAAATAGCTGCTCTTGTGTGAAGTAAACGCAACATTTTTCAACTTTCTGCTGAGATATATAGTACAGGCCAAAAGTTTGGACACACCTTCTCATTCAATGAGTTTCCTTTTTATTTTCATGACTATTTACATTGTAGATTCTCACTGAAGGCATCAAAACTATGAATGAACACATATGGAATTATGTACTTAACAAAAAAACTGAAAACATGTCTTATATTTTAGATTCTTCAAAGTAGCCACCCTTTGCTTTTTTTGATAACTCTGCAAACCCTTGGTGTTCTCTCAATGAGCTTCATGAGGTAGTCACCTGAAATGGTTTTACCTTCACAGGTGTGCTTTGTCAGGGTTCATTAGTGGAATTATTTCCCTTATTAATAAAAAAACAAAGGGTGGCTACTTTGAAGAATCTAAAATATAAGACATGTTTTCAGTTATTTCACAAGTACATAATTCCATATGTGTTCATTCATAGTTTTGATGCCTTCAGTGAGAATCTACAATGTAAATAGTCATGAAAATAAAAAGGAAACGCATTGAATGAGAAGGTGTGTACAAACTTTTGGCCTGTACTGTATATTATGGGATTTTTTTTGCAACAAAAATGCGGGGATTAATGAAATCATGCAAAGCCCCGCATATTTTGCGGACTTTGGCTGATTATGCGTTGAATTATGCGATCGTTTAATCGTGTTTTTCTGGAGAGGACTGGTTAGTAGTAGGGCTGCCACCTCTTAGTCGACTAATCGCTCGTTTTGGTCTTAGTCGACTAAGATGTCTTTAGTTAAGTCATTTTTTTATGCTTATTCATGCTTAATTACTTATTTCCAAGAAACTTCTGAGCACATTTATGGTAAACACAAGATTTAAAGTGGTGCTTTTGCAGGATTAATTGTGGAGAAACTCAGTTTTACAGATGGTTAATTAACTACATTTATATTGTGCTTTTCTAATCTTAACCACCTCTCAAAGAGCACAGCTCTGTCAATTAAATCAACTAATCCATTAGTCGACTAAATCCTATAAGTGTTAGTCCACTAAGGAGTTCTTTAGTCGAGGACAGCCCTAGTTAGAAGATCTGCTTCGAAGTGGACTGTCCCTAGAACCACCACGGTCCTGTTACTACTTGGTCAGAAAGAGGCTCTAGTCTCACAGACTTTGATACAAAGACCCAGTTCTCAAGGATTTAGGACTGTCTGGGGTTAAAGAAACCACCTCAGAAGGTGTTCTCTAGCCTTCAGTCCCGGCTCAGGCACTCGGGGCGTTTTTATTTCCAGGTATTTTACTTCTCTCTACGAGGAGAAACGGTGAGACTCTCTTCTGCTAACAATTACACACCTCTGGATATAACAACGGCAGCATTGTTCTGTGTGATGGGAAACATGCTGGCGGTTTGAGCCGCGCACGTGCATGTGTGTGTGTGTGTGTGTGTGTGTGTGTGTGTGTGTGTGTGTGTGCGTGCGTGCGTTTTGCAGGATTTGAACCCCACCCAGACATTTAGCTTGTATATGTTGAACACATACAAGCTAAATGTCCTCATGATCAAAGCATCCAC
>CM046797.1:32749292-32751792 GCA_025617405.1 Perca schrenkii
ATATGCAGCCGAAAACGGTAATCGAGCAGCAGAAAGAGAGTTTGAAATGAGGGAGAAACTTATGAGGGAGACTGGAGAAAAGGTGACTCTTACTGCAATGAAGAAAACAAAGAAAGCTAATCGGCCAATCGCGGGCTGAAAGCTAGACGGCCAGAGGTGGAGGAACGAGTCTGGAGGGGCTCGTCAACGGTGCAGCTACGTCTCCACGCCTTTTAATACCTCCATGCTCCACGCCCTGGTAGCTAGTTGTTCTGGGTGCTATTATATAGTTCAATAACTGTTAATGTGTTACGTTAACATACCGGACACCTACCGTATTCAGCCTGTTGTTCTGTGTGCTATTGTGTAGTTGACAGATAAAAAAATTCTAAATAAATGTGACTTATAGTCCTGTGCGACTTATATGTTTTTTTCCTCTTCATGACGCATTTTTTGACTGATGCGACTTACACTCCGGAGCGACTTATAGTCCGAAAAATACGTGAAAATAAGTGAACTGAAAACTCACCATCAAGGCCCATTTGCTCTGCAGCACCACTCCATAGAAGTTCTCTTTTTGTCAAGATTTTTCTAGTCTCGTTTGTTATAAAGCGCTTTATGTTCCGACACCAACGAGACCAGCAGCTCTACGTTCATCTCGCCTCGCATCTTCCTCGTCTTATTTTATTTCTTCCCGGCAGTGTATAGACGCCATACTTGGCGTATATCTTGTGTGGTGCTCGGCAAGATCGTTTTGTGTGTTTGAGCGCCCCCCCAAAGTTGTGTTTTACTGTAACTTCAGAAGCTCCAGACACGTGAGCAAAAAGCGCCAATCTCATTGGTCGGTTTAGTTCAGGGGTGTCAAACTCATTTTCCCAGAGGGCCACACTGGAAAAAGAGAATCACACCAAGGGCCAGACATGTATAGAGTTTATGACGTGCTTTTCTTACTGCATGTCACTTTTTTTTTTACATTTTGGTAATTTTTTTTCCCTCATTTTTGTTGTATTTGTTCTGACTTTTTTTGTGGCTTTCTCAGACATTTCTCACCTTTTTTGTAAATTCGTTGCTTTTTCTGACATTTTTGTACGCTTTTTGTCCCATTTTTGTTGACATGAAGTCCTACAAAAGTCAGCAAAAGAGTTCCTCAGCCATCATAGAATTCAGCAAATCAAGCAAAACATGTTTCACAGCCTGAATACGAGAACTCTCGGCTTCTGGGGGAATTTCTGAGCCTTAGAGTCGGCAAATTGTAGCCATATTCTGCTTTGAATGACAGGTAATTGCAGTTTAAAAAACACTTTCCTGTGTTTTTGGTTTGGCACATAACTAGGTGGGCCAAAATCTATTGTGAACCCAAATTGATATACTGATATATTAGCCTGCTAGCTACTCTTTGGCCTCGCTCGCGAGCCCAAACCAGTGTGTGTGTCGTGCCTGTTGTTGTGTTTTCGGTCTAGCTAGATCCAGCGTGGTATTTGTAGTTTTTCTAACGTTACTAGTTGTTGCAACAGCATGTGCAAAAAAACTACAAAAGTTTGCTAGGCCCAAAAAGAACGTTAATCTCGCGCTAAAAAAACATTGATGCGGTTAACTGACAGCACTCCAATCCAATCCACCTTCATTTATAAAGCACTTTAAAAACAACATAGTTGACCAAAGTGCTGAACGCAATCTAAAATAAGCAATAACATATAGTAGTGACACAATAGGACAATAAAATAGCAATACAAAAGAATTCTAAAAAGAAAAAAAGCCTCAAAAATCATCCCTAAAACTGAGTTAAAAGCCAAGTTAAAGCACTTGTTAAAGCACTAGATAAAACCTTTCTTTTTAATTAACTCTGTGAACACAAACAATGTTGTCATTGCTGGAGCTCACGTGGAGAGCTCCTGGCGATACTCCATGTTGTGTCGAGCCTTCTAAGTGTTTTAAAAATAGTGATTTTGATGAGATCGTAGCAGCGCCCCTAGCACGCCTATTCAAAAGGCCATTTGACCGAAAAACAAGATTACCGTCAATCTTAAAGTGCCCATATTCTGCTCATTTTCAGGTTCATAACTGTATTTTAGAGGTTGTACCAGACCATATATTTGATGTACTGCACATTGCTGCAGCTCCTCTTTTCACCCTGAGTGTTGAGCTCTCTGTTTGAGCTACAGAGTGAGACCTCTTTTTTCTTCTTCTTCTTCTTCTGTACTATCTTTGATTGAACTCGCACATGCTCAGTAGCTCAGATCGTAGCTCATGTCAGCTAGCTCCATAGACAGTAAAAGAAAGGCTGTTTCTCCAGCTGGGAGACTTCTTCTCAACCAGGGAGCACATGGAAGTAGTTCTTCTGGAGATTATGGTGAACTAGTGTGTGTTGTAGCGGTGCTTTGCTATTGAGAACGAGCTAGCATGCTAGCGTTAGCATGCTAACGGTTGCGGTTAGCATGCTCGTTTTCAGCTTGTGACCAGCTCACCAGGAGACTGAAGGCACTAGGGCTGCCACCTCTTAGTCGATGAGTAGTTGGTCTTA
>CM046797.1:32771792-32776792 GCA_025617405.1 Perca schrenkii
AGAAAACACCATATTTTTGGTTGTACTGCACATTGCTGCAGCTCCTCTTTTCACCCTGTGTGTTGAGCTCTCTGTTTTAGCTACAGAGTGAGACATCGCATTTCTGTAACCTCTTTGTTGGGAGTCGCACATGCTCAGTACCTAGGTAAGGACTACTAGCCAGTCAGAAGCAGAGTATGAGGGCGTGCCCTGACAGTAGCTAGGTAAGGACTACTAGCCAGTCAGAAGCAGAGTATGAGGGCGTGCCCTGACAGTACCTAGGTAAGGACTACTAGCCAGTCAGAAGCAGAGTATGAGGGCGTGCCCTGACAGTACCTAGGTAAGGACTACTAGCCAGTCAGAAGCAGAGTATGAGGGCGTGCCCTGACAGTACCTAGGTAAGGACTACTAGCCAGTCAGAAGCAGAGTATGAGGGCGTGCCCTGACAGTACCTAGGTAAGGACTACTAGCCAGTCAGAAGCAGAGTATGAGGGCGTGCCCTGACAGTAGCTAGGTAAGGACTACTAGCCAGTCAGAAGCAGAGTACGAGGGCGTGCCCTGACAGTAGCTAGGTAAGGACTACTAGCCAGTCAGAAGCAGAGTATGAGGGAGTGCCCTGACAGTAGCTAGTTAAGGACTACTAGCCAGTCAGAAGCAGAGTACGAGGGCGTGCCCTGACAGTACCTAGGTAAGGACTACTAGCCAGTCAGAAGCAGAGTATGAGGGCGTGCCCTGACAGTACCTAGGTAAGGACTACTAGCCAGTCAGAAGCAGAGTATGAGGGCGTGCCCTGACAGTACCTAGGTAAGGACTACTAGCCAGTCAGAAGCAGAGTATGAGGGCGTGCCCTGACAGTACCTAGGTAAGGACTACTAGCCAGTCAGAAGCAGAGTATGAGGGCGTGCCCTGACAGTACCTAGGTAAGGACTAATAGCCAGTCAGAAGCAGAGTATGAGGGCCCTGACAGTACCTAGGTAAGGACTACTAGCCAGTCAAACCCTTTGGGCTTTTTCACTTTGTAAACCTATAACATGCACAAAAAAAGATATATAACACAATAAAGGAAAGGGGGAAAAAGCCAAAAAAAAGCATAATATGTGATGAGCACTTTAAAAATGAATGCAGCATACACATGTTCACTTGAAGAGTGTATATATATCAAACTGCTCTGCTCCATCCCGGCGTGGGTTAGACTGCTCCTTGTTTTAATGGAGCCTAAACTCTATAAACTCTCTCACACACACACACACACACACACACACACACACACACACAGTCGGCCCGTGAGTCACCGTGGAGACTCAGCTGGGACCAAATAGGGCCTGGACACAAAGAGCCGAGGAGGAGGAGGAGGAGGAGGAAGAAAGAAAGTGTGACGCTGTTAAAGTAGAACTAGAGCTGCAGAGATGAAGCCATTGGTTCTCTCAACTGTCACATTAAAGGGATACTCCACCATTTGTTTAAATAGTTCTTATCACGTCTACCCTGGCTGTAGATAGGTGGGGTCTCCTCTAGCTGTAGATAGGTGGGGTCTCCTCTAGCTGTAGATAGGTGGGGTCTCCTCTAGCTGTAGATAGGTGGGGTCTCCCCTGGCTGTAGATAGGTGGGGTCTCCTCTAGCTGTAGATAGGTGGGGTCTCCCCTAGCTGTAGATAGGTGGGGTCTCCTCTAGCTGTAGATAGGTGGGGTCTCCTCTAGCTGTAGATAGGTGGGGTCTCTCTAGCTGTAGATAGGTGGGGTCTCCTAGCTGTAGATAGGTGGGGTCTCCTCTAGCTGTAGATAGGTGGGGTCTCCTCTAGCTGTAGATAGGTGGGGTCTCCCTAGCTGTAGATAGGTGGGGTCTCCTCTAGCTGTAGATAGGTGGGGTCTCCTCTAGCTGTAGATAGGTGGGGTCTCCTCTAGAGGTAGATAGGTGGGGTCTCCTCTAGCTGTAGATAGGTGGGGTCTCCCCTGGCTGTAGATAGGTGGGGTCTCCTCTAGCTGTAGATAGGTGGGGTCTCCTCTAGCTGTAGATAGGTGGGGTCTCCTCTAGCTGTAGATAGGTGGGGTCTCCTCTAGAGGTAGATAGGTGGGGTCTCCTCTAGCTGTAGATAGGTGGGGTCTCCTCTAGCTGTAGATAGGTGGGGTCTCCTCTAGCTGTAGATAGGTGGGGTCTCCTCTAGCTGTAGATAGGTGGGGTCTCCTCTAGCTGTAGATAGGTGGGGTCTCCTCTGGCTGTTGATAGGTGGGGTCTCCTCTAGAGGTAGATAGGTGGGGTCTCCTCTAGCTGTAGATAGGTGGGGTCTCCCCTAGCTGTAGATAGGTGGGGTCTCCTCTAGCTGTAGATAGGTGGGGTCTCCTCTAGCTGTAGATAGGTGGGGTCTCCTCTGGCTGTTGATAGGTGGGGTCTCCTCTAGAGGTAGATAGGTGGGGTCTCCTCTAGCTGTAGATAGGTGGGGTCTCCTCTAGCTGTAGATAGGTGAGGTCTCCTCTAGCTGTAGATAGGTGGGGTCTCCTCTAGCTGTAGATAGGTGGGGTCTCCTCTAGCTGTAGATAGGGTGGGGTCTCCTCTGCTATAGATGGGGTCTCCCTGCTGTTGATAGGTGGGGTCTCCTCTAGAGGTAGATAGGTGGGGTCTCCTCTAGCTGTAGATAGGTGGGGTCTCTCTGCTGTAGGTGCTCCCCGCAGATAGGTGGGGTCTCCTCTAGCTGTAGATAGGTGGGGTCTCCTCTAGCTGTAGATAGGTGGGGTCTCCTCTAGCTGTAGATAGGTGAGGGTCTCCTCTAGCTGTAGATAGGTGGGGTCTCCCCTAGCTGTAGATAGGTGAGCCCCCACCTATCTACAGCTAGAGGAGACCCCACCTATCTACAGCTAGGGGAGACCCCACCTATCTACCGCTAGAGGAGACCCCACCTATCTACAGCTAGAGGAGACCCCACCTATCTACAGCTAGGGGAGACCCCACCTATCTACAGCTAGAGGAGACCCCACCTATCTACAGCTAGAGGAGACCCCACCTATCTACAGCTAGAGGAGACCCCACCTATCTACCGCTAGAGGAGACCCCACCTATCTACAGCCAGAGGAGACCCCATCCTATCTACAGCCAGAGGGAGACCCCACCTATCTACAGCCAGGGGAGACCCCACCTATCTACAGCTAGAGGAGACCCCACCTATCTACAGCTAGAGGAGACCCCACCCTATCTACAGCTAGAGGAGACCCCACCTATCTACAGCTAGAGGGAGACCCCACCTATCTACAGCTAGGGGAGACCCCACCTATCTACAGCTAGAGGGAGACCCCCACCTATCTACAGCTAGGGGAGACCCCACCCTATCTACAGCTAGAGGAGACCCCACCTATCTACAGCCAGGGGAGACCCCCACCTATCTACAACTAGAGGAGACCCCACCTATCTACAGCTAGAGGAGACCCCACCTATCTACAGCTAGGGGAGACCCCACCTATCTACAGCTAGAGGAGACCCCACCTATCTGCAGCTAGAGGAGACCCCACCTATCTACAGCTAGAGGAGACCCCACCCTATCTACAGCTAGAGGGAGACCCCACCTATCTACAGCTAGAGGAGACCCCACCTATCTTCAGCTAGAGGAGACCCCCACCTATCTACAGCTAGGGGAGACCCCACCTATCTACAGCTAGAGGAGACCCCACCTATCTACAGCTAGAGGAGACCCCCACCTATCTACAGCCAGAGGGAGACCCCACCTATCTACAGCCAGAGGAGACCCCACCTATCTACAGCTAGAGGAGACCCCACCTATCTACAGCTAGGGGAGACCCCACCTATCTACAGCTAGAGGAGACCCCACCTATCTACAGCTAGAGGAGACCCCACCTATCTACAGCTAGAGGAGACCCCACCTATCTACAGCTAGAGGGAGACCCCACCTATCTACAGCTAGAGGAGACCCCACCTATCTACAGCTAGAGGGAGACCCCACCTATCTACAGCTAGAGGAGACCCCACCTATCTACAGCTAGAGGAGACCCCACCTATCTACAGCTAGAGGAGACCCCACCTATCTACAGCTAGGGGAAACCCCACCTATCTACAGCTAGAGGAGAGCCCTCCTATCTACAGCTAGAGGAGACCCCACCTATCTACAGCTAGGGGAGACCCCACCTATCTACCTCTAGAGGAGACCCTCACCTATCTACAGCTAGAGGAGACCCCACCTATCTACAGCTAGGGGAGACCCCACCTATCTACAGCTAGAGGAGACCCCACCTATCTACAGCTAGGGGAGACCCCACCTATCTACAGCTAGAGGAGACCCCACCTATCTACAGCTAGAGGAGACCCCACCTATCTACAGCTAGAGGAGACCCCACCTATCTACAGCTAGAGGAGACCCCACCTATCTACAGCTAGAGGGAGACCCCCACCTATCTACAGCTAGAGGAGACCCCACCTATCTACAGCTAGAGGAGACCCCCACCTATCTACAGCTAGAGGAGACCCCACCTATCTACAGCTAGAGGAGACCCCCACCTATCTACAGCTAGAGGAGACCCCACCTATCTACAGCTAGAGGGAGACCCCACCTATCTACAGCTAGAGGAGACCCCACCTATCTACAGCTAGAGGAGACCCCACCTATCTACAGCTAGAGGAGACCCCACCTATCTACAGCTAGAGGAGACCCCACCTATCTACAGCTAGAGGAGACCCCACCTATCTACCTCTAGAGGAGACCCCACCTATCTACAGCTAGAGGAGACCCCACCTATCTACAGCTAGAGGAGACCCCACCTATCTACAGCTAGAGGAGACCCCACCTATCTACAGCTAGAGGAGACCCCACCTATCTACAGCTAGAGGAGACCCCACCTATCTACAGCTAGAGGAGACCCCACCTATCTACAGCTAGAGGAGACCCCTCCTATCTACAGCTAGAGGAGACCCCACTTATCTACAGCTAGAGGAGACCCCACCTATCTACCTCTAGAGGAGAGCCCTCCTATCTACAGCTAGAGGAGACCCCACTTATCTACAGCTAGAGGAGACCCCACCTA
>CM046797.1:32781792-32784292 GCA_025617405.1 Perca schrenkii
AAACTCAATTTCCCAGAGGGCCACACTGGAAACTAAGAATCACATCAAGGGCCAGACAAAGTCAAGGATCTTTTACTGGATTATTGCGTGTCTCATATATTCTTACTTACAGTTTGGTCCACATGAAGCCCCAAAAAATTAACTTAGCCATCAAAGAAAAAAAGAAACAAAACAAAACAAGCAAGCAACAAAAACATTGGAAAAAACGCCAGAAAAGGCCCCCAAAACGTTGGAAAAAGGCACCAAAAGCGTCTGCAAAAGTGACAAAAACTTCAGGAAAAAGCTCCAAAAACTAGGCGGGCCAAAGTTTATTGTGAACCTAAATTGATATGCGGGCCGGATTAAAACCTGCGAGGGGCCGCATTTGGCCCGCGGGCCTCGAGTTTGACACATGTGCACTAAATGCATTGAAGCTGCTGCCATGTGATTGGTTGATTTGATAATTGCATTAACGAGAAATCTTACAGGTGTTCCTAATAATCTGTCTGCAGTTTATTGAATGATGTATAAGACTAGATATCGTCTTAGATTTTGGATATCGTGATATGACATAAGTGTCTTTTCCTGGTTTTAAAGGCTGCATGTAGGGCTGTCCTGGACTAAAGAACTCCTTAGTGGACTAACACTTATAGGATTTAGTCGACTAATGGATTAGTTGATTTAATTGACAGAGCTGTGCTCTTTGAGAGGTGGTTAAGACTAGAAAAGCACAATATAAATGTAGTTAATTAACCATCTGTTAAACTGAGTTTCTCCACAATTAATCCTGCAAAAGCACCACTTTAAATCTTGTGTTTACCAGGGCTGCCACCTCTTAGTCGATTAGTCGACTAATCGGTAGTTTTGGTCTTAGTCGACTAAGATTTCTTTAGTCGATTAGTCATTTTTTATGCTTATTCATGCTTGATTACTCATTTCCAAGAAACTTCTGAGCACATTTATGGTAAACACAAGATTTAAAGTGGTGCTTTTGCAGGATTAATTGTGGAGAAACTAAGTTTTACAGATGGTTAATTAACTACATTTATATTGTGCTTTTCTAGTCTTAACCACCTCTCAAAGCGCACAGCTCTGTCAATTAAATCAACTAATCGATTAGTCGACTAAATCCTATAAGTGTTAGTCGACTAAGGAGTTCTTTAGTCCAGGACAGCCCTAGAAATGAGTAATTAAGCATGAATAAGCATAAAAAATGACTAATCGACTAAAGAAATCTTAGTCGACTAAGACCAAAACGACAGATTAGTCGACTAATCGACTAAGAGGTGGCAGCCCCAGCTTCATTACAGTAAAGTGATGTACTGTTCTGAACTTAGACTGTTCTAGCTCTTCTATTATTTGCCTTTTCCCCATTTAGTCATTATATCCACATTACTGATGATTACTGATCTAAAATCTAAGTGTGAAGATATTTTGTTAAAGCACCAACTGTCAACCCTAGAATTTCGCCGCAATATCGACATCGAGGTATATTCGGTCAAGAATATATGGTGTATATATCTGATTTTCTCCATGTGGCCCAGCCCTAAATGATGTATTTGTTGTGTTTATCAGAGTGAGCGCGGAGCAGGACGACCCGTCAGGAGTTCAGCTCTACCCCGTGGAGATGGTGGAAGTGGAAGAGTCTCTCAAGTAAGACCGCGTGTTGAATATCTGTCTGTTTTGGCCGGCAGGCGTCTGGTATCAGGTTAGTCCGGCAATGCCAAACCTTCCTCCACGGCGCTGTCACTGCCCGATGTGAGTGGAGCGCAGATGTGAGTTGCGCATGCGTCACTTTGCGACAAGTAGCCTACGAGATGCTAACGAGAGACTTCTGTAATGCCAATACAGTAAAAATGGACCTACATAACGAAGTTGGTTCACTGCTGGCTACAAGTTAGCAATCAAACACAACGAAGGCTGTCACTTGAATGGTGTTTTTAGCTAACGTTAGCAACAAGTTAGCAATCAAACACAACAAAGGTTGTCACTTGAATGGTGTTTTGAGCTAACGTTAGCTGCAAGTTAGCAATCAAACACAACGAAGGATGTCACTTGAATGGTGTTTTTAGCTAACGTTAGCAACAAGTTAGCAATCAAACACAACAAAGGTTGTCACTTGAATGGTGTTTTGAGCTAACGTTAGCTGCAAGTTAGCAATCAAACACAACGAAGGCTGTCACTTGAATGGCGTTTTGAGCTAACGTTAGCTATATATTAGCAATCAAACACAACGAAGGCTGTCACTTGAATGGTGTTTTGAGCCAACGTTAGCTGCAAGTTAGCAATCAAACACAACGAAGGCTTGAATGGTGTTTCTTTGGGCTAGCATTGGCTGCAATTAGCTATGTACAACAAAGTCTGTCACTTGAATGGTGTTTTGAGCTAACGTTAGCTATATATTAGCAATCAAACACAACGAAGGCTGTCACTTGAATGGTGTTTTGAGCCAACGTTAGCTGCAAGTTAGCAATCAAACACAACGAAGGCTGTCACTTGAATGGTGTTTTGAGCTAACGTT
>CM046797.1:32789292-32796792 GCA_025617405.1 Perca schrenkii
GTTGTGGAACGGAGCTAAGCTAGCTAGCTAGCGAGTAAGCCGAGCATCAAGCTAGGTGACGTAGATTGTGTGAAACGGGAGATGTAGTCCACTGAGCTGTTTCACACTAAACTAAGCGGTACTACGACAAACCTACGGCTAACTGAGACTTTCTTCGGTTCAAAAATCATCTTTTAAATTGACGAACATCATATGTGTAATTCATGGCTAAATTCAAACGGGATCAAAAAATAATTTGCCTCTCCCCGTTCACTACCGTTCATATTTTTTCTGACTTAAGGTCCCATGAGGTCCACCGGAAGGGGGCGGGACTTCAGCTCTCTATATCAAAGTAACCTTCCATCAATTAATCATGTGATCATTTAGCCTATAAACTGCCCAACAAATGGCAAATGCCGGTCACGATCCAGCAGAGCCTGAAGGGATGCTCAAACCGTTTGACTTTCTGAGTCAACGGTCAACAAATCCAAATGTATTCAGTGTTTAAAAAAAGCATCTGCAGCCATGGCTGTCTGTTTCAGAGACCCATTCAAATCGTGCACACAGTGGGTCACTGTATCAGAATCAGCATCAGAATCAGAAAGGGTTTTTATTGCCAAGTACGTTTTTTAACACATACAAGGAATTTGTTTTGGTGTTGTTGGTGCACATCACACATTCTCTAAATGTAATATTAAACAATATAAGTATAGGTAAACAATATAAGTAAAAGTATATGTACACAGTATGTAATAAATTAAAAACAAAGATAGAAATAAACCCTTGTCAGTTCAATTCTCTATAAGCACAAACGGACATTAGGAAAAACAGAAAAATGGGTTCAAAATATCCAATTTTTTTCCACCTTGACAAATTAAAAAATTGGATCTTTAAAGTGTTTTTCCAATTTTCAGTTTTTTATTCCGAGGATCAGAAATTGAGAAAATTACAAAATTGCGTCTGAGCTCCAATTATTCAATACTGCAAATGGTAATTTCTTACTCTATGTTGCAGAATATGCAGCTCATTAACTGCGTATGGACCCAAAATGAAAAACTGATACTTTGGGGTCAGATGTTCTTGCAACTAGGGCTGTCCTCGACTAAAAGAACTCCTTAGTGGACTAACACTTATAGGATTTAGTCGACTAATGGATTAGTTGATTTAATTGACAGAGCTGTGCTCTTTGAGAGGTGGTTAAGACTAGAAAAGCACAATATAAATGTAGTTAATTAACCATCTGTAAAACTGAGTTTCTCCACAATTAATCCTGCAAAAGCACCACTTTAAATCTTGTGTTTACCATAAATGTGCTCAGAAGTTTCTTGGAAATAAGTAATTAAGCATGAATAAGCATAAAAAATGACTTAACTAAAGAAATCTTAGTTGACTAAGAGCAAAACGACCGATTAGAGCGACTAATCGACCAAGAGGTGGCAGTCCTAATACTTTTATACTCCGTTCAACTCCGATCTGCGGCCCTTTGCTGCATGTCACCCCCCCTCTCTCTCTCTCCCCTTTCATGTCTAAGCTGTCCTATACAAATAAAGGCCTAAAATGCCCCAAAACATAATAATAATAATAAAAAAAAAGCTCAGACGCAATTTTGTAATTTTCTCAATTTCAGATCCTCTGAATAAAAAACAGAAAATTGGAAAAAAACTGTTTAAAAAAAGATCAAATTTTTTAATTTGTCAAGGTGGAAAAAAAATGAAAAAAATTGATATTTGGAACCCATTTTTTCTGTTGTGCACTTAAAATACATTTTCCGTGATAAGTATACTTGGCGTGAAAGAGATCAACAAGTAGGTCCTTTTTGGGTCTCTTAGGAAATGTAAAGCCTTTTAAGTAATGTGAGTTAAGGTCATTTTAAAAGCCTAAACGTTTGATGCTTTCTGTAGGAAGGTCGCTATGAGTTCCAGAAGAAGAGACAGCTGATTCTAGAGAAGGCCAGGTTTGAGGCCCAGCTTGCATGCCGGGAGTATGAGTGGCATATGTCAATCAAGGTAAAGGTAGCACCAGACTCGCTGGATGTAGGCTTTGTCCCGCCCCTCAGAGACCCTGTTTACACTCGCTTTCAAAATGCGTTGGACGGCCGAGACACATCAGCTGTGTTTAGAGTAGTGTTGGGTACCGAAACCCGGGTCCACTACGGAACAGGTAGGAATCGGACCGGATTAAAACCCAAATTTTGGTTCCTCCTTTCGGTTCCACTTAATGTGTCGACTGAAATATTTTCCCTCTGTCGCTCGGAAACGGACGTAAAAATATCACCTTTTTTCTGTAGTCTACCGTTAGCCTGCTAACGTAAATGTAGAGCTACTTTTAAAATGCCATATTTCCCCTCTGGGCTCACCAAAACGGACTTAAAAGCATATTAACCGTTCCCTGCACATGATAGCATACCAACTCAACATTAATTTTGTTGTTACTTGTTAACAGTGTAACGGCTATTTATTGTTAAATTATTGTAGTTATGTGTTAGGTGACTTAGGTTTACTTATTTTATATTTAAGTGCTTTAAGAAGTTAATATATATAATATATATATATTTTCAATTAAAAAAAAACTCCATAAAAGAGCCTTTCTTTGATAAGTAGCCTACCTACCTAGATTGTTCTTGGTAGGGATGCACGGAATCCAGATTTTTGGGGTTCGGCTGAATCCTGAACCCCCTGGTTGAGATTGTGCTGACTCCTCCTCCCATCCTCAGTCCATGAACCCAGTAAACACATGAATGAAGTAAACAGGGACTGTCCTTCCTTTGCCGTACCTGAAGTTGCTGCATTCTGGCTGCTGTCTGGAGATTCCTTCGTGCACAACTCGTATTCTTTCAGATGTTTCAGACCAGATGTTGTAACAGCGGCCATGTTGTGTATATAGTTTAGGGTCCTCGCCACCACCAGACCAATCACCATTGAACAGATTGAACATGTAGCTGGACTTGAATGGCCTTCTTTAGACTGAAAGTTCTGCCAAACAACAACTTTCTCTGCTCACCAGTTCCATGTCCACTTCCTCACAGCCTGCTGCATTGAACGCTCCACCTACGTAAACAACCCCCGTCAAAAAGCCCAATATTCGTCCGAATCCAAAGCTGAAATCCTGGATTCGGTGAGCCAATAAACCCCCGCTGAGCTTCCACTTCTTATATAG
Organism: Perca schrenkii; assembly: GCA_025617405.1. Taxonomy (NCBI): domain Eukaryota; kingdom Metazoa; phylum Chordata; class Actinopteri; order Perciformes; family Percidae; genus Perca; species Perca schrenkii. Next base: position 32,792,428 of record CM046797.1, read on the forward strand.
CGCTTTTCTAGTCTGAACGACTACTCAAAGCGCTTTTACATGGTACAGGAACCATTCACCATTCACACACATTCATACACTGTGGCCGAGGCTGCCGTACAAGGTGCCACCTGCTCATCAGATAATCATTCACACACATTTACACTCCGGTGAGCAGCATCGGGGGCAACTCGTGGTTCAGTGTCTTGCCCAGGGACACTTCGACATGGGACTGCAGGGCCAAGGATCGAACCACCAACCTTCCGATTGGCAGGCAACCGCTCTACCACTGAGCCACAGCCGCCCCTCGTGTGTCACACTTTATCTGGCAGCAGACTTTATTCTCAGAAGGGCGAAGCTCAGGTTCTTCTGCTACTTGGGCGGAGTGATTTGCTTTGCAGCAAGCCTTTCCCGGTAGTTCCCAGTTTGTATACGGTTAGAAGATGACTGTGTCTCATGTGAAATCCTGGATTCGGTGCATCCTTAAGTTTAAACGGCAGAAGATAACACGGCCAGGTGCTTGGCAGACGACCTCGGGCGAGTGGTTTGATTGGTCGAAACACAACGCACAGAGACGGGTGGTCGTTGAGCGCGGTCCACCGGTGATCCAAAGACGCATTTTGAAATCAAGTGTAAACGGGGCTGGAGTGTAAAACCGTAAACTCACCGTTGTGTGTGTGTTTGCTGTGAGCGAATAAACCCCCGCTGAGCTTCCACATGTGTCACACTTCATCTGGCAGCAGGTTTCACACGTCAACAGGCTACGAACATGTTTTGTTGCTACATGTGAGTCCAAACGTTGCACCAGTTACCCCCGAGTTCTTGAGAAACAGCTTCTTTGTTTAAGATAAATGCATTGTAGTAAACTGCTGGCTGGTGAATTGACAGTCTTGCATGTCATTGAGTGTGAAGAGTTCATCTGCAGTGGCTGATCTGTGACGCCCAGTCAGTGTCCTGTCTGACGATAACCGTGGATCATTTTGTATTTGATTGTGCCTTTTGTAGTCTTGTGTTACTTAAAGAGAAATAGAGTGCGGAGGGTTTGGCGATGGTGATTTCGGGGATCTTACTCTTTAAACGAACACGCTGATTTAATGGGACTTTAGCTTATTCACCGTAACCCCCAGAGTTAGATAAGTCCATACGCACCCTTCTCGTGTCCGTGCGTGTTGTAACGCTGTCTGATGGCTCCACCGGTAGCTTAGCCTAGCACAGAACATGCAGGTAACTGGTTCCAACTAGCCTAGCTTAGCACAGATCCTGGAGGTAACCGGCTCCATCTAGCCTACTGCTCCCAATAAGTGACAAAATAACACCAACATGTTCCTATTTACATGTTGTGATTTGTAGAGTCACAGCGTGTACAAAAAACAACAACAACGCAACACTCAAAAGCAGAATTTGGCAAATTTTGCCAACTTTGAGACTCAGAAATTCCCCCAGAAGCAGCAGAGAGTTTGCATATTCAGGCTGTGAAAGAGCTTGTTGTGAGTCGGCTGTGTGGTAGCCTACTTAGAAAATGTAGTCATTGTTTTGCTCGATTTGCTAAATTCTAGGATGGCTTTGGAACATTTTTGCTGACTTTTTCAGGGCTTTATGTGGAACAAACTGTAAGTGAGAAGACTATATGAGACATGCAATAATTGAGTCAAATATATTTTTCTTTTTTCGATGAAATAAAAGCACGTCAATAAACTATACATGTCTGGCCCTTGGTGCGAATCTCTTTTTCCAGTGTGGCCCTTAGTGAAATTGAGTTTGACACCCCTGTTCTAACTGTATACATACTGGGGACTATATTGTCAAGGGCGAAGCACTGCTACTTCTGCTACTTGGGCGGAGGGATTTGCTTTGCTGCAAGCCTTTCCCGGTAGTTCCCGGTTTGTATACGTTTAGAAGATGGCTGTGTGTCATGTGACCTTGTTATTTGTACACGCTGTGAATATACAAATCACAACATGGAAAAAGGAAATCGGTGTTGTAGTTTGTAGACGGTCCCGAAGCGCTCGTCTTACTGCCGTCTGAACACCGGAACTGAACAGAGCTAAATTAGCACGACTTTTATGCATTTATTTCACATCTACTGCAGTCAGATTCACTGTGTTCACTCAGAAGGAATCCCATCACATAAGTAGGCCACTTGTAATGACATCTCCAACATGTTAAGAGGCTAAAAGCAGGTTTAAAGCCTGCCCAGTTTCAGCCTCCTGGGTGCTAACGCTAGCAGGAGGGTAACACGGTGTAGGCAACACCGATTGTTTTCGTTTTTCTCGCTACTGACAGCACTCGAAATTTACTAACAACAGAGCTACGTGTTGAAATCGACCGAAATTCTCCTTAAAGCACACGTGTCAAACTCGAGGCCCGCGGGCCAAATCTGGCCCCTTGCAGATTTTGAACCGGCCCACATATCAATGTACAGTACAGGCCAAAAGTTTGGACCCACCTTCTCATTCAATGCGTTTCCTTTTTATTTTCATGACTATTTACATTGTAGATTCTCACTGAAGGCATCAAAACTATGAATGAACACATATGGAATTATGTACTTAACAAAAAAGTGTGAAATAACTGAAAACATGTCTTATATTTTAGATTCTTCAAAGTAGCCACCCTTTGCTTTTTTTTATTAATAAGGGAAATAATTCCACTAATGAACCCTGACAAAGCACACCTGTGAAGGTAAAACCATTTCAGGTGACTACCTCATGAAGCTCATTGAGAGAACACCAAGGGTTTGCAGAGTTATCAAAAAAAAGCAAAGGGTGGCTACTTTGAAGAATCTAAAATATAAGACATGTTTTCAGTTATTTCACACTTTTTTGTTAAGTACATAATTCCATATGTGTTCATTCATAGTTTTGATGCCTTCAGTGAGAATCTACAATGTAAATAGTCATGAAAATAAAAAGTAAACACATTGAATGAGAAGGTGTGTCCAAACTTATGGTCTGTACAGTAGGTTTCCAATCATTTTTTATATGGTTTTTGACGCTTTTTCAAGGTTTTGTTGCTTTTTCTGAAGTTTTTGTCACTTTTGATGACTCCTTTTGTGACGTTTTTGCCCATTTTACATCGGTTTTTTTTTGGTACTTTTTCAACGTAGTTTTTGCCCCTTTTTTCGGCTTTTTTTTCCCTTATGATGCTAACTTACTTTTTTGCTGACTTTCTTAGGGCTTTATGTCAACCAAACTGAGTGAGAAAGGTATATGAGACACGCAGTAATACAGTCAAATATATTAGACTTTCCTCTTGAATAAAAGCATGTGAATAAACTCTCCATGTCTGGCCCTGGATGTGATTCCTATTTCCTTAGCGAAGCCGTAAAGAGCGCTGACACCGAATCAGTCTGCTGGGTGAAAGTTGAATGATGGTTAAAGACACATGTGTTCACCTGTCACATGTGTTTCTCTTTACCTCATTTCTCCGTGGAGTCGCTTGTGAGTCTGTGTGTCTTTGCAAAAAAATAAAAAAATAAATAAAAACATCACCCACGTGAAGCACAGGACTCAAGAATATCCAGCATCTGTTCAAGGAATTGTGCTTTTTCATTGTTAAAGTGTAAATTGCAGGTTACATTTTTCATAAAGTTAAGCTTTAAGTGTTAGGTGTTAGGTTAAGTTAATGTGCTTATTAAACATAAAGATTAGAGCCACCCACCATTGACAAAATGCTGAATATAATATGAAAAGTTGTTTTTTTTTACAGTGGTTTTAAGCACTCCCCCTCCCTTCCACTAGGCGGGGATGTGACGTCATAAGAGGGACTCCAAGACTAGAGTTACCGTTAGCTAGGCTAACGGCTAGTAGGCTAGCAGTTATATTGGAGACCTAGCTAAAATGGTAAACTATTGTGTTTTTGCGGGATGTACGAGTACATCAGAAACAGGGTGCTGCTGGTTGTCGCGTTACTTTACGGAGCTTCTCAACTCCGAAAAAATTTAAGCAAATTGTCAATTCAGCAACGATTTTAGGAAGACTGCCTATATTGGAAATCTAAACAGTTAAATTCTCGCCTAAAACGTTGTCAAAAGTGAATTTATTAGGGCTGTCCTCGACTAAAGAAATTCTTAGTCGACTAACACTTATAGGATTTAGTCGACTAATCGATTAGTTGATTTAATTGACAGAGCTGTGCTCTTTGAGAGGTGGTTAAGACTAGAAAAGCACAATATAAATGTAGTTAATTAACCATCTGTAAAACTGAGTTTCTCCACAATTAATCCTGCAAAAGCACCACTTTAAATCTTGTGTTTACCATAAATGTGCTCAGAAGTTTCTTGGAAATGAGTCATTAAGCATGAATAAGCATAAAAAATGACTAATCGACTAAAGAAATCTTAGTCGACTAAGACCAAAACTACCGATTAGTCGAGAGGTGGCAGCC
>CM046797.1:32809292-32811792 GCA_025617405.1 Perca schrenkii
TCTAAGGTATACCTATCTAAGATGTATCTATCTAAGGTATAGCTATCTAAGATGTATCTATCTAAGGTATACCTATCTAAGGTATAGCTATCTAAGGTATACCTATCTAAGATGTATCTATCTAAGGTATAGCTATCTAAGATGTATCTATCTAAGGTATACCTATCTAAGATGTATCTATCTAAGGTATAGCTATCTAAGATGTATCTATCTAAGGTATATCTATCTAAGGTATACCTATCTAAGATGTATCTATCTAAGGTATACCTATCTAAGATGTATCTATCTAAGGTATAGCTATCTAAGGTATACCTATCTAAGATGTATCTATCTAAGGTATAGCTATCTAAGATGTATCTATCTAAGGTATACCTATCTAAGATGTATCTATCTAAGGTATAGCTATCTAAGGTATACCTATCTAAGATGTATCTATCTAAGGTATAGCTATCTAAGGTATAGCTATCTAAGATGTATCTATCTAAGGTATATCTATCTAAGGTATATCTATCTAAGGTATATCTAGCTAAGGTATATCTATCTAAGATGTATCTATCTAAGGTATAGCTATCTAAGGTATATCTATCTAAGGTATATCTAGCTAAGGTATATCTATCTAAGATGTATCTATCTAAGGTATATCTAGCTAAGGTATATCTATCTAAGATGTATCTATCTAAGGTATAGCTATCTAAGGTATATCTATCTAAGATGTATCTATCTAAGGTATATCTATCTAAGGTATAGCTATCTAAGGTATACCTATCTAAGATGTATCTATCTAAGGTATAGCTATCTAAGGTATATCTATCTAAGATGTATCTATCTAAGGTATATCTATCTAAGGTATATCTATCTAAGGTATATCTAGCTAAGGTATATCTATCTAAGGTAGATCTATCTAAGGTTTAGCTATTTAAACCAAGTACCACTTACCGTTGCTTTTGACTTTTGAGTCTGGTTGGTTTAGGATGCTTAAAGTACTGATTATTTACATGAAGTCTGGTGGATTTAGGATGCTTAAATTACTGATTATTTACATGAAGTCTGGTTGGTTTAGGATGCTTAAATAACTGATTATTTACATGAAGTCTGGTGGGTTTAGGATGCTTAAAGTACTGATTATTTACATGAAGTCTGGTGGATTTAGGATGCTTAAATAACTGATTATTTACATGAAGTCTGGTGGGTTTAGGATACTAAAATTACTGATTATTTACATGGAGTCTGGTGGGTTTAGGATACTAAAATTACTGATTACCTACATGAAGTCTGGTGGATTTAGGATGCTTAAATTACTGATTATTTACATGAAGTCTGGTTGGTTTACGATGCTTAAAGTACTGATTATTTACATGAAGTCTGGTGGATTTAGGATGCTTAAATTACTGATTATTTACATGAAGTCTGGTGGGTTTAGGATGCTTAAATTACTGATCATTTACATGAAGTCTGGTGGGTTTCGGATGCTTAAAGTACTGATTATTTACATGAAGTCTGGTGGATTTAGGATGCTTAAATTACTGATTATTTACATGAAGTCTGGTGGGTTTAGGATGCTTAAAGTACTGATTATTTACATGGAGTCTGGTGGGTTCAGGATGCTTAAATTACTGATTATTTACATGAAGTCTGGTGGATTTAGGATGCTTAAAGTACCGATTATTTACATGGAGTCTGGTGGGTTCAGGATGCTTAAATTACTGATTATTTACATGAAGTCTGGTGGATTTAGGATGCTTAAATTATTGATTATTTACATGAAGTCTGGTTGGTTTAGGATGCTTAAAGTACTGATTATTTACATGAAGTCTGGTGGGTTTAGGATGCTTAAAGTACTGATTATTTACATGAATTCTGGTGAGTTTAGGATGCTTAAAGTACTGATTATTTACATGAAGTCTGGTGGCTTAAGGATGCTTAAATTACTGATTATTTACATGAAGTCTGGTTGGTTTAGGATGCTTAAATTACTGATTATTTACATGAAGTTTGCTGGGTTTAGGATGCTTAAAGTACTGATTATTTACATGAAGTCTGGTTGGTTTAGGATGCTTAAATTATTGATTATTTACATGAAGTCTGGTTGGTTTAGGATGCTTAAATTACTGATTATTTACATGAAGTCTGGTGGGTTTAGGATGCTTAAATTATTGATTATTTACATGAAGTCTGGTGGATTTAGGATGCTTAAATTACTGATTATTTACATGAAGTCTGGTGGGTTTAGGATGCTTAAAGTACTGATTATTTACATGAAGTCTGGTTGGTTTAGGGTGCTTAAAGTACTGATCATTTACATGGAATCTGGTGGGTTTAGGATGCTTAAAGTACCGATTATTTACATGAAGTCTGGTGGGTTTAGGATGCTTAAATTACTGATTATTTACATGAAGTCTGGTGGGTTTAGGATGCTTAAAATACTGATTATTTACATGAAGTCTGGTGGGTTTAGGATGCTTAAAGTACTGATTATTTACATGAAGTCTGGTGGGTTTAG
>CM046797.1:32816792-32819292 GCA_025617405.1 Perca schrenkii
AGAGAGACAGGTGAGAGGAGAGGGACAGGTGAGAGGAGAGGGACAGGTGAGAGGAGAGAGAGACAGGTGAGAGGAGAGGGACAGGTGAGAGGAGAGGGACAGGTGAGAGGAGAGAGAGGGACAGGCAAGAGGAGAGAGAGAGGGACAGGTGAGAGGAGAGAGACAGGTGAGAGGAGAGAGAGACAGGTGAGAGGAGAGAGAGGGACAGGCTAGAGGAGAGAGAGAGGGACAGGTGAGGGGAGAGAGAGGGACAGGCTAGAGGAGAGAGAGAGGGACAGGTGAGGGGAGAGAGACAGGTGAGAGGAGAGAGAGAGGGACAGGTGAGAGGAGAGAGAGAGGGACAGGTGAGGGGAGAGAGAGAGGGACAGGTGAGAGGAGAGAGAGAGGGACAGGTGAGGGGAGAGGGACAGGTGAGAGGAGAGAGGGACAGGTGAGGGTCTGAGGGGGGAGAGAGGGACAGGTGAAGGGGGAGAGGGTGGTCTGGACTCAGTCTATATACTGGTTTCTCCAGTGGTCTGGACTCAGTCTATATACTGGTTTCTCCAGTGGTCTGGACTCAGTCTATATACTGGGTTCTCCAGTGGTCTTGACCCAGTCTATATACTGGTTTCTCCAGTGGTCTGGACCCCGTCTATATACTGGGTTCTCCAGTGGTCCAGGACCCCCCCCCCTCCCCCAGTTCACCATAGAAACGTCCCGTATCGTAACACAACAGTTACACTTCGTCATCAACGTGTTTTGGATTATTCTCATATATGCCAGTCCCTCCAGAAAAACGTGATTATGCGATCGCATAATCCAACGCATAATCGACGTTAATCAAATACGGCGCACTTTCGCCGCATAAATTGCCCGATTTCCGCGCAAAATATACTAATCCCCTGCATTTTCGTTGCAAAAAAAGTCCCATAATATATCTTAGCAGAAAGTTGAAAAATGTTGCGTTTACTTCACATAAGAGTAGCCGTTTCCCCCTGTTGCCATGGGAACATCATGAAGTGACGTAATTACTAGGGCTGTCCTCGACTAAAGAAATTCTTAGTCGACTACCACTTATAGGATTTAGTCGACTAATGGATTAGTTGATTTAATTGACAGAGCTGTGCTCTTTGAGAGGTGGTTAAGACTAGAAAAGCACAATATAAATGTAGTTAATTAACCATCTGTAAAACTGAGTTTCTCCACAATTAATCCTGCAAAAGCACCACTTTAAATCTTGTCTTTTTTTTCAAAAAACAACTAAAATGTTGAACAAATTAACTAAAATGTTGAACAAATTAACTAATATGTCGAACAAATTAACTAATATGTTGAACAAATTAACTAATATGTGGAAAAAAGCAACTAAAATGTTGAAAGAAGTAGTGCTGTCCTCGACATGACACGACTAAATCCTATAAGTGTTAGTCGACTAAGAATTTCACTTTTTTTCCCCTTTTTCATCACCTGCAGTTTTTGCAAGTTTCCGCAATTTCATCGCATAAAATTTGCATAAATATCCCGCATATTCCATCGCATTTTTTTAAGAAAAGGTGCCGCGTAATCGAGGATTTTTTCCCGGCAACAATCACACAAAAAAAAAAAAACTCCGCATTTTTCTGGAAGGACTGGCTCTGGAACATTTGTGGGTCTGAGGGGGGGAAAAGAAATAACGTTAAGTCGTGACTCATGGCGTTCAGGGAGGTGGAAAGTGAATTTGAGGATTGTTTTAGGACGCTGATGACGAAACTAAACTGTAAACCAGATCTGGGAGGAGGGCCGATGAGTAAACCAATCAGCTGATCTGATACCTAGCCTGTAACGGGACTTATTTTCAGGCTAATTTCCAGGACTGGTACTCTTTAAAAACAGGGATCTTCAACATGGTGTCCGGGACCCCTAAGGGGGGGGGGTCCTCAGAGTCAATGCAAGGCCTCCAAATTCTTGTTTTAAGAAGTCTTAACGTGAATCCAACAAATTATTTGCAAATATAAATCCCCACTGCTGATAGGCTCACTGAGGCCATGCCACATGGATGTATGTTTAACATTATTAGAATTAAATAATAAAAAAAGTAATAAAATAAAATTATTATTATTATTATTTGAATAGCTTAGTATTTTATGCAAAATAATTTATGTATAAAGGCTTTAGGCTGCCCTACATGTTATTGTAGGCCTAATTTAAACTTAATTTTATAAAATATATGTAGTAGGGGGTCCTTGCTCCATCTCTCTTATAGTTAAGGGGTCCGTGCTACATCTCTCTTATAGTTAAGGGGTCCTTTCTCCATCTCTCTTATAGTTAAGGGGTCCTTGCTCCATCTCTCTTATAGTTAAGGGGTCCTTGCTCCATCTCTCTTATAGTTAAGGGGTCCTTTCTCCATCTCTCTTATAGTTAAGGGGTCCCTGCTCCATCTCTCTTATAGTTAAGGGGTCCTTTCTCCATCTCTCTTATAGTTAAGGGGTCCCTGCTCCATCTCTCTTATAGTTAAGGGGTCCCTGCTACATCTTTCTTATAG
>CM046797.1:32829292-32836792 GCA_025617405.1 Perca schrenkii
ATGTCTGAAGGTCTACCGTGGACATTTTTTTGTCGAAAAAATGGTTGGTTGGTTGATTGGTTACCTTGTTTCAAGCCATTCTAGCGTGGGATAGAAAGCCTGCAGGAAGACTCGGCTCGATTTCTGCCAGTTCTCATTAATATTCAACAAGCTAAGCTGTTTGAATCTGTTTGGCTAACAGATAGCCAATGAGAGCCCGGCTGTCAGAATCCTTGATGTCCAGAATATGATGTCAGACAGACCAGCTTTTGTGATTGGTCTGATTTCTTCAAGTCTAGGGACAGTAAGGACAGCACAGTGGGACGTTTGCCTTCAACAGAGCGACAGATTAATTTATCTTGGACTTTTTAAATGTTTTATCTTCATCCAATGTATTTCAGTGTGGTTGTACCTTGTGAAGCACTTTGTGATTTTTATCTGTGAAAAGCGCTCTATAAATAAACTTTACTTACTTACTTACAGTAATGACCTAACATACCATCATTACTGAGATTAAACTACATTCTCGGTTAGGTTTGCACTGAATAACGCATTCATTAAGCAGAAACAAAATAGAAAAATAGCACCCTGGTGAATTAGCCTTCTGTTGCTAACGTACATTCATAAATCCTGCATGACATCGTCCCGTACCTGCAGGACATCAGACTTACTTATTGATGCACGCACACAGACAGTAGTGTCGGCAAAATTAGTCCGATGAGGGGAGAAAGGAAAGTGTGATAGCGTTCCATGTTAATGCTTTTTCTCTCTCGCTCAAGACTGCTGTGTCCAACGTTACTAGAAGGTAGAGCGAGCTACAACCGACAGGGAGAGAGAGAATGTATCACTACAGCCAATCAGCAGTCTGCTCAAAGCGATGGTCTTTTGCACAAATAGGTTGCACGTAAAAGGGGGGAAAAGTAGCTTCCACTTAAGGGACCCTATCATGCACCCTGTGCAGCACAGCGCAAAGCCCGACCCAAGTGTCTTTGCTAGTTTAAAGGTCCCATGGCATGAAAATGTCCCTTTATGAGGTTTCTTTTTTAACATTATTATGAGTTCCCCCCCCCCAGCCTGCCTATGGTCCTCCAGTGGCTAGAAATGGTGATAGGTGTAAACCGAGCCCTGGGTATCCTGCTCTGCCTTTGACAAAATGAAAACTCAGATGGACCAATCAGGAATCTTCACCTTATGAGGTCATAAGGAGAAAGGTTACCTCCCCTTTCTCTGATTTGCGGGTGGGATCACGATGGTATGATATCGTCCATCGGCACAACACTATAAGTAATAATGTTTATTTGTTTAGCCCTTATCACAGTCACAAAGTGCTTCACTGGCCAAATAAATACATGCGTTAAAACAAATCGATAATCGTAAAAAGCACGATAAATCCCTGTAAATCATAGTGAAACACATAATGTATTAAATACATAGTAATACAGTCCACACCAAACGCCTAAAAAGGTGCGTATTTAGCTACAGTAGATGGCTGTCGGTTGCGTTTTGGTTCCAAAAAGCAGCAGAGAGCGTCTTTTGTTGCTGTAACAACAGCTACTGCTGCAGTATCCTAGAGCGCTATGTGGAGATGTGCTAACGTTAGATAAACAAAGTGGTGGGGCGAGCTAGAGAAAGGAGAGAGAGAGAGAGAGGTGCTTACGTTAGATAAACAAAGTGGTGGAGCAAGCTAGAGAAAGAACAGAGCGAGAGAGAGAGTGAGAGGTGCTAACGTCAGATAAAACAAAGTGGTGTTAGGAACTATCAAAACTAGCACACAGACAGACTAACTAACCGATGGAGGCAGCAGTAGAGCAGCAACCCCCGTGTTCTTCGAGGTAAAATGTGTGTTTTTGTCAAAGGAGTCTGGTGGCTTTGCAGAGAGCCGAGATAACTCCACAATTCTTTAAACCAATCACAATCGTCGTGGGGGCGGGGCTAAGCTCCGGACGGAGCCACGGTGCCTCTGCTAAATAGTCTCAGGAAGGAACTAGTTTTGGTGGAACATGTGGACGTTCAAAAGTAGTTTTAGTCGTGCAACGGAAAACTCAGATTAGACAGATAGTCTAGCTAGCTGTCTGGATTTACCCTGCAGAGATATCTGAGGAGCAGTTAACCATAGTCCTCACAAATAAGCCGGAGGTTAGAACCCCAACACAGAGACAGAGGAAGGAGACGCACATCCAGCTGGATGTCTGGCAGCAATCCCTGAAATGAAACGTCGTGGATATAGACTACTAACTCACTGACTACGGAGAAGTGGCTCATGCAACCGCACTGAACAAACAGCCACACTGTCTCTTTAAAGCACATGTGTCAAACTCGAGGCCCCCTTGGCTAAAACGAACAGCTAACCGCTAGCTGACAGCTAGATTCAGTCTAAAATAACGTTAAGTCAAACTTAATGGGAGAAGAAGATCAATCAAGTAGCCTACGAAATGAGTGCTAGCTACAATTTAGGAATCAAACACAACAAAGGCTGTCACTTGAATGGCATTTTGAGCTAACGTTAGCAATCAAACAATCATAGATGGCTAAAACGTTTTAGTTAGTTTAGCTAACAGCTAATTCAGCTAACCGCTAGCTGACAGCTAGATTCAGTCTAAAATAACGTTAAGTCAAACTTAATGGGAAAAGAAGACTTTACAGTAATAACAATACAGACGAGTATTGAGTGATTGTATTTTAAATGAGCACAAGTAAAGTAGAACTGACGTAGCTAACAGCTGTTATATATGTTATCGTTTATTTTCAAGTTTTATTTTGAGGGGTCTTTTAAAGTTATTACATGCTGTCTCAGCTAGCGGTTAGCTAGCTGTTACCTAAACTAACGTTAGCTTGCCTGTGGAGGCTAACCGCTACAGTGTTTGAGAGTGGGCGGGGTTAAACGTTTTAACTCGAACTTAAAGTTGTATTTTGCTGGTTGTACCCATGTTTTTTTTTTTTTTTAAATAACTGGACTCTTGCGATAAGCACTTTTCGGTAGGGTTGGGTACCCGAAAACGTTCCTACGCAACCGGTAGGAATCGGATCGGATTAGAACGCACATTTCGGTTCCTCGTTTCCACTTTAAACAGTTTCCCTCTGTTGCTCTAAAAATATCCCCCTTTCTCTTTAGTCTACCGTTAGCTAGCTACCGTCAATGTAGGCTACTTTTAAAGTGCCCGTTTTATGAGAAAAATCACTTTTTCTGGTGATTTGGGGTGTTATTTTGTGTCTCTGGTGCTTCCACACACATACAGACTTTGAATAAATCCCTCCATGGTGTTCTGAGTGAGATCTGGTTTCTAAATTGTCTCTACATAACTAGCCTAAACAAGCTGGCTAACCGTTAGCATGCTAGCTCGTTCTCAATGGCAAAGCGCCGCTACAACACACACTAGTTCACCATAATCTACCAAAAGAACTACTTCCATGTGCTCCCTGGTTTAGAAGAAGTCTCCCAGCTAATCCTGAAGGTGGAGAAACAGCCTTTCTTTTACTGTCTATGGAGCTAGCTGACATGATCTACATCTGAGCTACTGAGCATGTGCGAGTGCAATCAAAGATAGTACAGAAGAAGAAGAGATGTCTCACTCTGGAGCTAAAACAGAGACCTGAACACAGGGTGAAAAGAGGAGCTGCAGCAATGTGCAGTACAACTAAAAAAAAAGGTGTTTTTAGAAAATTAAACCATGTAAACCTATTCTGGTACAACTTTAAAATACAATTATGAATCTGAAAATGGAAAATGAGTATAATATGGGCGCTTTAAAAGGCCATATTTCCCTCTGGGTTCACCAAAACGGTAATTTTAAAGTTTTTCAAGTACCGGTTCGGCTTCGGAATCGTAAAAACCCAAACGGTACCCAACCCTACCATACCGGTCTTATCTAACGTGTGTTTATAAAGCGTGGGGGAGCAAAAGGTGAAGCCATATTATAATAAGTATTGATTGTTTTAATCATTTAGATGTAACTTTGGGCTCTTGATTTGAATATGAGTTGTTATTTAAAACCGTTATTTGAGTATGATGTTTTTGAAACTTGAGAAAAATGTGAATTTTATTTAATTTATTTATTTGCGTCCTGCTTTTTTTTAATTTATTTACAAGTCTTCTGTATCCTGATATGCAATGTGACTGTTTTTTGGAAACATTTGAAGGGCTAAATAGACACTGGATGAGTGTAAGAAGTTAGATATATATATATATATATTAATCTGTTTTATCTTAGAGGCTTTGATACGTAGAGGAGTGGAGAAGATTATCTGTTTGTAATGTTGAGAGGAATTTAATGCATTTGCCTGGCGGCCATGTGAGCAGCTGATTGGCTGCTGGATTCATTCACAGAAACGGAATAAAAAGCAGACGTCTTACTCCGATTCTCCACCGGGAGCGTCTCGCCGTCCGACTCGCTGGTTTTATCGTCTCTGCAAGAACTTTACAGAACAATCTGTTCAGAACTGTGACAAAAAGAACGGTGAAAAAAAGTGACAAATGTTGGAAAAAGTGACAAAAACACAGGAAAAAAATCGTCAAAAACTTCGCTCAAAGGTTGACAGAAACCTGTTGGGAAAAAAAGACCAAAAAATTGAAAACAAATTGGAAAGAATATGACAAATTTTTTTTTATAAAATCGCCAAAAACGTCGAGAAAAGTGTAGAACACACAACATTGCACGGCCATGTTTTTGTCATTTTTTTCGTCCAATTTTTGAAGCTTTTTCCGATGTTTTTGTGTTTTTTTTCGTCACTTTTTCCGATGTTTTTGTCGTTTTTTTTTCATCCAATTTTTAAAGCTTTTTCTGATGTTTTTTTCTCCAATTTTTTTGTCACTTTTTCTGATGTTTTTTTCGGGGTTTTTTCGTCTAATTTCTGACAAAATGTTTGACAAAATAATTTGAACAAAATCGTCGACAAAAAGAACGGTGAAAAAAAGTGACAAATGTTGGAAAAAGTGACAAAAACGCAGGAAAAAAAATCGTCAAAAACTTCGCCAAAGGTTGACAGAAACCTGTTGGAAAAAAAAGACCAAAAAATTGAAAACAAATTGGAAAGAATATGACAAATTTTTTTTTATAAAATCGCCAAAAACGTCGAGAAAAGTGTAGAACAAGAACAACTAAATGTTGACATTTCGACTCAGAAAAACACAACGTTGCACGGCCACATTTGTCATTTTTTTCGTCCAATTTTCATCACTTTTTCCGATGTTTTTGTCGTTTTTTTCGTCCAATTTTTAAAGTTTTTTCTGTTCTTTTTTTCTCAAATTTTTTTTTTGACTTTTTCCGATGTTTTTGTCGGGTTTTTTTATCAGCCAATTTGTGACAAAATGTGTGACAAAATAATTTGAATAAAATCGCCAAAAACTTTGAGAAAAGTGTAGACAAAGAACAACTAAATGTTGACATTTCGACTCAGAAAAACACAACGTTGCACTGTCAAGTTTTTGTCATTTTTCGTCCCTTTTTCCGATGTTTTTGTCGTTTTTTTTGGGTCCAATTTTTGTCACTTTTTCCGATGTTTTTGTCAGGGGATTTTTCACTCCTATTTTTGAAGCTTTTTCTGAAATTTTTGTCACTTTTTTCAACGTTTTTTTAATTTATTTTTTCAAATATAAAATACCATAAAACACCCAAATTGAATGCAGAGTGTACTTACTCGTGAGGAGCGTTGTAGGGAACCGTCCACGTCATTTTCTTTGACCATTTGGTTGAAAGAAAACCCCAAATTTGTGACTTAGAAACGTTTTGAAAATGGGTCAAATGTAGGGTGACCAGATGAGAATGGGTAAAATTCGGGACGAGACTGGGGGAGGGATTAACTGGAATGATTAATTATTTTTATTCAGGAATTCAACTGTCTGTACTACCTTTAACATCAGCAACATCCAATCCAATCACTCCTTCTGGTGGCTGCCTGGCACTTAACATGAATTTCAAAACTCTGATTAATTATTTTTTATTCAGAAACTCAACTGTCTTGTCTTGTAAATAAATCTTTAAAATAACTATTAATCCTGCAAAAGCACCACTTTAAATCTTGTGTTTACCAGGGCTGCCACCTCTTAGTGGATTAGTCGACTAATCGGTAGTTTTGGTCTTAGTCGACTAAGATTTCTTTAGTCCATTAGTCATTTTTTTATGCTTATTCATGCTTAATTACTTATTTCCAAGAAACTTCTGAGCACATTTATGGTAAACACAAGATTTAAAGTGGTGCTTTTGCAGGATTAATTGTGGAGAAACTCAGTTTAACAGATGGTTAATTAACTACATTTATATTGTGCTTTTCTAGTCTTAACCACCTCTCAAAGAGCACAGCTCTGTCAATTAAATCAACTAATCCATTAGTCGACTAAATCCTATAAGTGGTAGTCGACTAAGAATTTCTTTAGTCGAGGACAGCCCTACTTCTTTCAACATTTTAGTTGCTTTTTTCCACATTTTAGTGGCTTTTTCGTGGATTTTGTTGCCTCTTTCAACATTTTTATTGCTTTTTTCCACATTTTAGTTGCTTTTTTCCACATTTTAGTTGCTTTTTTCAACATTTTAGTTGATTTGTTCAACATATTAGTTGCTTCTTTCAACATTTTAGTTGCTTTTTTCCACATTTTAGTGGCTTTTTCGTAGATTTTGTTGCCTCTTTCAACATTTTTATTGCTTTTTTCCACATTTTAGTTGCTTTTTTCCACATTTTAGTTGCTTTTTTCAACATTTTAGTTAATTTGTTCAACATATTAGTTAATTTGTTCGACATATTTGTTAATTTGTTCAACATTTTAGTTAATTTGTTCAACATATTAGTTGCTTTTTGAAAATAAAAACACAAGATTTAAAGTGGTGCTTTTGCAGGATTAATTGTGGAGAAACTCAGTTTTACAGATGGTTAATTAACTACATTTATATTGTGCTTTTCTAGTCTTAACCACCTCTCAAAGAGCACAGCTCTGTCAATTAAATCAACTAATCCATTAGTCGACTAAATCCTATAAGTGTTAGTCGACTAAGGAGTTCTTTAGTCGAGGACAGCCCTACTTTGCTCAAATTTTTGGGACAATTAGGGCAGGATTCGGGACAACTGCTTGGATTTCGGGACTGTCCCGAATTTTTTTGGGACGTCTTGTCACCCTAGTCAAATGTGACCCGAGGACATCGGGAGGGTTAAATAACGAAATATTTGATTTCTGTTGTTATGAATGTAGTTATTCTGTGAATTAATTCAGCGGTTAGTTTCTCTGCACAGATTATTGTTTAACTTTGCTTCTGATGGGAGTGGCTTTCATGTCTGAGGAGGATTATTTTCATGCCTTGTGTATGATATATCTGTCTGTTTAAGACCGAGGGAATAAATCTACAGTTTTAGGGATGTTGTGTGCTCGACGGAGTCGTTGTTTAACTTGTTTGGTGTACGGATTAGACCCCTGGTTCTCTTTGGTCCCCCTTTTGAACGGGGTTTTTAAAGCCTGAGAAGTCTTCATAGAGAGGAAGAGTGCAGCGATGTCAGCCGTAGATTTACTAAACTACAGCCTTGGACCTGGAGCACTTT
>CM046797.1:32841792-32853261 GCA_025617405.1 Perca schrenkii
AGTGTGGTGTTAACTAGCTAACGGTAGGCTAACGTTACCTGCTGCCAAGTGTAGTGTTAACTAGCTAATGGTAGGCTAACGTTACCTGTTGCCAAGTGTAGCGTTAACTAGCTAACAGTAGGCTAACGTTACCTGTTGCCAAGTGTAGTGTTAACTAGCTAACGGTAGGCTAACGTTACCTCTTGCCAAGTGTAGTGTTAACTAGCTAACGGTAGGCTAACGTTACCTGTTGCCAAGTGTGGTGTTAACTAGCTAACGGTAGGCTAACGTTACCTGTTGCCAAGTGTAGTGTTAACTAGCTAACAGTAGGCTAACGTTACCTGTTGCCAAGTGTAGTGTTAACTAGCTAACGGTAGGCTAACGTTACCTGTTGCCAAGTGTAGTGTTAACTAGCTAACGGTAGGCTAACGTTACCTGTTGCCAAGTGTAGTGTTAACTAGCTAACAGTAGGCTAATGTTACCTGTTGCCAAGTGTAGCGTTAACTAGCGTTAACATGTTTCAGTTCCCTCTAACGCCAGTTTTCGGAGCATCAGAGAGCAGCGCAGGCATTTAAGTGGCACCTAAATAAGGCACCGAAATCCGCGTTGCTCTTCGGTCCGGTAGATAACGGTCGTTAAGACACCAGTGCCGTATTAGCACCTGGTCTCCCATTCAAAACGGCGATTTTCGCCGAAATGCGACAAGTTTGCAGGTATGTTTAATGAGTAAAAAATGCCTCCGCAAAATCACCTCTTATATATATATATATATATATATATATATATATATATATATATATATATATATATATATATATATATATATACATATCACCAAACACAGAGGTTGTGTGAAAACATTAGTCACAGACTCTGCTTATCCCGTGCGAATGCGAAGCACGAAACACACGAAATCCCACGAGTTCTCCCGTTAATACCGGTCCTGTGCGAATAGGGCTTCACGCTACATTTACATTGCTACGTTTTGGTTTTAAAAACCTTTTGCGTCGTTTACACACCTCGCATTCACACTGCGCTGGCGTTTCAGAGCCCCTTAGTCTATGTCGACATACAGTACAGGCCAAAAGTTTGGCCACACCTTCTCATTCAATGTGTTTCCTTTTTATTTTCATGACTATTTACATTGTAGATTCTCACTGAAGGCATCAAAACTATGAATGAACACATATGGAATTATGTACTTAACAAAAAAGTGTGAAATAACTGAAAACATGTCTTATATTTTAGATTCTTCAAAGTAGCCACCCTTTGCTTTTTTTGATAACTCTGCAAACCCTTGGTGTTCTCTCAATGAGCTTCATGAGGTAGTCACCTGAAATGGTTTTACCTTCACAGGTTTCATTGCAAATTCCACAATTCATTAGTGGAATTTGTTCCCTTATTAATAAAAAAGCAATGTAACAATGTAATGTAAATAGTCATGAAAATAAAAAGGAAACGCATTGAATGAGAAGGTGTGTCCAAACTTTTGGCCTGTACTGTATTTAGAGCTAGAAATAAGAGCATAAGAGCCCCTTAACCTGAGATTAGTTCTTCTACTGGCGATAAAAAACACGTGGTGCACCGAGATCACTTTTGTCTCCAAACTCAAAACGCTAAAAGACCAAAACGTAGCGGTGTAAATGTAGCCTTAAGGATGCAAAATGGTGCCGAGGGAACTCAGAATGAGATGTATTTGCTGATCGTGGGGGCGGTCAGTTTGAACACGCAGACACTGCTTCCTGGTGATTTCTCACCTTCAGTTATGCATTTGATCAGCGTCAGCGGAGTGGGGGAGGGGTGGGAGGGGCGGATATGAACACTGATTTCTTCAGGTAAACACGAGAGACTCGCTGGGCACTATTTTAACGATCTGAGCGCGTGGTGTGTGCGTCTGGCGCAGGTGTGTTTAGTGTCCAAATCCCCTTTTTGCTAGTTTTGACGGCAGAAAAAAGGGTCTGTGTGCCGGGCGCCTGGTCCTAAAGGGTTGTCCTTAGTGTCTTCATTAATCAGAGGTGTGTTTTTGGGCGTAACATGCAATCAACCAATCAGAGATCATCTCCCATTCATCAACCAATCAGAGATCATCTCCCATTCCCTTTAAAAGCCAGGCGCGTTTTGACCTCGGAGCATTGCTGTTATGATGGAGGATTTACACCCTAATATTATTATTAGTAATCTTCTGCATGTGTGTGTGTGTGTGTGTGTGTGTGTGTGTGTGTGTGTGTAACAAGCATAGTGTGCGCGCGCTGTGCACAAGCCTAGGTGCATTTTTCCAGCACGCCCAGAATGCACCTGAACTCACCTCCCTGTAAGACCAGCACGCCCCAGAATGCACCTGAACTCACCTCCCTGTAAGACCAGCACGCCCCAGAATGCACCTGAACTCACCTCCCTGTAAGACCAGCACGCCTCAGAATGCACCTGAACTCACCTCCCTGTAAGACCAGCACGCCCAGAATGCACCTGAACTCACCTCCCTGTAAGACCAGCACGCCTCCGAATGCACCTGAACTCACCTCCCTGTAAGACCAGCACGCCCAGAATGCACCTGAACACACCTCCCTGTAAGACCAGCACACCCAGAATGCACCTGAACACACCTCCCTGTAAGACCAGCACGCCCCAGAATGCACCTGAACACACCTGCCTGTAAGACCAGCACGCCTCAGAATGCACCTGAACACACCTCCCTGTAAGACCAGCACGCCCCAGAATGCACCTGAACACACCTCCCTGTAAGACCAGCACGCCCAGAATGCACCTGAACACACCTCCCTGTAAGACCAGCACGCCCCAGAATGCACCTGAACACACCTCCCTGTAAGAATAGCACGCCCCAGAATGCACCTGAACACACCTCTGTCGGTCTTAAACTAGCAAAGACACTTGGGTCGGGGCTTTGCGCTGCGCTGGGTGTAAGATAGGGCCCAGACTGTCGACTGAAGGGCAGCAATACACAAAAAAACATTAATTTCTTTTTCTTTCTTTAGAAATTCTTACACTGGTTGGTTCCAAAACATACGACAGAGTATTAGGGCCACTTTGAGACGGGAAAATGCTTTTCAGAGTAAAAGTTACAATATTTATGGGGTTATGGGAGTTATAATATGATGAGAATAAAAAGGTATGTGGGAGTAAACAAAGTAAGAATATTACAAGATAAAGTCAGAATTTTAAAATGATTTGTAGCATTGTGAGAAGTTGTTTAAATTGTTATTAGAAAATATTCATTTTGAGAATAAAGTAGTAGTAGTATTACAAGATGTGGCTTTATTACTACTTTCCTCTTGAAAAAAGTCAGATTTTAGTTTAGAAATTACACTTTTACCCAAAAATACAAAAGTGATAATATCACGATTAAGATAAAGTCAGAATTTGACAATATAGTTTGTAATATTTTTTAAGAATTTGTTGTATTTTTCATTAGAAAACGTTCATTTTGAGAATAGGAAAGTTATGTTAAATGTAAAAAAATTTTGACTTTCCTCTTACAAAAGTATGATTTGTGTCATACAATGTCTAAAATATGACTTTATTCTCACAATATTACACATTTTCTATTAAAAGAAATTACTTATTCTGAAATATATTCGGGGTAAAAATATTACGATTAACCCGATAAATTACAGATAAATTACAGATATAAAATTATCTGTTTTTTTTTTTAAATAAAGCATGTACATATGTTTGAGTAGAAATCCAAAATACATGAAGTATGAACCTGAAAATAAGAATGATTTGGGACCTTTAAGAAGGAACATTTGTAATATTTTTAGATTTGTGTAGTGGTATAGTGGTATACTACACTATACAAGGCTTTATTCATGTTAAAGTATACTTTCCTCTTAAAAAAGTATGATTTTTGTCATAAAAGTTCGACATAATGTGACTTTTGTCTCACAATGTTACTGCATATTTTTGAAAAATAATATTTTGAAGTACTAATATTACAAGATAAAGTCTTAATTTTACAGGAACATTTGTAATATTTTGACATTTAGTTGTAATTTTATGAGACAAAGTCATAATATTTTCAGAGTAAAATTAAATTGTAATTTTATTTTGAAAATGAACATTTTCAGAATAAAATTACAATAAAATAAAAAAGGAGTAGTATTACAAGTGGCTATATCCTTGTAAAAATATAAATAATAAAAATAACCATAAATAGCAAACAGAGTTTACGAAGTGCTTTGATAGACAATAAGACTTTCCTTTTGAAAAAGTATGAATTTCTTCATAAAATGTCAACGTTATATGACTTTATTCTCACAATATTACATGATTTTATTTGAAAAATTACAACTTTAGTCTTAAATGTATTTGAGAGGTATAAAATAATAAAGTTCAGAATTATAAATTCAGAATTTAACAAGAGATTTAGTTGTAATTTTATGAGACCAAATCATAATATTTGCAAAATAAAGTAGTAGTGTTACAAGATGTGGCTTTATTCTTGTAAAAAATACGACTTTCCTCATGAAAATTAGGATTACTCCCAAGTAGTCATTTTATTGACTTTATTTCTTGGCATTACGACTTTATTCTCATAATATTACATAATCGTAAAAAGAAATTAAATTTTAATCTGAAAATCTCCGGGTTTTTTTATTTTGCCTGTGGCCCTAAAACTCTGTTGTACAAATATAGTTGCAGGGATATTTTTGTTCATTTTTTTTATTTAAATTTGGTATTTAAATGTAGATGAGATGTAGAGTGGGCGGAGATGTGGATGTGAACGCCGCCTGTTGATATCATGCAGTCTGATTTTACAAAGCGTGGCTTATCTACGTGTTCTAGATCTTTTCCTGCTGAGGTTTCAGGTGAAGTGAGTAAAACCAAAACGTTCTTGTCTTAAACGGTAACTACCGTTCAGTTCTAAATGGACCCTATTGTCCTGTGTTTTTGTCTCTAAGTGACTGATGTTAACAACAATCTTTGAAACTGGACAGCCACAGATCGGGCTGCAATGTAACCCTATCGGGGCAAATGTGCATCGTCAATTTAGTCCACTAAAAGTTGTGTTGTTGCTGCTGACAGACTCAGATTATTATTCTAAGTGTCTGACAACATTATGGAAAGGATCCCTACAGAGATAGACCTTTAAAACCTCTCTGAGATCTTTCTGTTTAACCAGAAACAGCTCTGAAGTTGCTAGCGCTAAACCCACCAGACTCCATTTAAAAAAACAGCACTTTTAGCGTGTATAGAGCCAACATATCCTCACATGTAAATCTGTAAACTATGTGTTTATTTCCACCAAAACTAGAGTTGTGATGGTTGGAAAAGTGGAGAGACGACACCAAAATGGCTTTTCATAGTTTTATTTAGTTTCTGACGACTTTGAATGAAGTGTGTTTTACGATGCTTAAATGATGCTTATTTACATGGAGTTTGGTGGAGTTAGCGAACGCAATCTCACAGATGTTATGTTTTAAAAAAAGGATCTTACTCTTTAACAGAAAGGTTTCTCTCCTTAGAAATCCTTTCATAATGTTGTCAGACACTTAGAATATTAATCTGAGTCTGTCAGCAGCAAAAACAGAACTATTGTGAAAGGTCCAGTGTGTAGTGTGTTTAGTTGTTCGTTACCAAAATCTGGGCTCAATGGTTGTGATTGGTGTAAAGACCGCCTCAAACGGTTGTGATTGGTGTAGAGCCCACCTCAGCGGTTGTGATTGGTGTAGAGCCCACCTCAGCGGTTGTGATTGGTGTAGAGCCCACCTCAGCGGTTGTGATTGGTGCCTCGATTTGGGGGACATTGGAAATGGGCTTGAATGGGCTCTTGGCCAGACTGACTTGCAGAGCAAATCTCAAATTTGCCGGAGGTTCGTCAGGGTTTTCCCAGGCTAATACAGGACCACACGTATTCAAAATCCAAATTTCAGGAACAGGAGTCTTCTTCTTCATCACCCAGAAAAAGAAAATGAATATTGAAAAGGGCAAGAGACCGGCTTTCTGAAGCGTGAAGGCTACCGTAGCTGTAATGCGTACTTTGAACTGCGTGGCGCGAGAGATTTGATTGTGATATATGATCTCAACGCTAGATGGGAGAAATTCCCACACACTGGACCTTGAAGGTAAACACTACCTGCACAATTGTCCTATTAACTCAGATTGTAGCTTGTTTCTCTGCTGCTGACTGCAGCGATCTCTATTAATACTGGACCGATGTCAAAGATCGTTGGTCCCATCACTCACTTAGACACAAAAACACACAGGAACATATGGTCCAGGTTGGAAAAAAAAAACTTTAACTTAGAGGGAGGCAACTTTTAACCAACATTTGTATTTAAACATAAAGATATTTATAATATAAAGAGAAGCTGAGAGAAGCTGTTTGGGTTGTTGTGTACACATTCAAGAAGAAATATGCCAAAACATATTTTTCTCTAATATATTTTAGGTATAATTGTTTTCAACAAAAAAAACAGTTTGACTGACTTTTCTGTGAACCAGATCTGAGTCTCTGAGAAATCCCTTTTTCCCCTTTGAGAAACTTGTTCAGCAGTTAGTTTCTGTTTTGAGATTCAGTTTGCTAATGTGCCAAAACGCTGCTCAAACGTCTGCAGCCGCAAGCTCGACCCCCCCCCCAGACCGCCTTGATTCAAAAATATTGATTAATGTTGAGTCTCAAAACAATGTGATTGAATCAGAATCAGAAAAAGGCTTTATTGGCACAGTTAAAGTAGCCCGAGCAAGAACAATCTTTGCTGAGTTGTGTTGGGGGGCCATGATGTTGTGGCCCTCCTCCCCCACGGGGTCCGGGAACAGTTTGATTTTCCAGCTCGCTCCGTTAGCGGTGAAGGAGTTAGCTAAGGCTAACGCTAGCGATGCTAAGGCTAACGCTAGCGATGCTAAGCCCACGTCACAACCAAAACGTTAGCGATTGGTTCTGGCAGATCCAGAGTGGCTGTGGGCAGATCCAATAGTTTTAAACTCCAACAGAGGACCCGCCATCAAGGCTAATGTACCAGAGTCTGGTAGGACCAGGCTAGAGTAGGACCAGGCTAGTGGACCAGAGTCTGGTAGGACCAGGCTAATGGACCAGAGTCTGGTAGGACCAGTCTAGAGTAGGACCAGGCTAGTGTACCAGAGTCTGGTAGGACCAGGCTAATGGACCAGAGTCTGGTAGGACCAGTCTAGTGTACCAGAGTCTGGTAGGACCAGGCTAGTGTACCAGAGTCTGGTAGGACCAGGCTAATGGACCAGAGTCTGGTAGGACCAGTCTAGTGTACCAGAGTCTGGTAGGACCAGGCTAGTGTACCAGAGTCTGGTAGGACCAGGCTAATGGACCAGAGTCTGGTAGGACCAGTCTAGTGTACCAGAGTCTGGTAGGACCAGGCTAGTGGACCAGAGTCTGGTAGGACCAAGCTAATGGACCAGAGTCTGGTAGGACCAGACTAGTGTACCAGAGTCTGGTAGGACCAGGCTAGTGTACCAGAGTCTGGTAGGACCAAGCTAATGGACCAGAGTCTGGTAGGACCAGACTAGTGTACCAGAGTCTGGTAGGACCAAGCTAATGGACCAGAGTCTGGTAGGACCAGGCTAGTGTACCACAGTCCTGTAGGACCAGGCTAGTGTACCAGAGTCTGGTAGGACCAGGCTAGTGTACCAGAGTCTGGTAGGACCAGGCTAATATATGAAAAGTTCAAATTAAAGACAGCGGACATCATTGGCTGACACCACGGTAGGGTTGGGTACCAAAACCCGGGTCCACTATGGAACCGGTTCCTACACAACCGGTAAGAATCAGACCGGATTACAAAGCAAATTTCGGTTCCTCATTTTGGTTCCACTCAAAGTGTTTCGACTGAAATATCTTCCCTCTGTCGCTCCGAAACAGACATAAAATATCCCATTTTCTCTGTAGTCTACCGTTAGCCTGCTAACGTAAATACAGGCTACTTTTAAAATGCCATATTTCCCCCCTCTGGGCTCACCAAAACTGACCTAAAATGGGAAAAGGAATCGTAATCGTAAAAATCCAAACGTTACCCAAACCTACCACCAGTCATTGGTTTCGGTTGGGTCCAATATTTACATACTGGCAACTTTCAACACCTACATCTCGGCAGGTCTGGGATCAGCTTGCGTTTCCTCCTAAATGTTTAGTAATTGACGCTCTTTGGCTCGTATGAATGAACTTATTTTGCTGACGCAGCTCGCGACGCAAAGCTTGAGCTACTTAAAGGTTCAGCCGTGAGACAAATGAATAAAATAATCAATAAAACATGTTTCCACTGGATCGATTTGACAGTTGCCAAAACAAACATTCACTCTCTTGTGATAAAGGAGTTTTATTTAAATGTACATATGTAGCCTGTGTACATATTATTAGTCATCACAAAGGATTTTAGTGATGAGTTATGTGTGTGTTCTGTATATTCCACCAGAAAACTGACCTGAATAATCCACAATAATCGCATAAATAACGTTCACGTATTTCAACACTATGGGCAGCTTTCACACACACATATATACATCTATATAACAGCTATTATTATCATCTGATAACTGTGTTATTTTTTTTTTCTTCTGGTTAAAATGTGTAAACTAGAAGTAGAGCATCGAACTATCTTCCTAATATTTCTTACATTCCTGATTTGAAATCATTTTGATTTAATTTGAAAGAGCCTGCTACAAAATCAGCCCAAACTGACAGAGAATCACGTATTAAAGTCAGACAAATATGGGTGTTTTTTTTTTTAATGAATAATGATTTTCTGTTTGCTTTTGTTCCTAATCAACATTTCATCACGTAATCACATATTTCAGATCCACATCATCACAGCGTTTGGGTTTTTTGGGGGCTTCTTCTCCGACAGAATCTGCACTTTAAACTTTGCGTATTTATATCTTTTATTTTGGCAACTGAGCAAATCTGAAATCACCTTTTTAAAATCTGAAACGAGAGCGCAAGAGAGAGTTTAAAAATGTGACGCTGGTGTAAATTGTGTAAATGTGGCGAGCCTGCTGAACGTAAAGCAGTCTTGTTGTTGTTCTTAATATCTGTTATTTTTGTATATAACTTTTTGTCCAGAAACGGCCACATTTTTGTACTTTTCTGACTGGCGAAATTTATTTTTGATGTGACTTTGATGTAACATACCCTTTTGTAACTCTTTTGTGAACCTTTTGTGTCATTTTGTTGTACAGCAACTTCAATTGAAATGCATGAAATGTCCCTTTAATGTTGCCTTAACTGCTGTGAATACTGTATATAATGCACTGTTATTCCTCATCACTTTATCAGTAAAGACCTCAACTGTCTCAAAACCGCAACAACTGAGTGGAAAAAGTTAATTCATGTTTGTCTTCCCGTCAGCTGTGTTGTCCCCTATCTCAATGTCTCAGTCACCTCTTTCAAATGTTTTTTTAATTTTACAGTTTAGTGGTATTTTTTCCATTGTTTTGGTCACTTTCTTCAACATTTTAAAGGTCCTATGACATGCTAATACTGTATCTGAAGTCTCTTTTATATAGGCCTTAGTGGTCCCCTAATACTGTATCTGAAGTCTCTTTTATATAGACCTTAGTGGTCCTCTAATACTGTATCTGAAGTCTCTTTTATATAGACCTTAGTGGTCCCTAATACTGTATCTGAAGTCTCTTTTATATAGAGCCTTAGTGGTCCCCCTAATACTGTATCTGAAGTCTCTTTTATATAGACCTTAGTGGTCCTCTAATACTGTATCTGAAGTCTCTTTTATATAGACCTTAGTGGTCCCCTAATACTGTATCTGAAGTCTCTTTTATATAGAGGCCTTAGTGGTCCCCTAATACTGTATCTGAAGTCTCTTTTATATAGACCTTAGTGGTCCCCTAATACTGTATCTGAAGTCTCTTTTATATAGACCTTAGTGGTCCCCTAATACTGTATCTGAAGTCTCTTTTATATAGACCTTAGTGGTCCCCTAATACTGTATCTGAAGTCTCTTTTATATAGACCTTAGTGGTCCCCTAATACTGTATCTGAAGTCTCTTTTATATAGACCTTAGTGGTCCCCTAATACTGTATCTGAAGTCTCTTTTATATAGACCTTAGTGGTCCTCTAATACTGTATCTGAAGTCTCTTTTATATAGACCTTAGTGGTCCCCTAATACTGTATCTGAAGTCTCTTTTATATAGACCTTAGTGGTCCTCTAATACTGTATCTGAAGTCTCTTTTATATAGACCTTAGTGGTCCCCTAATACTGTATCTGAAGTCTCTTTTATATAGACCTTAGTGGTCCCCTAATACTGTACTCTTTTTTTTCGACTATGACCTTTTTTTGACATACTATAATATCACTTTTAATTACTTTTTTCGACATACTATGACTTTTTATGATTTTTTTGACATGCTATATTATGACTTTTTCATGATTTTTTTTTTTGCATACTATAATATGACTTTTTTTTTTAAACATACAACTTTTTTCGACATAGTATACTATGACTTTTTTTTGGACATAAGTCTCGGCATCCACAGGAAGACTTGTCAGGATGACCACTGCAACCTCACACAACTCTGGTGGAAAACATGATCTGGAAAGTTTCCCTCAGCGGCTCAACAAACTTCAACAAGAACAAAACGCCAAAATAAAAGAACAGCTGGGGGGCTTTTATTGTGAAAAATACAGCTGTGACTTTACATGAGATCAGTATCGGGATGCTGGAACCTTTTCCTCCTTTCCTTAAAGTGTGAAATAACTGAAAACATGTCTTATATTATAAGCTACTTTGAAGAATCTAAAATATAAGACATGTTTTCAGTTATTTCACACTTTTTTGTTAAGTACATAATTCCATATGTGTTCATTCATAGTTTTGATGCCTTCAGTGAGAATCTACAATGTAAATAGTCAAGAAAATAAAAAGGAAACCCATTGAATGCGAAGGTGTGTCCAAACTTTTGGCCTGTACTGCATACTATGATTTTACAACTAAAAATCATAGTATATAATCATAGTAATAAGAACAAAACGCCAAAATAAATGAACAGCTGGGGCTTTTATTGTGAAAAATACAGCTGTGACTTTACATGGGATCAGAATCGTGATGCTGGAACCTTTTCCTCCTTTTCCTGTCGCTCAATTAACCAAAAACACAACCGATTAAAATACGTTTTGGTTTTTATTCGAGACTTCAGGTTAAGTGCTGTTCAAATACTTGATAAAATATAGAATTTGGTAAGCAGGGAACACGAGACGTTATTGACCGTCTTCTTCTGTGGTGGCGGTTCAGGCGTTGAGGAACTTGGCGTGGTGCTTGATGTGGTCGTTGATGAACGAGTAGATGAAGAAGTAGCTGTGGTCGTAGCCCTGCACCAAGAAACACACATCTGTTAGAGTCACAACGCTTTCTACACCAGTTAGGAGTTTACTGATCAAAAATGGGAATTCAATTATCTGAATGGTCTTTTTCTGAGATATTAACATGTGAACCTATACTTTTTAGACATACTACACTATGACTTTTTAGACATATTATACTATGACT
>CM046797.1:32856799-32864299 GCA_025617405.1 Perca schrenkii
TATAAACAGAAATGTTGTTAGGCCTACATTACATTATAAACAGAAAGGTTGTTAGACCTACATTACATTATTAACAGAAATGTTGTTAGGCCTACATTACATTATAAACAGAAATGTTGTTAGTCCTACATTACATTATAAACAGAAATAATCGATTATGAGCCTGCTGATTATCGATGCAGCATCGTTCACGATTCCATGCATCGATTATTTGATTAATTTCAACACCTCTAGTTTATGGTGGTGTGTAAAGACGTAGAAAACACCACGCAGCCAGTGTGTGGCCGGCCTAAGGTGGCCCGGTTGGGCAAGGACATTTTTTTTAACTCAGCCCAATTTTTACTTACTGGCCCTTGTTTTTAAAAAAAAACTATTTATTATAATTAATTAAAATATCGCAAAAATGAGCCCCTGTGACTAATGTGTGTGTGTGACTGAACTAAACCGACTAACTGCCGTCTGGTTTGCTGACAGATGAAGAGGCCGAGGTGGAGGAGGAGGACGAAGGTAACTTCCCCGCTAACTAACCATGACAACAATAAAAGGTAAGGAGTGACCTCACCGGGCCGTGACCTCTGACCTCTGACCTGTGCGTCCCCAGACTCGGAGAAGGAGCCCGACTACAGAGACGTGAGCATCCGAGCAGACGTGAAGGTGAAGGAGCTGTACGACGTGGAGGAGAGGCTGGGAACGTAAGCACCTCACCCACAATGCACCTCTGATTCTGTCTGTCCGGCAGTATGTACTCCACTAGGAAAGGTCAAGGATTTCAGCGTTCCCACTTACAAACAACGCCAGGATACCGTTACGTAACCACACACAGACACACACACACACACATACGTAACCATGGTTGTTGAACTTTCACCCCGTCTGTGTGGCGAGTTGCCTCGGGAACAACTACACTACACAAATGTGACATTAATAAATACGAATCACTAAAGTAGTAGTTTTAGTGATCAATCGTAGATTACTGCAGTACATGATAGGTGTTTTGGATATTACACACACACACACACACACACACACACACACACACACAGACACACAGACACATGACACATAGACAGAAACACACACACACAGATACACAGACACACACATACACATAGATAGACACACACACACACAGATATACACAGACACACATACACATAGATAGACACACACACACACACACACACACAGATACACAGACACACACATAGATAGAGACACACACACACACACAGACACACACACACAGACACACACACACAGACACACACATAGATAGACATTAACCAATTTCTGTAAAAACACACAGATATACAACTGTATATGCGCCTGGTTAGCTCACCTGGTAGAGCGTGCGCCCATATACAGATGTTCACTCCTCGATGCAGCGGCCGCGGGTTCGACTCCAACCAGCGGCCCTTTGTTACACGCCCCCCCCACCCCCCCCCCACCCTTTAATGTCTTCAGCTGTCCTGTCTAAATAAAGACAAGCAGCTGTTAACTAGGGCTGCCACCTCTTAGTGGATTAGTCGACTAATCTGTCGTTTTGGTCTTAGTCGACTAAGATTTCTTTAGTCCATTAGTCATTTTTTATGCTTATTCATGCTTAATTACTCATTTCCAAGAAACTTCTGAGCACATTTATGGTAAACACAAGATTTAAAGTGGTGCTTTTGCAGGATTAATTGTGGAGAAACTCAGTTTTACAGATGGTTAATTAACTACATTTATATTGTTCTTTTCTAGTCTTAACCACCTCTCAAAGAGCACAGCTCTGTCAATTAAATCAACTAATCCATTAGTCGACTAAATCCTATAAGTGTTAGTCCACTAAGAAGTTCTTTAGTCGAGGATTGACCTACTGTTAATCCAGATGTGTGTTAAGAGCGTGGTGTATGTGAGGTATGTGCAGCTGTTAATCCAGATGTGTGTTAAGCGTGTGGTGTTGTGAGGTATGTGCAGCTGTTAATCCAGATGTGTGTGTTATGAGCGTGGTGTTGTGCAGCTGTTAATCCAGATGTGTGTGTTATGAGCGTGGTGTATGTGCAGCTGTTAATCCAGATGTGTGTGTTATGAGCGTGGTGTATGTGCAGCTGTTAATCCAGATGTGTGTGTTATGAGCATGGTGTTGTGCAGCTGTTAATCCAGATGTGTGTGTTATGAGCGTGGTGTATGTGCAGCTGTTAATCCAGATGTGTTTTGTGAGTGTGGTGTTGTGCAGCTGTTAATCCAGATGTGTGTGTTATGAGCGTGGTGTATGTGCAGCTGTTAATCCAGATGTGTGTGTTATGAGCGTGGTGTTGTGCAGCTGTTAATCCAGATGTGTGTGTTATGAGCGTGGTGTATGTGCAGCTGTTAATCCAGATGTGTGTGTTATGAGCGTGGTGTATGTGCAGCTGTTAATCCAGATGTGTGTGTTATGAGCGTGGTGTTGTGCAGCTGTTAATCCAGATGTGTGTGTTATGAGCGTGGTGTATGTGCAGCTGTTAATCCAGATGTGTGTGTTATGAGCGTGGTGTATGTGCAGCTGTTAATCCAGATGTGTGTGTTATGAGCGTGGTGTTGTGCAGCTGTTAATCCAGATGTGTGTGTTATGAGCGTGGTGTATGTGCAGCTGTTAATCCAGATGTGTGTGTTATGAGCGTGGTGTTGTGCAGCTGTTAATCCAGATGTGTGTGAAGCGCGTGGTGTATGTGCAGCTGTTAATCCAGATGTGTGTGTTATGAGCGTGTGGTGTTGTGCAGCTGTTAATCCAGATGTGTGTGTTATGAGCGTGGTGTATGTGCAGCTGTTATAGAGTTTGTGTTGCATGGTGTATGTGCAGCTGTTAATCCAGATGCGTGGTGATGAGCTGTGCAGCTGTTAATCCAGATGTGTGTGTTATGAGCGTGGTGTATGTGCAGCTGTTAATCCAGATGTGTGTGTTATGAGCGTGTGGTGTTGTGCAGCTGTTAATCCAGATGTGTGTTAAGCGTGTGGTGTTGTGCAGCTGTTAATCCAGATGTGTTTTGTGAGCGTGGTGTTGTGCAGCTGTTAATCCAGATGTGTGTGTTATGCGTGTGGTGTTGTGCAGCTGTTAATCCAGATGTGTGTTATGGGCATGGTGTGTGCAGCTGTTAATCAGATGTGTGTGATGAGTGTGCAGCTGTTAATCCAGATGTGTCGTGTGTATGAGCTGCGTGTGGTGTTGTGCAGCTGTTAATCCAGATGTGTGTTGTGAGTGTGGTGTTGTGCAGCTGTTAATCCAGATGTGTGTTTGTGAGCGTGGTGTTGTGCAGCTGTTAATCCAGATGTGTGTGTTATGAGCGTGGTGTATGTGCAGCTGTTAATCCAGATGTGTGTTGTGAGCGTGGTGTTGTGCAGCTGTTAATCCAGATGTGTGTGTTATGAGCGTGTGGTGTTGTGCAGCTGTGATAGGGTCTGTGTTGCGCGTGGTGTATGTGCAGCTGTTAATCCAGATGTGTGTGATGAGCGTGGTGTATGTGCAGCTGTTAATCCAGATGTGTGTTGTGAGCGTGGTGTATGTGCAGCTGTTAATCCAGATGTGTGTGTTGTGAGTGTGGTGTTGTGCAGCTGTTAATCCAGATGTGTGTTATGAGCGTGGTGTATGTGCAGCTGTTAATCCAGATGTGTGTTGTGAGTGTGGTGTTGTGCAGCTGTTAATCCAGATGTGTGTTGTGAGCGTGGTGTATGTGCAGCTGTTAATCCAGATGTGTGTTGTGAGTGTGGTGTTGTGCAGCTGTGATAGGGTCTGTGTTGCGTCTGTGCGACAGGGGAAAGTTCGGCCAGGTCTTCAAGCTGGTGGAGAAGGCCACGAAGAAGGTTTGGGCGGGAAAGTTCATCAAGGCGTACTCGGCCAAGGAGAAGGAGAACGTCCGGCACGAGATCGGCATCATGAACAGCCTCCACCACCCCAAGCTGGTGCAGTGCATCGACGCCTTCGAGGGCAAGTCAGACATCGTCATGGTGCTGGAGATGTACGTAGAGCAGACAGATACACACTCAGAGACACACACACTCAGAGAGACACACACACACACTCAGATACACACTCAGAGACACACACACTCAGAGAGACACACACACACACACTCAGACAGACACACACTCAGACACACACATACACAGAGAGACACACACACACACTCAGACACACACTCAGAGACACACACACACATTCAGAGACACACACTCAGACACACAGAGACACACACTCAGACACACACTCAGAGACACACACTCAGACACACACTCAGAGACACACACACACACACACTCAGACACACACTCAGAGACACATACACACACACACACTCAGACACACACTCAGAGACACACACAGACACACACTCAGAGACACACATTCAGAGACACACACTCAGACACACACTCAGAGACACACACACACACACACTCAGACACACACTCAGAGACACACACACACACACACACTCAGACACACACTCAGAGACACACACACACACACACACAGACACACACTCAGACACACACACACACACACACACACACTCAGACACACACTCAGAGACACACACAGACACACACACAGAGACACACACTCAGACACACACTCAGAGACACACACTCAGACACACAGAGACACACTCAAAGACACACACTCAGACACACACTCAGAGACACACACACACACACACTCAGACACACACTCAGAGACACACACACACACACACACACTCAGACACACACTCAGAGACACACTCAGAGACACACACACACACACACACTCAGACACACACTCAGAGACACACACAGACACACACTCAGAGACACACACACAGAGACACACATACACTCAGACACACACTCAGAGACACACACATACACAGAGAGACACACACACACACACACACACAGACACACACACACACACACACAGACACACACTCAGAGACACACACACACACACAGACACAAACTCAGAGACACACACACATACACACACACACACACACACACACAAACTCAGAGACACACACACACACACAATGTCAAAGATTGTTGTTCCCATCAGTCACTTAGACGCAGAAACATTTTTTATTTCTATTTTTTTAACGTAACCTTTATTTAACAGGCAGCTTCTCATTTACAACACACAGCTTCACATTCAGTACACTACAAGAACACACACTACTATAGGCTACCTGGACTTCAGATAGGGTAGGCATGACAACGAGGTGTTAGGAAGACACAGGGGGTCAGAACACGTTGATTACTGAGCTTTACACGGAGAAACAGAAGTCTAAAACATGGGTATCAGTAACGTTAGATTCACAGATTGTCATCTGATGAATGTTTCTTTAAAGTGGCCAATTTATGCTCATTTTCAGGTTCATAACTGTATTTAGAGGTTGTAAAAGCACCATATTGTTGTTGTACTGCACATTGCTGCAGCTCCTCTTTTCACCCTGTGTTCAGGTCTCTGTTTCAGCTACAGAGTGAGACATCTCACTGCTGTAACATCTTTGTTGGCAGTCGCACATGCTCAGTAGCTAGGTAAGACTACATACTCAGTAGCTAGGTAAGACTACATGATCAGTAGCTAGGTAAGACTACATGCTCAGTAGCTAGGTAAGACTACATGCTCAGTAGCTAGGTAAGACTACATGCTCAGTAGCTAGGTAAGACTACATGCTCAGTAGCTAGGTAAGACTACATGCTCAGTAGCTAGGTAAGACTACATGCTCAGTAGCTAGGTAAGACTACATGCTCAGTAGCTAGGTAAGACTACATGCTCAGTAGCTAGGTAAGACTACATGCTCAGTAGCTAGGTAAGACTACATGCTCAGTAGCTAGGTAAGACTACATGCTCAGTAGCTAGGTAAGACTACATGCTCAGTAGCTAGGTAAGACTACATGCTCAGTAGCTAGGTAAGACTACATGCTCAGTAGCTAGGTAAGACTACATGCTCAGTAGCTAGGTAAGACTACATGCTCAGTAGCTAGGTAAGACTACATGCTCAGTAGCTAGGTAAGACTACATGCTCAGTAGCTAGGTAAGACTACATGCTCAGTAGCTAGGTAAGACTACATGCTCAGTAGCTAGGTAAGACTACATGCTCAGTAGCTAGGTAAGACTACATGCTCAGTAGCTAGGTAAGACTACATGCTCAGTAGCTAGGTAAGACTACATGCTCAGTAGCTAGGTAAGACTACATGCTCAGTAGCTAGGTAAGACTACATGCTCAGTAGCTAGGTAAGACTACATGCTCAGTAGCTAGGTAAGACTACATGCTCAGTAGCTAGGTAAGACTACATGCTCAGTAGCTAGGTAAGACTACATGCTCAGTAGCTAGGTAAGACTACATGCTCAGTAGCTAGGTAAGACTACATGCTCAGTAGCTAGGTAAGACTACATGCTCAGTAGCTAGTTAAGACTACATGCTCAGTAGCTAGGTAAGACTACATGCTCAGTAGCTAGGTAAGACTACATGCTCAGTAGCTAGGTAAGACTACATGCTCAGTAGCTAGGTAAGACTACATGCTCAGTAGCTAGTTAAGACTACATGCTCAGTAGCTAGGTAAGACTACATGCTCAGTAGCTAGGTAAGACTACATGCTCAGTAGCTAGGTAAGACTACATGCTCAGTAGCTAGGTAAGACTACATGCTCAGTAGCTAGGTAAGACTACATGCTCAGTAGCTAGGTAAGACTACATGCTCAGTAGCTAGGTAAGACTACATGCTCAGTAGCTAGGTAAGACTACATGCTCAGTAGCTAGGTAAGACTACATGCTCAGTAGCTAGGTAAGACTACATGCTCAGTAGCTAGGTAAGACTACATGCTCAGTAGCTAGGTAAGACTACATGCTCAGTAGCTAGGTAAGACTACATGCTCAGTAGCTAGGTAAGACTACATGCTCAGTAGCTAGGTAAGACTACATGCTCAGTAGCTAGGTAAGACTACATGCTCAGTAGCTAGGTAAGACTACATGCTCAGTAGCTAGGTAAGACTACATGCTCAGTAGCTAGGTAAGACTACATGCTCAGTAGCTAGGTAAGACTACATGCTCAGTAGCTAGGTAAGACTACATGCTCAGTAGCTAGGTAAGACTACATGCTCAGTAGCTAGGTAAGACTACATGCTCAGTAGCTAGGTAAGACTACATGCTCAGTAGCTAGGTAAGACTACATGCTCAGTAGCTAGGTAAGACTACATGCTCAGTAGCTAGGTAAGACTACATGCTCAGTAGCTAGGTAAGACTACATGCTCAGTAGCTAGGTAAGACTACATGCTCAGTAGCTAGGTAAGACTACATGCTCAGTAGCTAGGTAAGACTACATGCTCAGTAGCTAGGTAAGACTACATGCTCAGTAGCTAGGTAAGACTACATGCTCAGTAGCTAGGTAAGACTACATGCTCAGTAGCTAGGTAAGACTACATGCTCAGTAGCTAGGTAAGACTACATGCTCAGTAGCTAGGTAAGACTACATGCTCAGTAGCTAGGTAAGACTACATGCTCAG
>CM046797.1:32869299-32871799 GCA_025617405.1 Perca schrenkii
CCAGGTCTTTGTGTTGTCAGGTTTTCTAATGAACCCAGGTCTTTGTGTTGTCAGGTTTTCTAATGAACCAGGTCTTTGTGTTGTCAGGTTTTCTAATGAACCAGGTCTTTGTGTTGTCAGGTTTTCTAATGAACCAGGTCTTTGTGTTGTCAGGTTTTCTAATGAACCAGGTCTTTGTGTTGTCAGGTTTTCTAATGAACCAGGTCTTTGTGTTGTCAGGTTTTCTAATGAACCAGGTCTTTGTGTTGTCAGGTTTTCTAATGAACCAGGTCTTTGTGTTGTCAGGTTTTCTAATGAACCAGGTCTTTGTGTTGTCAGGTTTTCTAATGACCCAGGTCTTTGTGTTGTCAGGTTTTCTAATGAACCAGGTCTTTGTGTTGTCAGGTTTTCTAATGAACCAGGTCTTTGTGTTGTCAGGTTTTCTAATGACCCAGATGTTTGTGTTGTCAGGATTTCGGGCGGCGAGCTGTTTGAGCGGATCATCGACGAGGACTTTGAGCTGACGGAGAGAGAAGTGATTAAATACATGCTGCAGATCATCGACGGAGTCAACTTCATCCACAAGCAGGGCATCGTCCACCTGGACCTCAAACCAGAGAACATCATGTGTGTCAACAAGACCGGCAGCAAGATCAAACTCATCGACTTTGGCCTCGCACGCCGACTAGGTGACCAATCGCTGCAGGGCGGAGATTTGGAGTTCATTCATCCAGACGCACACTGACAGACTCAGATTATTATTCTAAGTGACAACATTATGGGATGGATCCCTACAGAGATAGACCTTTTAGTTAAAGAGTAAGATCCTTTTAGTTTAACATGAAACAGCCCCGAAATCACCATCACCAAACTACACCAGACTCCATGTAAATAATCAGGACTTTTAGCGTGTATAGAGCCAGCATATCTCCACCAGACTCCATGTAAATAATCAGGACTTTTAGCGTGTATAGAGCCAGCATATCTCCACCAGACTCCATGTAAATAATCAGGACTTTTAGCGTGTATAGAGCCAGCATATCTCCACCAGACTCCATGTAAATAATCAGGACTTTTAGCGTGTATAGAGCCAGCATATCTCCACCAGACTCCATGTAAATAATCAGGACTTTTAGCGTGTATAGAGCCAGCATATCTCCACCAGACTCCATGTAAATAATCAGGACTTTTTAGCGTGTATAGAACCAGCATATCTCCACCAGACTCCATGTAAATAATCAGGACTTTTAGCGTGTATAGAGCCAGCATATCTCCACCAGACTCCATGTAAATAATCAGGACTTTTAGCGTGTATAGAGCCAGCATATCTTCACCAGACTCCATGTAAATAATCAGGACTTTTAGCGTGTATAGAGCCAGCATATCTCCACCAGACTCCATG
This sequence comes from Perca schrenkii, assembly GCA_025617405.1. Taxonomy (NCBI): domain Eukaryota; kingdom Metazoa; phylum Chordata; class Actinopteri; order Perciformes; family Percidae; genus Perca; species Perca schrenkii. Next base: position 32,870,681 of record CM046797.1, read on the forward strand.
TAAATAATCAGGACTTTTAGCGTGTATAGAGCCAGCATATCTCCACCAGACTCCATGTAAATAATCAGGACTTTTAGCGTGTATAGAGCCAGCATATCTCCACATGTAAATGGGTGAATTAAGGGTTTATTTCAACCAAACCAGAGTGGAGATTGTTGGAACATTGGAAAGATGAACCAAGACGGCTTTTGGTAGTTTTGATAGTTTGGTGATGGTGATTTCGGGGCTGTTTGATGTTAAACTAAAAGGATCTTACTCTTTAACTAAAAGGTCTATCTCTGTAGGGATCCATCCCATAATGTTGTCAGACACTTAGAATAATAATCTAACTTTTAGTGGACGCTGACTGCTGCTGAACATTAGTCCTGTAGGGTTGTTTTGTTGTTTAATCGATTTTCTTTCTCTCTTTGACAGAAAACGCAGGAACTCTGAAGGTTTTGTTCGGGACTCCAGAGTTCGTGGCTCCAGAAGTGATCAACTATGAAGCCATCAGTTACCCCACCGACATGTGGAGTATAGGAGTCATCTGTTATATACTGTGAGTCCTCCATGTAGCATCACTCAGCTTCTTATTGCTTCATTTCCTATTTTGCTAAGCTTAGCATGTTTGTTTGATTTGATTTGTTCAGTTCACCTCTGTTTCCTGTTAGCCTGGCTCCGCCCTCCTACGTACTTCTACGTACTTCTGCTCAATTTTCATTTCCCTTCAGTACACTGTCTGGGTTTGCGGTATATTCTGAGAGGGCTGAGAACGATGACGTTGAGGTCGTGCGCTAGTTTGAGTTGTAGTTCCGATAATCGCGGCGGAGAAAGATGCGAGCGAAGCCGTTCGGTCCGTTGTGGAAACGCTGACGAATATCCAGATGTTAAAGCCCGAGCGAGAACAATCTTTGCTGAGTTGGTGGCTGTGATGTTGTGGCCCCTCTTCCCCCACGGGGTTCGGGAACAGTTAGATTTTCCAGCTCGCTCCGTTAGTGGTGAAGGAGTTATTTAAGGCTAACGCTAGCAATGCTAATGCCCACGTCACGACCAAACGTTAGCGATTGGTTCTGGCAGATCCAGAGTGGCTCTGGGTAGATCCAATAGTTTTAGACTTCAACAGAGTACCCGCCTTCAAGG